>CM028138.1:502087500-502397500 GCA_016271365.2 Neoceratodus forsteri | reverse complement strand
TAATTGCACAGATGTGAGAAGAAAAATCCAGGGCAGGGTCTAGTGCGACACCAAGGTACTTAAATTTGCTTACTGTGGAGTGCCATCAGTACAAAGGATGGACAGCGGGCAGCTGCAAGATGCTCTGCGAGCTTTGGCTTCAAACAGCAGCTTGGGTTTTGGTAGCATTGAGGACTAGGTTACTGACAAGCCAATTTTGAATGTAAGTGAAGTCCTCGTTAATCTGGACATTGATATGTGAAGGGTTTTGGGTGCAAAATTAGTGAGTGACATCATAAGCATACAACTATATAGCATTCTGTGGAGCGAGAGAGAGAGAGAGAGAGAGGGGAGGTTGTTTATGAAGAGAGAAAAAAAAAAGAACGGTCCTAGTATGGAACCCTGGGGGATGCCACGAGTGATCGGTAATAGGCTGGAGGAGGCTTCGCCAAATTTAACAGATTACTGCCTGTCATGCAAGTAGTTAGAGAACCCGGCTGTGAAATGATGGGAGATACCAATGTCCGATAACTTTTGTGTTAGGATGGTATGATCAACTAAACAGAGTGCTTTGGATACGTCTATGACGACCATTCCAGTAAGTGACCCTCTATCCATGGCAGTTTTAATGTGCACTGCAATCTAAACAAGAGCAGTTGTTGAGTAGTAAGGAGGTGGTGGGATTGGAGCCAACTGTTTTTTTTGTTTTTTTTTCTTCTCCATACAGCTTTGTACCCCATGGAGGACCGCACAACTGTCCCCCTCCATCCCAGCTGGCACCACTTCCCCTGGGGACCTACCTGGAGTGAATCCCCCCCGCCCCGTGGCAGGGCTGGTGCGGAGGCCATCTTCTCTCTCTCCCAGGTCCATGATCCAGAGTTGCTTCAGGCATCCAGGTGGCATCACTGGTCCAGGGAGGTGTACAGAGCAGCAATCTGACTTCAGGTCCCTTTTTCCATATTTCTCCCATGAGCCCCTACCATGGCAGCATGTCAGGATGTGCGCTTAGAGGCGCACTTGTCCTGTGGAACCACAGCCCCTCCCCTGAGTCACTCATTGCCTACATTACTACCAGGTTTCCACCCGGTGACGGTCACAAACCGAGTCAGCTGGTCACCCCTCTGCAGGAGGGGTACAGCAGTTCCTGGGACACTCAATCCTCTCCCACCGTGACTTCCAGCAACACTTGCTCATTCTGAACATAGGCTTCCGGTGAGGCAGGAGGCAAAGCATTCAACACCTAGCCACCGGGTTGGCTCAGGTAGCTGGTTAGTTGGGAGATAAACACCTTTTCAAGTACTCTGCTGAGGATCTATAACCAGGCAATGGCGTGGTACTGAGAGATTAGTTTGAGGTTGCCCTCATTTGGGACAGGGACTAGTTTAGCAACCTTCCAGTGGGAGGGGACAACTCCAAAGGCAAGAGGTTAAAAATGTGTGCAACAGGGAGGGTAAGTGTGGAGGCACCTAGCAGAGAATTCGAGACTCAGTCCTATCTGGGCCAGGGCTGGTGCCTAAGGGCAGGGAGTTGAGTAGTTTGAAGATCTCTCTTCGGAAAACAATATTCAGGAGGAATGGGGTGGGGGGGAGAGGACCGGTGAAGGTAGGACGGAAACCTGGTCAGCAGAAGTGTGGGAGGGGAAGGACGACAATCAGCAAACTGCATCGAAAGCATTAGCAATGGTAGTTGGTTTGTTGCAATGCATGCCATCGATGACCGTGTCTATATTAATAGTTTTAAACGGGGTCATCCAGGAGCCCATTAATGTTACTCAAAAAAACCGTGCGAGCTGCTGGTCCAGTTGAGGCTAGTAACAGCTCCTTACAGAATAAGCTGTTTGCAGAGCAGATAGCCTTTCTGCATTTATTGTGCAGTTACCTGTATGAGAACCAAATCTGTGGATTGGAGGACACCTTAAGGGCTGCCCAACATTTGTCCCTGACTTTAAAATGAGACAGAAGGTCACAAAGCAGCCAGTGGGTTGCTGTGCTCCTGACTCCTCCGTTGATGAGGGGAGTGAGCCTGTCTTAGAGGCTGGTAATAATGGAGGAAGAGTTCAAGGGCTGTACTGATGTCAGAAGTGGCTAGTATTGGGGACCAGTCAATATAGAGAGCTGATGATAAAACAAAACAGAAAGAAAAACAAGTAATCCCTGAGGAACAGAATTTTGGGTGGGACTTCAGGGACCAAGGATTTCCAGAGGCAATACGTTGAGTAGTGGTCACTAACTGAGTCAGGAAGCCCACCGGAAGTTGTAATTCTATCAGGCCTGCTTATGAGTATAGAATCTAGCAGAGAAGCAGACCATCTGTGATAAAACAGAAGGGTGGGAGTGCAGATCATCACCTGGGTGAGACTGGCCTAACTGGCATCAATTCATTCTTTTTGGAATTCGGGCTAAACCAGTCTAGGTTTAGGTCTCCCATGAAAATAGTTTCATTACGATCAATTTTTGGTTGTATGGTGTCCAGGAGGGCAGATAGGCCCAAGACCCCAGATTTGGGGGCTGCTGTAGATGCAAAGGACATGCAGCTTTTGGCTGTGTCCTAGTAAACGGACTGGTAACAGATTAAGGAGCCATTGACCTCTAGATCACTGGTTCAAATCCAGCACAGGTCTGTAGTGACCAAAAGCCACTGTCATCCGAGGGTTGTTCTATGGCATATGTGAAATGAGTTGCAGTGGTCTTAGTCCAGTTCCCAGTGGGCAGGTGTCCACATCATAAAGCCACCAATACAACTAGCACTTGTTGGGCACCCTTGTTGGCAGTCTCACATTAGAGGTGAAAGACTGCATGGTCAGGGAGTCTGAACTACCCTCTCACCCATATGGTAGCCCCCATGGCAGCCCTTCCATGGCAGGGTTGAGGCACACAGGCAAAGCAGCGTGGAAAGCTTGCTCTTTTATTGTTCATGCAGTGCTGCTCATGTGTGGGTAAGCACAAGACTTCAGGTTCCAGTGCTGTCGATCCAGCACCTTTCACAAGCACTAAATTTACACACAGAAAAAAAATCTTGAGGAAAAAATAGTTTCACAATCAATCTGCCCACCTTACCCAGCCCCATCCCAACGTGTCACTGGCACTTACCTTAGGGATTTCAACCCCACAGGCTCCCCAACCCCCACCCCATGGTGAGGCCAGCAGTGCTGGGTCCAATCCCCATCCCCTGCAAATGTGGGCAGGAGTTCATGGGGTTCCCACAAGTGGCCGGCAGTAATAGTGACGGCCAAGCACACAGATCCCAGATGCGTCCTCCCTTCCATATGCACTGCCCACCACACCACTACCACCTGAGGTGGCAGTAAAGCAGCTGCAGCTGCAGCTCCCTTGCCCCAGAGGAACAGAGTCTGCTTGGGAATGCTCACAGTTCCCCAAGCTGGCCCTCAACAGCCAGAGCTCATTCCTGAACCGGAGTTGTAGTGTAGTGTAGTGTAGCTGTAAGCTCTGCAGGAGAGTGGACGCAGCTGAAGGGATACAGGACCTACAAGAAGATCTGGAAAAGCTGGGGAGGTGGTCCAGGATCTGGCAGCTTGTCTTCAATGCCAAGAAATGTAAAGTTATGCATATTGCAGCCAAGAATCAAAGGACAGAGTACTACATGGGTGGAGTCCAAGTATCTGCATCAGAGGAGGAGAAGGACCTGGGAGTGATGATCATTAGTGACCTGAAACACTCCACGCAGTGCAAGAAAGCAATAGCAAAGGCAAACATGATGCTAGGATGAGACTTCCAGTTCTGGTTTTGAGCATGGTAGACGCATAGATCTAGAGCTCTGGAACCCCCTTGAACAATCCTAAAAAATCCTTGCAATTAAACCTTGGATCTCTGACTATTTCTCCCCTCAGAAGCAAGCTGGGATGGCCACCAAAGCTACTAAAGCCAAAGGGCCAAAATCAGCCCCAACTCAGACGAAGATGAAACAGCTTACGTTAGACGAGGATCCAGAGAGTCAGACGGCCTGTTCGTGCTGTAGCAGGTCGAATTCTGAATCACCGCCAGAATTAGACGGAGAGGATTTAAGCACGTCCTGCAAATCTGGGAGAACCCTCCACAAAATATTGCAATCCGTCCAGAAAATCGAATCTTTGCTGGCTGATCTTAGGCAGGATGTTCGGAATATGGACAAAAAGGTCTCAGACAACACAGCCAAACAATCCGAAGTGTCAGAGGCCCACGACTCATGTGATAGACTGCTATTATTCTTGTTAAAAAGGGTTAGTGAGATACAGGGCTGTCTGGAAGACATAAAACTGAGCCCATCTGAATAATTTCTGAATTCTTGGACTACCCAAGGGGGTAGAAGAGGGGTTTACAACCCCTATCGATTTCATTCAGCAAGTGCTTCGCTTGGTGATGGAAATTCCCACAGACCTTGATATCACGATGGACAGGGCTCACCGATTCCTAGTGCCCACACCCACCAGCCCCTCGGCGCGGCCCAGATCCTGGGTGATCCAGATGGTCCTGTTCCAGAGCAAAGAGTGGGTGCTCCGAGAAGCCTGGAGATTGAGAAATCTTAAATACAAAGAACATCCCATTTTCTTCGAGCAAGACTTTTCAACAGCCCTGCAAAGCAAGAGGCAGAAAACAAGGGCAGTAATCAAAGAGATCAGGGAAAAGAAAAACCTGCGGTCCCAGTTGCTATATCCTGCCAGAATCAAACTCTACCTGGAGACGGGCCCAAAAATATATAGTGGCCTAGTAGCGCTCGTGCCACAGCTACAGGAATGGAAAATCTCCCCACCTGACATGGAAATGGCCCTGCTAGAACACAAAATTGCATCCAAGCGATGGAGTGTTGCCACAAAAGGACATTCAAGAGCCACCCAGGAACAGTAACAGCGTCCCTCACCCAGGATGTTTCTAGAATCATCCGATGAGCAAATAAAAGGAAGAAAGGAGACCGGGAATCACTCCTCCCCACCTCCCCAAAACGCTGAGAACAGCGGGTGTACAGCCAGTCAAATGTTCACACTGATAAGTGCGGGGACACTCTAATTACAACTCAGACAGCACACCCTAAAAACCTTTTACTTCCTCACCTCACTGAATAGATTACCTATCATATATGAATCTGAGACTATTTATGAAACTCGTGGTGAAGGGGAGACCAGAACCTGGGGGGAGAAGGGATCTTGGATGACCACAGCAAGGTTAAGTCACTTACTCTGTGAACAAAACATCAGATAGGTGAGCAGTATGGATGTACACAAATGGGATATGCCGCAAGGATAAGACGTGGTGATGGGGGGGGGCAATCAGGAGATCTGCAGCATTCGAGCACTAAATTGATATAGTTTCTAACAGTTTAAAAGTGGGGTACAGTCATGCTACAAAGGCTGCGGCTGTTTATTGGTGTGGGATGCGAGTATCTAAAGGCATACAGATGCATCTGGGGAAAGTGAATCTGATGGGAAGGGGGGGGTCCGAAGGGTTGGAGCGAACATATCTGTGTTTCTACTATTGCTACGGGTAGAGCTAATCGCACAAATTACAACACTAAAGCGAGGATCCCCATTATACCCAGTATTGCTATACAGCCTGGACATCAGGCTGGGACTCATTCTCACTAGAGTCCAGGGGGAATCGAGCCAATAACTTTTCTTCCTCCTCTCCAGGTAGAGCAGGTTACACAACAGCTCACCTGGACTATAAGGGTGCTTGCTGAATGGCACCCCTACCTTGGAGGTCACTCTGTATATAGTTCTCTCTCCCGAGGTGGTCCTCAAGTTGAGAGTCCCATCTTAGAGGATGTTTCGTTAGGGAATAAGTTATTGTCTGCTGTTTTTGTTGCACGTTACCTGGATACTTTCCAGATTAGTGCCATACTTATAGAATTGGAGACTGTGGAATGCAAGGGAATGTCAAAGAACCGAGAGAACTGCCTTACCTCCGGGAGAGGGAGGGGGAGGTTTTCATTTAGATGTGGACCATGGGAAGGGGCAAAGAAGTAGGGGACCCCAGCTCGAGAACAACCGAGAGTTATCCTCGAGCAAATGGGTGATGGGCATAGTATTACTATTTTATCACACAATGTGAATGGATTAAACAACCCGGTGAAGAGGCAGAAAGTTCTCTCAGTCCTCAAAAAACAAGCTCCTTCTTTTATATTATTGTAGGAAACACATCTTAACAAGTCAAAGCACACTAAGTTGGGGAGATTTGGTTCCAAGTGGTGGCCTCTTCTTATGGGAACAGGAAAAGAAGGGGCACAGCTCTACTAGTCGCCCGTGGGATGCCACTGAGTGTCCTCCACTTACTCAGATCCGGAGGGACATCTGGCAGTGCTAGTCAGAGCACTGGAGGCACCCCGATCACACTAGCCTCGCTTTACGTTCCCCCGGGATCCACAGTTGCCATGGTTAGGGCCATGTTGCATAAAATTACTGAATGTCATACTGGTACTTTAGTAGTGGGTGGAGACTTAAACCAAACAATAGAGCAGATAGACTCTTCCAGCTTAAGGCACCTTAAACAAGCATTTGTCAGTGCCGAATGTTGGCTTGCTGGCATTGGCAGTGCAGGAGTTAGACAGATGCATCATAGGAATGGCAGTGAAGTATTGAACTGATGCCAACCCACCCCCACCCTGCAGAGAGTGACACGCATTAGGGTGTCCCTTTGGGTGTTTGGTAGTGCAGTGCGGGAAAACATGTCGGGCAGGATGTGAGAAATGACAGCTGCACAGTTCATAAGGAGTGTAAAAATGCCAGTGTTGAAAATGTGGCATGTAAATATACCAAATTTACATGAAGGTTACTAGGGTGTGGGAAATATGCAATGCACGCTGCAACACTGCCATTTTATGGCTGTCAGCACCAAATTTTCAACATAGGCATTTTAGCACCTCTGCTCATGTACAGTGTCACTGTTATTTCTCAAAGTGTCCCAAGAAGTGATTTCTCAGACAGCTAATTAATACTATTCGCCGGAGTGCTGAACACATTTGGGCACGATATGTCAAATGACGGCTCTACTGTTCATCAAGAGGTGTGGAAAAATGGCAATGGTGAAAATCCAGACTGAAAATATCACAAATGCACGACGGTACGAGCATGCGTGCAATCTGCCAACGCATGCTCGTAACAGTTATTTTACGGAGTATCATCACCAAATTTTCAACATATGCATTTTAGGTCCTCTGCTCATGAACTGTGTCACTGTCATTTTCATAATCTGGCCCAAACACTGATTTCCCACAGCGACTGCGCAATTGGGCGCTGGAAGTGTGGACACACATTTCGGGCAGGATGTGGAAAATGACAGCTGTACTGTTCAGAAGGTGGTGTTACAAAAATGACAATGCTGAAAATCCGGCAGTAAAATATTGTGAATGCGCGAAGTTACGAGCCTGCGTAGCAACTGCGCAACGCACGCTTGTAAAACAGGCATTTGTTGGATTTTTTCCACCAAATTTGGAACTTAGGCTTTTTAAGAGGGCACCTCATGAACATCAATACTGTCATTCCGTTAATGGGCCCCGAAAGGTGATTTTGCGCAGTGACTTCGAAATCACCTTTCGAGGCCGATAAACGCCATGACAGTGACAGAATTCATGAGGAGTGGCCCCAAAACCCCATGTTGAAAATTTGTGCAAAATTCCAAAAATGCCTGAGATTGCAACAAAGTTGAAAAAACCTATCTAGCCATTATACAGCTTACCGGCATTTCCTCAGTTCGCGGTCGGCTTTGAAGAGTGCAGACATGTTCCCGTCCACCGATGATCATCGCATCGAACTGGAGGCATGGGGTGGGGGCTGGGAGGCAGGGTGCGCAGGGTGGGTGCGGGTTGTGGGAGGGGGGCAGGGAGAAGCGCCCGTGGGACAGTTTTTAACGGTGGCAGTAAAAAAAAAAAAGACGACCGGACGCTTGCCACGCTATGGGCCCCAGCGCGGCAGGACGACGGCTGGGTGTGGAGCCGACGGGGATTGGGCACCCCTGTCAGCCATGGCATCAGCTGCCATGCTGGGGTGGGCTCCCAGCGGCACCGTGTGCCCTGAGGGCACATGATGAAGTGGACTAGTTCACAAACAAGGTGCCGCTGCATGACCGAGCTTGTTCTCTGATTGCAGCGGCACTTGTTTAGAAGTTTAATGTCCACTTTACATAATGTCACGCCGAAGCGCTAGCATGTTGGCTTATTGGGGAATGAGGGACGACCTACTGATGCGTCTCTGCATTCTACCAAAAGCAGTCACTTCCAAAGCTGCACTTTCCTCAATATAGTTGATCCATGTATGGCAAGCCAACATAAAAACACCAGCTAGTGAAACAATTAAGGAATATATGCGGAGGGCCCTGTGGGTCAATACCTGGAGACAACTCCATCCTGGAAGAAGAGTATACACATTTCTCCCCCCCTCACGGTTCCTATGCCCACCTTAATCACTTTCTAGTTTTGGGAGAACACCACCATAAAGTGAGGAGCTGCATACATATCCCTGCAACTCTGTCTGACCACTCACAGCATTCCCTGAAGTTAGACTGGAGTTCAGAAAGGAGACAGTCCCTCTGGAAGTTTAATAATTACCTACTAAACCTGAAAGAATTCACTGAATTAATTAAGCAATGAATACCTCAAATCATCCATGAGAATGACTCCCCACAGGTCTCCAGAGTAACCCTATGGGATACAATAAAAGTAGTTTTGAGGGGTGACATGATTAAATTTGCGGCTCGCTATAGAAAACAACAAAATATGTAACTAGAAAAGCTCCAGCAGCAGTTACCGGAGCTGCAGATGGCTCAAGCAGGAGGTGAACTTGCTGTCTGGCACTTATTACAAGTTACTAAGCAACAGATCCAAAAAATAATTGATGTTAAAGACAGAATAGGCCCTACAGTGTCTCTGCCAAAGATACTATGAGTCAGGACTGAGGGCAACTCGCCTGCTGGCCCACCGGTTGAGGCAGCAGACCTCCCAAGCCATGACAGCCCAAATTAGGGATCCCAAAAAAGTACAGTTACATAAGAACTTACCGTAACAGTAGATCTTCGAGAGAGGCTCTTGCAGTAGGTAATTACATGTAGGATTGAAGCCGGCAGGCTTCAGGACCCCACGTAAAAATTTCTAGCTAGCAGTCCTTGAAGGGGGACCACCCCCACGTCAGGCGACGTCAGTATAAAGGGGCGGTCCCCCATGCCCACCTTCCAGTTCTTTCCCGCCAAAGGCCCAAAAAGGTGAGACGAGAGAGAAGCGGATATTTCCCTTCCTGGAAAAGTAGCTGAAAAAACGAAGGGGGATGGAGGTCGGGAAGGTATTACCTACTGCAACAGCCTCTCTTGAAGATCTACTGGTATGGTAAGTTCTTATGTAACTGTACTAACTTACAGTGAGAGGGCTCTTGCAGTAGGTAATTACATACAGGACTGAGTCCCAAGCAGTCTGGAACAAAGAAGCACACAGGAGGAGGAAACTACTCATACAGAGATCCTCTGGCTGAAGAGGGCTCAAGAAAGAAGCCCTTGCAGAACAGCCAACCCGAAGCCGGCTCTACGGCGAGAGGCAATGTCCAAACTGTAGTGTTTCGTAAAGGTATGGACAGAAGTCCAAGCTGCGGCAGCGCAAATGTCAGCCGCCGACATATTCTTGAAACAAGCAGCAGAGGCCGCGACACTCCTGGTGGAGTGACTCCAACCTGACCTGGCAAGGTCTTGTGATACTTGTCGTAGCAGAAAACGGTGTAATGAGCCAACCATTTGGACAAACATTGTTTGGAAACAGCGTTGCCTTCTCTTTTGCTGGCAATAGAAACAAATAGTTGGTCAGTCTTCCTGAGATCCTTCGTCCTGTTGGTGTAGTATCTCAGAATCCGACGAATGTCGAGAGTATGTAAGATACTCCCCGTGATTGGAGTGCTGTGTGAAAAACGCAGGTAGTTCAATGGACTGGTTCAATGCAGATTCTGCTACCACCTTAGGGAGAAACTTAGGGTTGGTGCACAGAGCCACACATTCCTTATGGAAAATCAAATATGGAATTTTGCACATCAAGGCCTGAAGCTCGGAAATTCTTTGAGCTGAAGTAATGGCCACTAGGAAGAGGGTCTTCCACGAAAGGAACTAGAGGTCTGCTGAATGTGCCGGCTCAAAGGGAGGCAGTGTAAGCTTCTTGAGAATGAAATTCAAATCCCAAGGGGGGGGGCAGGAACCCGAATGGGGGGTCTCAGATGGAGAACCCCTCGTAGGAAGGTCTTCACAACCTCCAGCTGAGTGAAAGTTCTGTCCCCAAAGGGAACATAAGCGGCAAGAGCCGCCATGTGAACTTTCAAAGAGGAATGACTGAGACCCAGGTCAAAGCGATAACACATGTAGTCCAGTAGTCACCTGACAGGACAGGAGAAAGGCTCCAGGTCTTTGGATGAAGCCCAAACGGAGAACCGTTTCCATTTCATGGCATAGGTGGAATGAGTGGACGGCTTCCTGGCTTCCACCAAGATCTCTGCCACTTGTGGGGAAACCCCAAAGCGGGCTTGTGCTATGTCTGTAGGAGCCAAGCATGCAGCTGAAGGTACTCGAGGCCGGGATGGACCAGGGATCCCCGATCCTGGGTCAACAGTAGTCATGAAAGTGGAAGAGAAATCGGAGGTTCCTCTGAGTACTGTTGCAGAAGAGAGAACCAAACTTGCCTGGGACAGAAGGGAGCGATGAGAATCATACGGGCCGCCTCTGAGCTGAGCTTGTGCAGGATCCTCGGAATTGGGGGAAGAGCATAGACGAATCTGCCCTTCCAGTCAAGAGACAGAGCGTCTCTCCAGAGTCGTCCACACCCTGGAACGAGTGAGCAAAAGGTGGACAGTTTTGCATTTAGAAGGGACACGAACAGGTCACCCTAAGGGGTTCCCCAACATAGGGGGATGTCGTCTGCTATTTCCCAATCCAATTCCCACTCGTGAGGCTGTGTCAAGGAACAGCTCAAGTGATCTGCCAACTAATTCTCTACCCCTGGGACATGGACTGCCGTGAGGTGAAGGTTGTGGAGGGTCGCACATTCCTAGACAAGCATTGCTTCCCGACAAAGAGGGTAGGAATGGGTCTCCCCCTATTTGTTGAGGTACCAGACTACACTCATGTTGTCGGTCTGGATGGCCAGATGACAGGGAAGCAGAAAGGGGTGCAGTGCTTGAAGAGCGTACAACACCGCTCTGAGCTCGAGCACGTTGATGTGAAGCGTCTGCTCGAGTTTGGACCAAGAGCCCTGGGTCCGCTGGGATCCCAAATGGGCTCCCCAACATTCGCCCGAGGTGTCCGTTGTCAGCGTTTGGGAGGGAGGAGGAAGACAGAAGGGAACTCCCCGACAAAGGTTCTCCTGAACCAACCACCAGTGCAAATCCCGAAGCATCGGGGTCGGGACTAGCACCTCTTGGTCCAGGTCGACCAACTGATCCTACTGAGACCGAAGAGTCCACAGAGATTCTCATGTGGAGCCGCACGAGTGGAATTGTCGGAATTGCAGCTGCCATGAGCCCCAGGAGACGAAGGACTGACCTGGCGGTAACCCATCTATGGGAAGACAAGTTGCTTGCCTGAGCCTGGAGGGTGGCCACCCTGTCCGGAGGCAGAAAGGCCATACCAGTGGTCGTGTCCAGAATTGTCCCGATAAACTGGAAGCGTTGCGATGGGATCAAATGGGATTTTGCCTGGTTGATGGTAGTACCCAGGCTGGTAAAAATCTGCCTGATAAGACAAAGGGAACGCAGGAGTTCCTCCCTGGACAGGGCCGCCAGGAGCCAATCGTCCAGGTATGGGAAAACCTGAACTCCCTGAGTACACAGGTGGGTTGCCACCACAGACAGGCATTTGGTGAATACTCGGGGAGCCGAGGAAAGACCAAATGGGATGGTCCTGAACTTGTAGTGGTCCTCCTGGAAAGCAAACCGGAGGTATTTGCCTTGGGAAGGGCAGATAAGGATATGCAGGTATGCATCCTGCATGTCCCGAGCACACAGCCACTGTCCCGGCCGAAGGAGGGGCAGGAGACTCTGCAGGGAGAGCATCCTGAACCTTTTGTACTCCACGAACTGATTCAGGGAGCTGAGGTCTAGAATGGGCCTCACGTCTCCTGTCTTCTTGGGGACCAGGAAGAAATGGGAGTAGAAACCCGTCCCCTGAAAAGGGTGAGGGATGGGTTCTATTGCCTCCTTCAACAGAAAAGAGGAAATTTCTTCCTGAACCCTGAGAAGGTGTTCTGGGGAGTAAGACGACCTGGGGTGGGGGGGAGGGATTTCTGGGAGGTTTCTGAAGAAACTCGATGGTGTGGCCCTCTGCTATGAGCTGGAGGATCCAAGAGTCGTAAGTGATCCTCTCCCAACCCGGCATATGTAGGGAGAATCTCCTGCCTACCAGTTCCTCTGGATCGACCAGAGGCTGTGGGAGAGGGAGGGAGCCAGGAGGAGTGAGGCAGCACCGTGGCTGGAGGTCCCGCTGCCATTTGGGTGGGGGGTCTCACAGCCTGAGGGGCCTGGCGTTTGTTGGCCTGCTTTCCATGTGGTTTCACCTTAGGCTGCGTGCGACGGCAAAAGGAACTACGCTGCGCTTGAGGGGCTCTGTACATGGAGTCAACCTCCTTGAGAGCAATGCCCTTCTCTCGCAGTCCGGTAATAATGTCCTTGACATCACCACCAAACAACACCGAACCTCAGAAGGGGGTGTCCTGGATAGCGGATTGTACTTCGAGGCTAAACCTGGCCGAAAGCCAGAGATCACGGCAAGCGCCGAGCTTAAGTCCAGAAGCGTCCACCACATCGTAAGTAGCGCGCAGCATGTGCCTACTGGCCGAACGTACGGAGTGGACCAGGTCTGCCACTTCCTGTTTAGTCTGCGACTGAGGAAGGGAGTCCAACTTGGCTTCCACCTCGCTAAGGATAGCCTTCTGGTAATCCCCCACGTGAGCCACATAGTTCAAGGCTCTAATGCCCAGAGTGGAAGAAGAATAGACCTTCTTGCCATATTGGTCCAGAAGGCGGGATTCCTTATCGGGTGGGGATGAGCTCAGGTGTTTCAGGTTAGCCGAACGGCCGTGGGCGGTGCTGATCATGACCGAATCGGCCTTGGCATGTGACGTGAGAAAAATCAACCCCCTCGGAAGTCTGATACAGCCGATCCACCTTCCTATCCTATCCACCTTCCGAGGAAGGGGGGCTAAAGCCGACGGTTGCTTCTAAATAGTGGAAACGAGATCGGTGTGAGGCTCGATCCAGGGTGGAACTAACATGGGAACGACCTCGGGCAAATCCAAATTGGCAGCTAGCCTCTGCCTCTGTGGATCTGGCTCCAGAGATTTCCACTGATGAAGAGCCTGGATTTTTCTTAGCAACTCCGTAAACAAGGGATCCTCCGGAAAGGACTTCGGAGTCCTGCACCTGGGCTTATCAGGAGTGCAAGGCTCGTCCAGATCAGAGCTGTCATCGGAGTCCTCTAATGAGTCCGAAGAAGAAGGAAATGAAGACCCCTTCCCACTCGGGGCAGGAACATGGCCCTTAGGGGGCAAAGTGCCACCCCCAGCCTTAGACCCCATAGCAGTGTCTCTGGAGGTCTCTCACCCCCGGCGACGGGGATCCGGGACCGGGTCAGTCGTCAGGAGGCAGCTCTCCACCTCCCTGGTAAGCCGAGCCTTGGTCTTGGCCCACCAAGAAGCCAGAGTCTCCCTCAGATCCACCAGCGGCTGAGGGGACGGTGGAGGAGGGGGAGGGGGGATACGGATACTGGGGGTATCCGTAGGGCGAGTATCCATAGCCCGACGGCAGGAAGCCCAGCGTCGGGTACTGGGACACTGGGTACTGCGGCGGATACTGCGGCGTCGGGTACTGCTGTGCCAGATACTGCGGAGCCGGATAAGATGGCGTAAGATCCGGCACCAGGGGCTATACCCAGGTAGAATGTCCTGGAAGAGGCCCTGCTGGAGGGCCAGGGACAGGTGGCCCGGCGGGCAGCGGGTCCGGCATCGGGGTGATGTCCGGTAAGGGGACATCGGCACCTCCGTCAAGCCTCCCTCCCGTAGGTCCGGATGGCCTGATGTTGGACCCTCGTATGCCAGCCCCGTCGCCAGCCGAAGAATCCCCAGCGGCGTCTGGGGGAGGGCCGGAGGGATCCTCCAGGTCCAGCTGGGGAGACAAAGGGACCTTGGATGGCAGCGGCGAAGGCTGCGGGGAGCCAGCGGCACCGGATAAGACCAAAGGATCCAGCGTAGGCTCCGTCGCTGAGCAACCGCCGGATGAGCCGACGGGCATCTGACCGGCGGGATCTGGGTGGGCGTCGGAGGAGTCGACGTCCGATTGATCAGATCCAGCACCCAAAGGCCGCGCAGAGGAGGTGACCTTGATGGGCGGCTTGACGGCTGTGCGCTGCCCCGAAAGGTCAAGCGGCTTAGCGGCCGGCTCCAGGCGGACGTCGGAGGAGCCGACACCCGACTTACCGGAGAGGCTCAAACCAGAAGGCCGCACAGGGCGGCCTTACTGGCAGCGGATGCCTCCTTTGTCCTGGAGGCTCCCGACTGGCCCGAGCGTGAACCAGCCGGGGGGGCCGACACCGTCTCAGACACCACCAAGACGGCCGTCGGGGAACAGTCCCCCAGAGGGGACATTACCTGAAGGGCGGCGACCCCAGCCACAGTCGCCGCAGCCGCAGATAAGGAGTCCCGGTCCTTCTTCTTCTTAAGGCCCTCGGGGGAGGTGGAAGCCTATCTGAGCTTTTTCAGCTCCTTTTCCATGGAGGACATCTTCTTCTTTAGGATGTGGGCCTCCAGGGACTGCTGCCTTCTGCGGGTAGCCGCGCTGAACTTCAGGCAGTGCAGACAGGAATCCACGGGGTGGTCAGGGCCTAGGCCGATAAGACACCGAGAATGGCCGTCCTTGTGCGGGAGTTGGGTGCCACACAAGTCGTACTTGTTTTTGTGCTTGGACGTGGTAGGGGACGACATACACGGCATGTAAAAGAATCCTGACGAATATCTTAAGGAAAAAAAAAAAAAAAAAAAACCCCGACGGTATAACTACCGGCAATGGACTGACAAGCAGTGGAACTTAACCGTGAGGCGCTGTCGAAAGCAAACGGCCGTAAAGAACTGGAAGGCGGGCATAGGGGACTGCCCCTTTATACCGACGTCGCCTGACGCCGGTCACCTGACGAGGGGGCGGTCCCCTGACAGAGACTGCTAGCTAGAAATTTTTCCGTGTGGTCCTGACGCCTGCCGGCGTCAGTCCTATATGTAATTACCTACTGCAAGAGCCCTCTCAAAGTAAGATAGGTCAGTTAGTGAGAATGCCTAAACAAATTCTGGAATCCTTTAAGGAATATTATTGTACCCTATATACCCCCGAGCAAACGGTAAGTGGCACACAAATCCAAGCTTATCTTTCAAAGCTGAAGTTGCCTACGCTCACGCACAAACTTGGGTCACAAACAGATAGACCGTTCACCCCAATGGAGTTAACCAGCGCAATAAGATCACTAAAACCCAACAAGGCCCCTGATGGGTACACACCTGAATTTTTCAAGTGTTTTAAGAAGGAGGTAGAGGTTCTCCTCCTGGCAGTCTGCAGGGCCTCCCAAAATGGAGAGGATTTACCGGAGACCTGGAACTACGCTGCCATTACCAGCCAGCCAAAAACATCACAATGTAAGTCATATCAATCTATATCTATATTGAATATAGATTTTAAATTGTATGCTACTTTAATAGCAAAACACTTGGAACAGGTCCTTCCCAGTTTAGCTGATTATGCCCAGACGGGCTTCGTCACTGGATGACAGACACAGGACAATATATCAAGAGGACCCCATCTCTCCTTCACCATGCCACCCGGTCAGGGTCTCCGTTCCTACTACTGAGCTTGGATGCTGAGAAGGCCTTCGACCGGGTGGCATGGAATTTCCCGAGTCATACACTTGAAGCTTTTGAGTTTTCAGAAGCATTTATCAAGATCATAAATAATATTTACTCTGGCCCCAAGGCCTACATCAAAATAAATGGGGAGGTGTCCACCCCAATGTCCTTGCTCCAGGGTACCAGACAGGGATGCCGTCCCTCCATGCTCCTATTCACCTTGTACCTGCAGCCACTGGCACAGGACTTGAGGCGGAGGGAGGAAGTGGAGGGCCTGCAGATTTTGGGGAGATCCACAACTAGCCCTGTATGCGGATGATCTGTTGATCTACCAGAATAATCCAGAGGAAAGTCTGGTATCACTTTGGGACAGCTTGAAGGAGTTCAGCCTACTGGCAGGATATAAGGTAAACACCACCAAGACTGAGGTGTTAAGAATATCTTACTCCCCCTCTGATAGAATAAAGAAACCTTCCCCTTCAAATGGAATAGGGAACACCTCCGATACCTCGGAGTTCATCTGTGCCTGAACAGCACCCAGATTTTTAAACTTAATTTTACCCTTATCTTAGAGCAACTGAAGGCAAAATTGGAGAGGTGGGCGCTTATCCCCATTCCCTTGGTTCAAAGAATAGAGACGGTCAAAATGGTACTGCTCCTTAGATCTTTATACTTGTCACAGGCACTACCAATCCATATACCGAAGACATTTTTTAATCAAACAAAGGGATTTCTCGCTTTGTCTGGGGCCTGCAAAAGCCTAGAATTACAGATAACCAAAAAGGGGAGATCATCTCTCCCCAGCTTGAAGCTATACCACCAGGCAGCCCAACTTAGAACGGCTTTTTACTGGTTAAGTGGAGAGCATAATGCCAAGTGGAAGACTTTGGAGATCAAGGGGGGTAATCTCCCCAAACTGAGCAAGGTTCTTCTTACCAGGAGGGAGACCTTCTCCCTCGAGGTGGGGGTTGGAACCCATATACAGAACACACCATCTCCAACTGGTATGAAATACTGGATGACAGATCTATGCAGCCTTGGAGACCCCTTTTAATACTGATAGCACATGCGGAGACCTTTGTCCCTGCCAAATGGGATTTGGGATTCCGTGGTTGGGAGGAGAGGGGTCTCTTTTTGGTATAGCACTTCCTGAATGGGGAGGGGGGGAGATTCTATCCTTTCAGGAGTTAGTGACTCAATTTGGAATACCATGGCAGGACAGATTTAAATATTTCCAAGTCAGGGACTGTATTCAGTCTCTCCATCTCTCCCCACAGGAGGCGACCCCCCCCCCCACACACACACAGATCATTTACCTCATCAAATTAGCCCTGGAGGGCCAGGCACCACAGGACAAGATAGTGTCATACCCATATAGAGCCTTCCTCAAGTGGAGAGGAGACACAACTCAAACAATTAGTAGGACCTGGACACATGACTTGGGAGTGCAGATGCCTGATGAGGTCTGGTCTAGAGCAACGGAAAGGATACACTGGGGAATCACTGCAGTGAGATGGCGGGAATTCTCCTGGAAGGTGTTCTCTAGATACTTCAGGACCCCTGCAGTGCAGGTGAAGTACAGGGAAGGGAGTTCCTCGACCTGCTGAAGGGGTTGTGGCCACTCCCCTGTGGCCATGGTCCACATTTTATGGGACTGTCCCTCTTTAGACCCCTTTTTTCTGGAATTGCAGCAAAACATCCACACCATCTTTGATCCAAGTCTTGTTGTGATCCCCACACTCTATTTCTTCTTAGATCTCCCACCTGGGCACAGAAACTCAGAAACTGCGAAATTATTAAGAATCATACCATTGGCAGCCTAGAAGACAACTACTAAAAACTGGCTCACCAACAGGATAATTTCAATACACCAGTGGCATGACCTTACGATTGCTATTTAGGGAATGGAGGGGCTCACAGCATCTCTTAATAAAAGGCAATCTCAATTTGAATTACTATGGAGGAGGTGGGTCATGTACAGCATGGCACAAAGGCCTGACTTCATTCCGTGATTAGGGGTTGGGATGGGGAAATTATAAGACCCTATAATTCTTATTGCTTTCTACAAGTACCTCTCACCCTGCAGTTTGTTATTCTATGCACACTCAGGGAGAATGCACCTATACTTCAATATTTAACTCAACATAATTGCTATCAGCAGCCTGAGTCCACAGACTGTGTGGTGTTTGTAATCCTGTTTTCCTTCAGCATAGTGGCTCCTCTGATCATAAATATTATCTGGACTTGTATAATATGACACAATAATTTACTTGGTTCTAGATAAATTCTTATTAAGATTCCTTGCTTTCCTGAGATATTCTGTAATACGATATATTGTATTAATTTGTATATATAGACTGGCACTTTTTGTATTTATGGTTTTTGTTTGTTGTATTTGTACTTATGTCTTTTTTTTTTTTTTACAAAAATATATTAAAAAAAACAAAGTTTAAAAAAAAAGATGCTGGGATGCATATCTTGGGAGATCAGTAGTAGGAGAGAGGAGGTTATATTCCCCTTGTACAGGTCACTGGTAAGGCCGCATCTAGATTATGGAGTTCAGTACTGGTGCCCACACCTCAAAAAGGACATTAACCTGCTGGAGAAGGTCCAGAGGAAGGCTACAAAGATCATAGCAGGTCAGCACGGTAAGGCATATGAGGCTAGGTTGAGAGCACTGAACAAGTACTCCCTGGAAGACAGGAGAGAGAGAGAGAGAGAGAGAGAGAGAGGCATGATTGGGACCTTCAAGTACTTGAAAGGAATACATAAGGTTGATAAGGAGAGTCTCTTTAAGCTGAGTGGCAACAATAACATGAGGAGGCACGGTCTTAAGCTGGAGGCTGGGAGGTTTAGGAGGGAGGTCAGGAAGCACTTCTTCACAGAGAGGGTGGTGGACACTTGGAATGCGCTGCCAGAAGAGGTCATCTCACTGAAGACAGTGGGCAGCTTTAAGAGAGGCTGGGATAGGCAGGAGGAGGAAGGAAAGAAAGGATCACGGGTAGGGAGAATGGGAGGAGTGGGGAGGGAGGGCAGGGACAGTAGCTCAATATGTGGACCCTGCAATACGAGCAGACTTAATAGACCAAATGGCCTCCTTCTGCTGGCTTCTTTGTATGTTTGTATGTTACTGCCGTGCCAAGGGGCTGGCTGAGGAACAACTTACTTTTCAATTACCACTAAACCAAGTTTTAAATCTAGACAGAGATCCCTTTTCCTCTAAGAGGGCATGCTACTGTGGGGCGACCAAGCATTCCGCCAACTGGGGTGGGAGGGGTGGATGAGCTCCCAGTCGAAGCCTCAGGTGTAAGGTGAAGCACAGGGGTGGGTTGGTCAGAATGTCTAAGCTCTCCTGCTTTTAACTACCATTGGTATAAGTAGAGCCTATGATTTTCCATTTTCTAAAATGGGCAATTCCATTTCACAAAATGTTAAAATCCACCCCCCCCCCCAAAGAATCGAGGGAAAATCAACATGTTTTGTACAGTAAGTTGGTTCAAAATGGAGGCATTTGTCCACATCGGTGCAGAGTGAGGTTCTTCATGAAAAATTGGCTCCCAAGTCCTAGTTTAAAAATGACAAATTCCGTTTTTAACCGGTGGTTTCTGTTAAATACGGAAAATCACTGGCCCTATGTAAGTGTCTATCTTTTTGAAGGTTTACAACTGCACTGTTTGAACTTTTATTATGAAATAGGTAGTAGAATGAATGCTGGCCCCCGATTGGCCAAGAGTCCTTTTAGCTAGGCTGTTATCCCAGCACAACGGCCCAGCTGAAAGTAGCTCAAACAAAATCTGTTTAAAAATACATCTAATTTACTAAAAAGGACCCATTTCATAATCACAACGAGGCACTCCAGGGAGTGCATTATGGTTGGCTAACTCCCCTTCTCAGATGGTGTAAGCACTTGGCTTCACCTCATGCTTCAACCCACCTGACATGGGCTGTTATCCCACCATAACGCACCCCCTGTCATGCCTTATTGCTTAATTTGCACCAACCAGTCGGACATGTTGACTTAAAACTGAACAAGTATGTAGATGACTGCACTATTCTGCAATTATAATTAACATTAGGCATGACAGGGGTGTGTTATGGTGGGATAAGCTTCCTACTGAAATAGGCGCACCGTTAACACACCACCTGAGAAGGGCCGTTAGTCTACCATAACACACCCCCTTGAGTGCCTTATTGCGATTATGAAATGGGTCTTTTTAAAAAATGCATAAAATTTAAACATATTACTTTCAGCTGGGCTGCTGTGCTGGAATAATGGCCCCCTGAAAGCAGCTCTCTGCCAATCAGAATTCAGCATTCTTTCTACCCATTTCATAATCAAGAAATATTCCATGATAACTACATATTTATCCTGCCTCTCCTTGCTCCCCTGCCCCAACTACAATGTTGGAAGGCATGCCATGTAGGTCTAGTCTGCTCCCCCCATTCTGTGCTGCAGCTATCCCACTGCCTCTTTCTATCTCCCCACTCCTGAATTAACCATAGGATCCTAAGCAGTGAATGTTTAGTTATGCAACCCAGCCCCCTCCACATGCACTACAGCTGACGGAGCTCCACTGGCATCACGCGCCTCACCTGTCCCCACCCAGCTGGCAACAAAGTAGATTAGAGAAAGACACACTCAGCCCTCATGCTGCACCCCCAGAAGTGACCCCACTATGCCAAGTGGGCAGCCAGGGGATCACAGCAGCCATGAATGACCTGCACTAGTCAAGATGGACAGGTAGAGGGTTAGCCACACTATTCAGGGCAATCTGGACTATGCCCTGGACAAGTTAAACATTGTTAAAATCAAACCCTAGCACCCACACAAGGCTGCTCCACAAGGGACCACATATGTTCTTTCTCTCATGATACCCCCCACCTTCTCTCTGGGCCACCAGAGGGTGGTCCCAGGCTCAAGACGTGAACCTGGGTTGCCTAGATGGCAAGCTGTAATGCTACTGCATTTCAGTGGTACTTTCATCTCATGAAACTGGAGGTACAAACCATTTGGGACTTCAGCCTCACGGCTTAGTCTGTCACCAGCATCAAGTGACGAAATTATCAACTTGACGTTCACAGACACCCATACATTATTCTACATTTCTTGTGTGTGGCTGCCATGGTCAGAGACGTGAACAAGAAGCTGGGCCATTGGCACAGCAGTAGCACCGTCACTCGAGATGCTGGCGAATAGACTTTGAAGATGAGCTTGGTTCGTCAGAGGCCGACATGGGGAAATAGGATTAAGCATCTCAGAGGACGCTCTACTCCTTCGTGAAGGGAGAGATGTGACTCCCCACTGTATACTGCCACCTGGGTGACATGTGGCATAGCACCAAGGACAGCATTGTGGGTGAAAAGACAGTCAGGTTTCACACAGCGCACTCGGGAGCGAGCTCATGGGGCTCCGTGCATGCCAACGTCCTGAGGGAGTGAAAAGGGACAGAACAACAGATAATCTGGAATGAGGGAGACGATACCAGGTGCGCTTGGGCCCTGAGCCCTGCCCCCCCACCACTAGCTACTCCTCCACTCAACATTCTCCTGCCTCTCCCTCCTCTGGAGGCAGGAAGTGTGTATTTGGCTTGGCCAGGCCCTGCCATGAGGGGCAAACTCGTGGGGCTGAAAGGCAGATGGGTAAGTACTAGACACACGGGGTGCAGGACTGGACTTAACCTGAAGTATAGGGGCCGCACCAGATTAAGAAGCATAAATTGCAAGGGAAAAAAAAAGATGTAGATCGGGAAAATAAACACTGCCACAACAGTCCATTTTAAAGCCGAAATGAGGGATCTGTCTGTTGGCCGAGGAACGCAGGTTCAGGAACAGATTCTGGCATCTGGTGCAAGTGACTAGGGCTGGGAGATAATGCTGCTACTGGCAGCACTTCTCAGCCTATGGAAGGGATGGTGCTGCATCCAGCACCACAGGGAACCCTGTGTCGGACCATGGTGTTTGTCTCCCCCAGGGATAGCAATGCGGTGTCAGAGAGTACCAGTAGGCATCATAGCACAATCCAGTGGGTGGAATGTGTGAAGCGAGAAGAAGGAAAACCAGGAGAAACCCCATGGCCTGTCCATATGACGGGCAGTACTCTTGAGACATATGCCACTGAAAGCAGTCCTGCAGTGATGGGGCTGAGATGTTGCCAGACTACAGGAGGGACAACAAGCCAAGGGCAGGGAATAAAATTCTATTGGGAGGTGGGGGTCAAAAAAAAATACACCAGCGGCTGGCCTGGTGACACAACAGCAGTGTTCTGTATGACCACCTGTGAGACCGGAGTTCGCATACAAATCCCCGCAGTCCTACACTGTGGCCATCTGGGGTCACAGCACACTGTGAAAGTGGTGTGTGGGCTGCCTTGTATGTTCACAACTCCATGCCAGACCCTGGCATCTGCTGGGAAGGCAGCCACATGGCTTGGTGGAGCAGCAGTGGTGTTCTGCATTGTCACCTGGGAGACAAAAGTTTGTGTGCGAACTCTAATCCCTTTCTTGGACCAGGCTCATCATGACAATGGGGTATTCAGCTACCAGGCCCAACATTCGTGCTTCCCAACAGTCAACGACAGAGTAAAACAGATGCGATCACAGTGACACCCCCCCCCCCAACCCATGACAAGGAGGTGGGGGGGTGAAAATGTGAGAGAGTGGGACATTACTCCTACCACCAATGAACTGCCTACATATACACCCCCCCCAATCCTCTGCATTTACTTTTATTTCCAAGTCTGTTTGCATTGTGTTCTGTTGCATTCTATTTTCCTTAGATCACAAGCTGAAACACTGATCTCTTGAACTGCAGCCCCATCCCCACTGAGTGTTCCATAATGTCAGGGAACACCATCTGTTGCATGCTAGTCTAGCTCAACTACCAAAAGGATAATGCCAGACATTAGGTTGGATGTTCCAAAACAACTGAATGTTGCTGACAACCTGCAGCTCAGTTAATTTATTTGATTATTTAGACTGTAATTAAAAAATTGCCAACGCAAAGCTGAAGCAAAAACAAAATGCCACGCTGCAAGAAACAGGAAAAGGGAAATCTAAATAGTTCAGGCATAAAATAGGACTGAAAACTAAACAGAAAGGTAATACATGCCGACAGTAGAAATTAAGAGTAAGAATCAATGTTTTGACCACAGGTCTTCTTTAGGAATTATCTAAAAGACCATGTTGATTATTCCAAGCTGCAGGATGATACAATACTAGAGAAAGAGCATGTGTCCAGGGACCCCAGGTCCAACCATGTCAGCCTGTATGTATCTCAGTGGTTAGGGCACTGGGATAGTATTGTAAGAGCCTAGTTCAATTCCCAGTAGGTCACATTATTTCTTTCTCACTACAATATATGATTTAAATTGCTCAGCAATGGGTAATACTGCACTAAAAAACATCTACAGTACTTGTCATCTCGATTATTCCTAGTTACAGGATATGCAATACCAGAGAAAGAAAACTAGCCTGGGTACCTCAGGTCCAACCACATAAGCCTGTACTCAGTGATTAGAGCACTAGGATGGGATTCAGGGGGGCTGGGTTCAATTCCAGTAAGGGCACATTATTTCTTTCTCGCTACTATTTGTGGGAAATAAGGGATATATGTGAGGAAAGAAAATAGGGGGAGAAATCTAGGAGAAAAAGGAGTAATACGCAAGGTAAGAATAGAAGCTGGAAAACAAAAAGGTGATGATAAGCTTGGTTATCAAAAACTAAGTTTATCATCTGACTGGGCTCTCAGCAGCCCTCTGGGTTAAATGACAGATTTATTTTCTACTAACACCTTTTAGTCACCTTATGGTTTATCACTGTAGTCTGCCCTTTTTACCCCTAGCCCATCACATCTTTGCTTGCATGTGTGGGTATGCCTGCACATACTTCCATCGTGTGTGTGTGTGATACTGACATGGTCATTCTAGCTATGTGTGCATATATAATTTTCGTTTTTCTCCAGATGTCTGTGCCTCCCCCCTCACCTTTCAGCCTTCTTACTATGCCATTAATTAGTCTCACCCGAGGCCTCCTCAGCTCATACCCATCATCACCTTTTTGTTTTCCAGCTTTTATTCTTAATTTGCCTATTATCACCTTTCCTCCTAGATCCTCCCCCATTTGCTTTCTTAACACACATACCCCCTTATTTCCCCTTACCTCTCCACTACCTTTGCTTTGTTCTCTTTTAGATCATTCCTGAAGATCTATGTTGAACCACCGATTCCATTTTCAGTGTGCATTTAAATACTACCTTTTTGTTTCGTTTTCAGCCCACACACTGACGCAGCACCTTGTGGTTTTTTTTGTTATAGCATAGGACTGCTGTTTTAATAATGAGCTGTACCTAACAGGCTGATCTTTTTATATTTTATTAATCTGCCCAGGCTGGCTGGAGTGGCAAGTTATCAGGCCGTCTCAGAAATACTGCTCCAGAATCAAGTAACTTGTGCCAACTGCAGACGACCCAGACACCTGTCAGTTCAGCCCAGTTCGAGCTCTGTAATCCAATGTTGCTGTCACCAGTCATCCTGTGCTACTACAGCTTACCGGATGTTTGACAGGAGAGTCAACAGGATTTTGGAAATCGAAGGTCTGAGTACAATGGGCAAGCGGGGTACATGGCTACGGTTTTGTGGTTTGTATCAGGCTATCAAGAGGCTCGAACTGCATGCATTATGAGGCACTGTGGCCTAGGAGTTAGAGAACCTGCTTGGGAACTAGGAGACTGAAGGCTCAAACCCTGCTGAAGCCAAAATATTCCCCATAGTACCTTAGGCAAGTCACTTAACCTCTCAGTGCCCCATTCCATCCAGCTGCAGAAATGGGTAGAAGCCGGACCGCACTGGAAATGTTGCGTCTCTCAGAAGGGACTATCATGAGTAAATGAACTGTAAAATAAATAAGTTCACTATTGGAGTGTACCCGATCCATTCCACCTGGATAACAGATACAGCACTACTCACTTAATTTCTGTGGACAGTCAGCACTATCTGAACTACCTGCTTCGAAACACGTAGCACAGCCCTATCTATTCACGGTCTGTTCAGTTAGGTTGGTTGAGCTTTATAACCCCAAATGAAGGCACCAGGTTGTACCTGACCATCTGGGTTTGTGCACTTTCCAAGTGCTGACTGCAGGATGGGTTATTCAGAACGTGTCACATGCTGCAGTGTCTCCTCACCTGAGCATTCTGCAGGATATTGTTGACCAGAACGACTCTACGTCTGGCGTTCAGTAGCTTTTTGACATAAGGGTCCAGGTCCAGCACCACCTTCTGGTCTTCATTTATCCTACTCAACTCTGAAAGGGAAATGATGACATAAGACTGCAGCTATGGGTAAATGGGACACAGATCTCATAAGCTTGTAACCAACAAATAAGGGACACAATGGGAACAACTGGCCATACTGTAGAACAGCCATGCTTGAGGGTGTTCCATCACTGGCTTTAACTTTGCCTGTTCACCTCTAACTTCTGCCCTTGCACCACAGCAGCCATGTCTGTGCACTGTCACCTCAGTGTATTCTGAGCACTGCTGCCCAACTCGTCACATGCACCAAGAAGTGACATCACATCACGTCACAATACATCACTTTCACTTCATTTTTAATTTTTAACCAGGCAGTGGTCTGGGCACAGCCCTTTTTCAGCCACGGCTGACACAAAAGATTAACATACAATACAAGACTTATAACAAATATCAGTAACAGTTACACACACCGACACTTATTATTACAATTCAAATGTTTTTGGAACCTCCACTGCCTCCATATTCCTTTCCAGACCCAGGTAAGAACTACACAACCTATCCTTAAAGGTTGACAGCCTGGTAGTGCCTACTGCTCACCACGCACTGACCTGGATACAGGAAAAGACTTGGGGGCCAGCTGGGGAGGGAAGATCAAGCATCCTAAAGACAGCCCTCCTCCCTCGGGGATGCTGCGTTCCACTGTTCGACTGCCACCTAACGGAGGCCAAAGGACTGCATTGTGAAAGGATATGGAAGGGGAGAGGGGCAGCCGCTGAACACCCGGCACATCACTGCACATCACCACTTTTGTGGAAGAAAACATGATCTGGAGGAAAAAGCCTTGGTTCGTTGTTACCCCGGCAACCCCCGGTGGCCCATGCATGACCAGCATGGCTGATCAGACACCGCTATCTTGTTCCTGGGTAAATGGTGGAGAACAGCAAGTTCACAAGAAGGCTGATGACAGGGCTCGGTGGTGCTAACCAGGTAGTCGGGGTGGGGGGGGGCACAAATAAAGCTGAATTAAAAAAAAAAAAAGTCCTTCTATCTTGCTCTCTCACTTTATGTCTCTGAAGCTCTTCTCTCTGCTCTTGCCCACAAACTAATATCCAATGTTGGCGGCAGACCTTTCCTCTGCTGCCCCCTCTGCCTGGAATGACCCTCCACTCACTCTCCGACTCCCAATTCCACGTTTTCTCTCTTGCCTTTACCACTCGGCCACTCAACTTAAGAACCCTTATTACTGTGTCATTAATAATTTTGCCTGTTAAGTATAACTTGTTTGCTAAACCTCTGAAGCATTTTATATCTTAGTACGGCCACTGAGGCTATGTTTACTGTTTTATCATTGGACACAAGTGTATCCTTAGGGTGGGAGGACAGCAAATGGAACGTGAGCAATTTGGTTACCCCAAGAAGGCAAGGTTTTGTTACCCTACAAATGAGAATGCATTAATATATTACTGCCCGAGGTTGATCAATAAAATATTTAAAAAATGTTTAGAAAAGTTTCCTGAACATGCCTGTCTCAAGTGCACCAGCATGCGAGACGCTCTTTGCAGAGTAAGAGTTCTCATGTGCAGGGAACTGGAGAACTCAGATTGGTCAGCAGCTCTCCCTCAATCTATAATGTGATACATTTTGCACAAAAGAAACTGTAAAACATACAAAGTTGCCAGTAGAAGGCCGCATGGTCTATCAAGCCTGCTTGTTTCAGAGAACATGAACATAGTTAACATTGTAATATTATTGTACTTGTAAGGCTTATAAACTAATAACTGTAAGGATGAAAACTTACTCCCCCCCCCCCCAATGTCAGGCGACAATCTAACCTCTACTCGGTGGAAGCCAAGGGGCCGGAAGATCAAACTCCCCAATCCAGGAGAGGAGAGCTGCCAGACGACCACTCAATCCTCTGCCAGCCCTCCCTCCCGGCCGACCCCCAGATTCCCAAACTCAGGTCACCGGCATGGGAGACCTGAAGTGCATGTCGTCTCTGCCCTTTACGCCAGTGGGCTGGCGACATGGCACTGACTTTAATCATTTTATGTATTCTGAAGTCATGAGACCCAAGACTACAGAAGTTACATGGCTTTTGTGACACAGTATTTCCCTTATGCTTACACAAAAAAGCAAGTAATTTCAGACAAGTTCCATGGCAGATCACTTTGAAAGATAAAATACAGTTTGGGGGAAACACAGGTAACATGTTCACCAGATCATATAAGAACACAGAACTGGAAAAACACAGTAATTAAGGTAAGAAGGAACTCTAGGTTCCTCAGGTCCCCGCTTCATAAAAAGGGATTAATATGTATGCTGTGTCTATTTTTATAGGGATTCCTTACCCACTACTATTCAGGGAACCCCGAATTCCCTTGGTAACAGAAATTTATCCAGGATTACCATAAAGCCCTGCACTGTTTTTATATCTGTGTCTCCCCTGGGATGCCATTGTATAGGTTCACCATTCTCTGGGTGAAGCAAGATCTCATACCGTTACCCCGAATTTACCACCACTAAGCCTCTGAGTGTGTCCATGTGCCCTGCTACAGCACACTAGATGGTGCTTCCCTTCAAGAAGTCCCCTACTTCATGTACATCGATGTGTGGCTTGATCATACTTTTCTCTGCCTACATACTGTCTTGTATAAGAAGCTCCAATCCAAACGAAGTGTACTGTTCTACAAAAAGGTCTGTTCTATACTTACAGTCCGCCACGAGGTTATGCTTAAGATGGTCCATGTCTGCAAAGCTCCCCCAAATTTACCTTTGCCAGCCGGGATCCCCTTTTCGACTCTACTATTTTACATTTATCGCCACCACACACACATCCACCACTGCACTCTTCACCTTAACTCCCCTCCCCCCCAAAAGGACAGGAACATCTTCCACTGCTCCTCCTTTCTTGCCAATACTGGTTCTTACGCACAGACACACACACCCCTCTGTTCCCCTTCTCAGGACTAATTCCAACCTTTCACAGTCTTTTTTAAGATGAGGAGTCCAGAACTGGACACAGCATTCCAGGTGTGGTCTCACCAATGTTCTATACAGTGGCAGGACCCCCCACTTTGCCTAGTGATGCCCCTCCCTATGCATCCCAGCATTCCACAGACCCTCCCATAAGCTTTATTGCACTGAGCATTTAATTTTAGGTTGCTGCCACTGATAGCCCCCAAGTTCCCTCTTCATCTCCTTTTCTCGCCCTAAAAAGCAGACCAAGCCACCCATCTAGCCCCTCCATTTGCACGCATGTCATGGCAGTCAAAACCATGGTGAGTACTGATTCTAAAATACTTTACTAGATAGAAAAGAATAAGTCAATGTGTGTATGTGTGTGTGTGTTGGGGGCCGGGTAATAAGAAAAGACAGACATTTCAAGTACCTATAGCTAGGTTGTCGATATGTTCTCGTAACTCGACTTGACTTTCCCTAGAAAATACAAAACAGTATTAGATTACCTAAACAGACAGAAAAACGTTAATACAACATAAATGTGTCACTCGCTTCATACTTTCCCCACAGAAACCCTCATGCCTTGCGTCTGCTAGTCAATATATTTATTATGATTTCCTAGCATCCAGAAAAAGGCTTTAAAATATTCACACACAATTAAGCTTATATTTCATTAATTTTTCCAGGGTTGTTCACATCAAAACTTTTAGGACATGTCCTGCCACAACTGTAGCCAAATTTGCCCCACATTCTTTACAATGAAAACGGCTCTCTTTTTGTACTTGTTCTTCAAGGAAATGGATTTGTCCCGTACGGGGGGCAAAGGGATTTGCACACCTTGATTTTTCTGCCCCCCCCAATTTTCTCATCTTTGTGTCATATCAGACCATCTCATCTAAATGGGCAGACTGAATGGACCTCTTGATCTTTTTCTGCTGTCAGAGTCTCTGTTCTACTCTCCTAGCTTTTCCCTTTGCTGAAGTCAATAATCTGTTTGTGACATCATAAGCTTTTGCCAAGGAAGTGACAAGAAACTGGGTCCTTCCTACTGGGGGAACAGCAACATGATTAAATGATGTCTGCAAAGGTTCTCTTTTCAAGCAAATGTCCTCAGTAATACCAAATCAGGAGTGATAAATACAGACATTAAATAAGCACGCAAGCAAATTTTATTTATGAAACGCTATTCCACAAAGACCATAGCATTGTACATAATCCATAAAAAACAGCATCAAAACAGTAAAATCAAATAAATAAAGCCAATAAATAAAACTCAAATACAAACAGCAGGTATTCAAATATCAAATGTCAGAAAATGCAAACTCAAATAAATAAGATTTTAAGGCAGACCTGAAAGTCTCCACGGACGGCATTCTCTAATCTGACAAGGTAGAGAATTCCACAGGGTCGGGACTGCAAAAGCAAACGATCTAACTCCAGACATAGTCAAAGAGACCCTGGGAATCTCTAGCAATCTCTCATCGGCGGAGCGGAGTGGACAAAGGTGGCAGTAGGTACAAAGCAGGTCTTGCAAATAGCGAGGTCTCTGTCCGTGTAGGGCATTACAGGTCAGTAATCCAACATACTATGAACATACGAAGAAGCCAGCAGAATAAGGCCATTTTGTCTATCTAGACTGCTTATACTGAAGGGCCACAACTTATGCTACTGACACTGTCCCCCCAATCCTCCCATCTTTTCCATCTACATCTCCCATGACCCTTACTTTCCCCTTAAGTCTATCCCAACCTCTCTTGAAGCTGTCCACAGTCTTCATTGAGACCACCTCTTCTGTCAGCACTTTCCAACTGGCCACAACCCTCTCTGTGAAGAAATGCTTCCTTGCTTCCCTCCTTAACTACCCCCCAACTTAAGACGGTGTCCCGTGTTTCAGTTGCCACTTACCCTAAAGCGACACGCCTTATCCACCCGATTTATCCCTTTCAAGTCCCTGAAGGTCTCGATTGCGTCTACTCTCTCTCTCCTCCAAGGAGTAAATGTCCAGGGCCCCCAGCCTCTCCTCGTCAGCTATACCCTGCTAGCCCTTGGTCATCTCAGATGCCCCCCTCTGGACAGTCTCCAGCAGGTAGTCTTTTTTAAGGTGTGGGCACCTGTACTGTATGCCATACTCCAGATGTGGCCTCACCAATGACCTGTACAGGGGCAGTATAACCTACTCTTGCCTACTGCTGATCCCCCTGGCTATGCAGCCCATTTGCCCTTGCTGTTGCTTTCTTGCACTGCGTGGAGTGCTCCAGGTGGTTAATGATCATCACTCCCAGATCCTTCTCCTCCTCTGCTGCAGATGCCCAGACCCCTCCCAGGTTGTACTCAGTCCTAGGATTCCTGGCTCCAATGTGCATAACTCTGCAGTTTTTTGCATTGAAGCCAAGCTGCCAAGTCCCAGACCACCTATCAAGCTTTTTCAGATAGTCCTGTAGGTCCTGTATGTCTTCAGCTGTGTCCAGCCTTCCACAGACCTTGGCGTCATCCACGAATAGGCACATTTTGCCCTTAATGCCATCCCCAATATCACTGATGAAGACACTGAACAACACCGGTCCCAGTACCGAACCATGCGAGTCCCCTCTGGCGATCTTCCTTGTGCTAGCTAACTCTCCCATCACCACCCTCTGGGTCCTGTTCCTCAGTCAGTTTTCTACCCATCTGGTCATTTTCTCCACAACCCCAAGATCTACTAACTTCCTGATCAACCTCTTGTGGGGTACAGAGTCAAAGGCCTTGCTGAAGTCCAGGTAAAGCATGTCCACTGCTTGACCCCCATTTGCTGCTTTAGTGAGCCAGTCAAAGAAGTCAATCAGATTCGCCTGACACTTCCTCCTTCCCATAAACCCATGCTGATTTCCATCTTAGAGACCATACTCTTCTAGAAACTCTACCATTTCCTTAACTATAGTCTCCATGAGCCTGCACACAATTGAGGCCAGACTGAATGGTCTGTAATTCCCTGGGTCATCCTTGGGACCAATGTTATGGAGGGGCACCACATGTGCCATTCTCCAGTCCTGCAGGACCACGCCCAACTCCAGTGAACTACTGAACAGGCTCACCAGTGGGCCCCACAAGCTCCTCTGTCAATTCCCTTAGCACCCTTATGTGTATGCTGCCTGAGCCTGGTGATCTGTTCACCCTGCTAGCAGCCCTTCCCTCACTCTATCCTCCTGTACCACCGCATCACTGCTCCCCTCGCCCCTGCGTCTTTTCTCCCCTTCCCTGTAGGCACCAGTCCAACTTTCTCCTTGGTGAAGACAGAAGTATTCGTTCAGTACCTCTGCTTCCCCCCAATTCTCCTCCAACAACTTTCCAAAACCTAGCAATCCCATCTTTCTTGTCCCATTTCTCGCTTATTTAGCAAAAAAAGGCCTTCACCCCTTCTTAATTCCCTCAGCTATCTACAGTTCCTTCTGAGCTTTAGCCCACCGAACTACCTTACATGCCACATTAGCCATCTTTAGGTAACTCTCCCTGTCCTCCTCTCTCTTGGTTTTCCTGAATTTCCCATAAGCTAACCTCTTGTCCCTTACTGCCTGGGTGACCTCAATACTGAACCACCTGGGTGCTTTGTTTTTTGTGTTCTTCCCCTTAACCTAATGCATTCCTCTGTGACAACAATTATTCCATCCTTAATGATGGACTGTCTCTTCCCCCCCCCCCCCATCTGCTCTGATGCCCAACAGGTGCCTCCTTAGCACCTTGCCCATGTTCATGAAGTTCCTCCTCCTAAAATCCAGGGTTTTGGTCTTCATGCGGATGTTTTACCTGGCCATATCCAACCAGAATCACACTGTGCAATGGTCACTTCCACCCAGGGGCTCCTCGACCATTACTTTTTGTCGCGCTCCCCATTTGTGAGCACTAGATCAAGGATTGCCCCCTCCCTGGTGGGTTTTGTGATGCCCCGAGTCAGGAACCCACTCTGCAAAGCTTCTAGGATCACCTGACTCTTGGCACATGTTGTGGATAGTACGCTCCAGTCTACCTTGGACAGGCTGTCTCCCACTATTACCACCTCTCCTTTTCCTGCAGCTTTCAATATCTGTGAGCTCAGTTCTCTATCCCTTTTCTCTTCCTGGTTGGGCGGTCTGTAAAACGCCCCCAATCTCACCCTTCTCACTCTTCTGGACTATAACCTGAATCCACAATGTTTCCACCCTCCCATCCTCCAACTCCTTTCTCGTGCATGTCATACCTTCCCTGAGTTAAACCACCACCACCCTGTCCTTCTTGTATAATTTGTATCCACAGATTGAGAGGTCCACATGGTGAGGTGTGGCCCAAGTCTCGTTCACTGCCACTATGTCCACCCTCCCTTCTGCTAATCACACCTGCATGTCGTCCATCTTGTTTCCAACACTTAGCACGTTCAGACACCACCTTCCACCTAGAAACTGAGCCTCCTTCCCTTCCCTCTCTTTCTCCGTGTGCTCCCCCAACCCCCACTGCTAACAGTTCTGATACCCCTCCACCCTGCAGACTGCTTCTGATGGGTGGGGAAGAGATCCCCTGACCGCCTCCTTCCAGTCTTTGGGCCTGCAGCCCAGCCACCACCCCCAGTAATTTAAATTATGTACTCAAGTTTGCCCCCGAGTACCCTCGAGCCCTGTCTGCTGAAACAAGGAAGCTGAATTCTGGCTGAATATTAAAATGCTTAATGCTTTCTGGTTACTGGAAAGTTTCTTTATGAAAGTCACAGGAATGTTCAGTGCATTGCAAGAAACGTAATCTCACAGGTGCTTTATTCATAGACTTATCAAAAGCCTTTGATATGGCGGATCATGTGTTACTACTAGACACTCTAGCTTCCCTAAACTTCCCCAGTAAAGTCACAAAATGGGTCCGAAGCTACCTAACCAACAGGACCCAGCTAGTGAGAATATGGCACACCCCATCAACCCCTCTTCGAGTGCAGACCGGTGTGCCCCAGAGCTCCATTCTAGGCCCCTTGCTATACTCCCTTTTCGTTAATCCTTTACTCGTGGTACCCAAACGCAGCAACAGAATAATGTATGCAGATGACCTCATTATCTTCAAAAGTGGAAACATTATCCCTGGGCTACATCTAGATCTAAAAGCAGAGTTTAATGCAACAGTACACTGGTTCACACAGCACAGACTTCTTGTAAACACCAAACACACAAAATGTATGTTGTTTGGCTCTATACCGAAGCTCGCAAAGAGCACACCCAACACCACCAAAACTCTGTGTATGCTAATCTCTGATGGCTCAACCCTTGAACAGGTAAGAGACTTCAAATACCTGTGGGTCACGCTCAACCCATCTCTTACGTATGAGCACCATATCAGCTCAGCAATTAGGAAAGTGAATCAGCGAATAGGATTGTGTTACTGACTGAGGCACCTACTGACCCCTGATGCAAGAGCTGCGACTGGGCGTGGTCGCCTCTTCCCCATTCTTGAATACTGCTCCTCAGTAACTGCCCTCGCATTCCCGTCACTACTAAGTCGCCTGAACACAGCCTATAGTATTATTTGCAGATTCATCTCCCTAGCCTCTTTCTGGACTCTCTACTGTCATCTCTATCAATCCTCAGGATGGCTCCCCCCTGCCGATCGGAGAGACCTCATGCTTGGATCGTTCATAGCAAAAGCCTTACAGGATGGGGCTGGATCATCTCTGACAGGGCTGCTAACATTAACAAGTAACAGTCAAGAACTGAGGTCCTCCACCTGCAGATTGTTGGAATGCCCCAGGTGCTTCATCAAGATGGGAAGGAGAGCTTTCTCATATGCAGCACACAAGTATTGGAACTCCCTTCCTAACGAAGTGCAGGCTCCAGTTTTAACCCGCACATTCAAACGGAACTTCAGGGAAGCCATGTTAGGAAGGTCATTATGTAAATGCCATACCAAACGATGGTATACACCACCAACAGCATATGATTAGTTCAATAACATATATACACTTAATGCTGGATGTCGGCATCATGTACAGCCAAAGTCCTTGGAGGCTTTGACCACTTGTCCTATGTATGTACACCATATTTCCATTGTATTGCCATTTCTGTATTGTATACTTGTTGTTACTACTTCTTCAACTGTGACTGTAATGTAACTGTATTTTATAATGGATGTGCCACCTGACTGGCCCAGGTCATGCCTGAAAATGGTCCCTGAGATCAGTGTACCCACCTGGTAAACAAATAAATGTGCAAATCCTGTCGCCCGTCAAGTAAATTTCTTTGAAGAACAAGTACAAAAAGATAGCTGATTTCACTGCAAAGAATAAGGAACAAATGCAAAGTCATCTACAGACATAGCTGGACAAGTTCTAACAGTTTTGATTTGAACAGCCCTGTGCATTGGCTGCATGTCGAGCTGTTTAAGCATGGAGCGATGCAAGTGAGGAATTGGGAAGCAAGCCTTGTTTCTCTACACCAAGGCCAAAGGGGTTACACCTTGGACAGGGGTTAAAAAAAAAAGAAAAGAAAAATAACCTAGAGAAAACAATACTTTGACCACGATGTGTTTTTTCGGGGTGATTCATAAAGGAAAAGGTTAAATCTTGTTGCTTTATTACCAGGACTCATGTTTATTCCCCTATTCCCAAAATGGGATTTTGAAGCACAACATTTAAAAGTGCTTCAGCACAGACCCTTTTTATTAGATGACTGGCACCTGTCATTAGCAATTAAAGTGCCAGGTAATGCAACAGTCAAAGTATTCCCCCACCCCCCACCTTGAGAAATGTGGGGGAATGCTGGGGATTTCAGCATCTTCTCTACCCCCTGGGAGTAGGGATTTCATGCTGTTTCCCATCCCCTCAGGCATGTTTCATGTTGGGCATTTTAGATGGTTTTTTTTTTTATACAGGATTCAGATCAAGATTTGCCCCCACCAGGTGGGGCATTTCAGTCAGGGATGAAGCCAGACAATATAGAAATGTACACCAGGACCGTGTTTGTTGCCTCATTTGGCACAATAAACACAACTTTTGTATCTCATGACAATGGTTGTTGCCATACATGGGTAAATACAAATGCTGCGCATTGTTCCCCAAGACACCCACATACCAGCCCAGAGCTGGTAAAGTTGTATTGTCCTTGGGATGCAAAGGCAGTATTAGTGACCAGTCCTTCTAATTTCGACTCCTAAGAATAAAATTACAGAAAGGTTCAGCATTTTCTTTGTTAGTTTTCATGGAAAAAGGAAGCAGTTCAGAGCCTATTTGCTACCCACCTTACATAAAATTGCACACCATGGAGTGCTTGGAGTATGCCTGGCTACACCCATGATTTGAGTAGTTTGGGGCCAATCATTTTTGAATTCCTACTATTCCCAAGGTGGGGTTATTTGACTGCTGTATAATGCAGTATATTCTAGCACACCGTTTACATTTCCAGCCCAACCCCAAACTTTAGAAGTAGAAGGTAGAACAGGCTTGCAATTTACTAATGCATGCCTTGCATTATGGATCATCTCCCAAAAGGTCTTTATAAATCAGGTCCAGATGTCTTGGAATCCAGCAGTTACTTCAAATGCACGCATGTTCGGCAGACATATGGACAGCATATTTTGTAATGGTTCTGTTGCTCAGCCTTTCAAATTGTACCAGTGCTTTCCCTCTGATCCAATCTCACTTATGCAAGTTACTACTCAGTAATGTATGGTACTGAATGTGATGTGTGAAAAAGCTCACTCTTAGGTGCCCTGACTTGGACATTCCTTTTGAATACAGTCTTTAAGCTATTTTAATTTTAGTTGAAAAATACACAATTAGCAGCTACAGTGGTAAAAAAAGAATATGACACACCGAGTCCCCAAGCTCACTACCAACCTGACTACTTTATATGCCACGCTCTCCTTGGGATATTTGCTGATAGCACTACCCCACCCCTCCCAACCTGCACCTGGAGACCCAGCTACTACCTCCTTTGGAAACCTTAAGTACCCCTACTATCGTAGTTTGCCCAGAAACTCCTGCTGCTCCCCCATGCATCTATGCCCAGGTATCATTGCCAGTCCCTCTCCCCTACTGCTCTGGTCTACTCAGAAACCCCTGCTGTTTCCCACGGAGCTATGCCTGCCCCCTTACCCCATTATGTTCAGACACTTAAGCCGCAACTGCAATGCTTAGGGAGTAGGACACCCTGGGCATAGAGAGGTCATGTGATTCACTGGCCCCGTTTCTACCAGCTGTATTAGTATGCATCCCCCCCCCCGGAAGTTGTGACGACAGCCCCCTCCAACTCTGCCCACAGCCAGGGTCCGTGATCGGAGCCCCGTCCCCAAATTCTACTGCACCTTAACTTTTCTGTAAATTCCGCAATCAACTGCAGTGAGACACACGAACGAAACCAGTTCCTACCAGCCTGACTGGTTTAAGTACCCGTTCCCTCAGGGGGCTGTCCACATAGCCCCAGCCACTTCCGCGTGTGTCGCAGATACCTGACTGAATGCACATGCTGGTCCAGCTGCTGCACCGCCGGCTCGAACAACTGCAGCAACCCCTCTGCGAACACTTCTTTCCCAGAGGGAGTCTCTGCTGCCACTACAGCCGCCATATTATCGCAGGCTGCTAGTCAGGAACCACAGAGTTGTCAGAAGGTTTTTGTCTGGGACGCTGGGATATGTAGTCTCGGCAGAGCGAATGGCATTCTGGTAAGTGTAGTTCGAGGCGAAAAGGTGGGACATGTAGTCTCGGAAGAGTGAAGAGCATCCTGGTAAGTGTAGTTCGGTCGTGAGTGGGGTGGCAGCAGGAGAGAGAAAAGAAGCAGTACACAAAATGTGGGGCTAAGATTTTTTTAGCTTATCACAAACAGAAATGAAAAAATATTAAAACATGAAGAGATTTTATTTTTCTCAGGGTCGAATCCTAATTTTTAACATCTGTTACAAAAAGAAAGGACTCACGTCATGTGGGTTGCATAACTAGAACAAACGGTGTCAAAAGAATGCTGAAAATAAAGTTTAGACACATTTTAGCTGGTCCAGAAGATTTAGTTTTAAGTTACCACACTGGGACAGGCACCCAAAACATCTGTCAGGGCTGTCATTACTTTCTGTAGGGGCGGTCAAGGCATACTGTACAAAAATTGTGCATTAAACAAGCATTTGTCAATGCCGAATGTTGATTGCGTTGGTCTGTTGAGCACGCTCACTGGCCCTCTGTCACTCGCTCAGTCTGTTTCTTCCGGTGCTGCAGGCTGCTGTTTTGTACTAGGCTTCTTCTTGCGTTGGCACCTTGTTCTGCCCACTAAGAAATCTGCAGCTGTCCCGACAGAGCTCCGTTGAGGTGGCTCACTCCCCCTCTCTCACTCGCTCATTCTGTTTCTCCTGGCGCTGCAGGCTGCCCTTTTGTACTGGGCTCCTGCCTCTGTTGGTGGCTTTTTCTGCCCACAAAGAAATCTGCAGCAGTCCAGACACAGGTCTGTTGAGCCTGCTGACTCCCCCTCTCTCACTCACTTGTTCCGTTTCTGTTGGCGCTGCAGGCTGGCCTTTTGTACTGGGCTCCTGCCTGCATTGCCGCTTTTTCTGACATCAAAGAAACTGCAGGCAGTCACGAGGAAGGCCCATTGAGCTTGCCCACCCCTCTCCTCACTCGCCGTTGTGTTTCTCCCAGCGCCTGCAGGCTGCCTTTTGTACTGGGCTCCTGCCTGCATTGGCACCTTTTTCTGCCCACAAAGAAATCCACAGCTGTCCCAACAGAGCTCCGTTGAGGTCGCTACTCCCCCTGTGTCACTCACTCATTCTGTTTCTCCTGGTGCTGCAGGCTGCCCTTTTGTACTGGGCTCCTGCCTCTGCTGGTGCCTTTGTCTGCCCACAAAGAAATCTGCAGCAGTCCCAACAAAGCTCCGTTGAGCTCTCTCACTCGCTCATTCCATTTCTGCCGGCACTGCAGGCTTCCCTTTTCTACTGGGCTCCTGCCTGTGTTGCTGCCTTCTGCCCACAAAGAAATTTGCAGCAGTTACAGTAGAGCTCCGTTGAGCTCGCTCACTTCCCCTCTCTCACTCGTTCGTTCTGGGTTCCCCGCCACTGCAGGCTGCCCATTTGTACTAGGCCCCTGCATGCATTGCTGGCTTTTTCTGCCCATAAACAAATCTGCAGCAGTCCCAACAGAGCTCCGTTGAGCTCACTCACTCCCCCTCCCTCACTCGCTCGTTCTGTGTCTCCTGCCGCTGCAGACTGCCCTTTTGTACTGGGCTCCTGCCTGCATTGTCGGCTTGTTCTGGCCAGAAAGAAATCTGAAGCAGTCCCGACACAGATCCATTGTACTCTCTCACTCACACATTCCGTTTCGGCTGGCGCTGCAAGCTGGCCTTTTGTACTGGGCTCCTGCCTGAGTTGTCGCATTTTCTGCCCAAAAAGAAATCCACAGCAGTCACAATAGAGCTCCGTTGAGCTCGCTGAATACCGCTCTGTCACTCGATCGTTCTGTTTCTCTTGGTGCTGCAGGCTGCCCTTTTGTATTGGGCTCCTGCCTGCATTGGCGCTTTTTTCTGCCCACAAAGAAATCCGCAGCAGTCCTGATAGAGCTCCGTTGAGCTCACTCAGTCTCCCGCCTCACTCTCTCGTACTGTTTCTCCCACCGCTGCAGGATGGCCTTTTGTACTGGGCCTCTGCCTGCATTGACGCCTTTTTCTGCCCACAAAGAAATTCACAGCAGTCCTGACAGCGCTCCGGTGAGTTCGCTCACTCCTCTTCCGTCACTTGCTCTCTGGTTCTGTTTCTCGCAGTGCTGCAGGCTGCCCTTTTGTACTGGCCTCTTGCGTTGGGGCCTTTTTCTGCCCACAAATCTGCAGTAGTCCCGACAGAGCTCAGTTGAGCTAGGTCACTCCCCCCTCAGTCGTTCGATATTAATCTGTCCCAAACAGTAATTTCCCACAGCGAACGTGCTAGTCTCCAGCAGGAGTGCAAAAACATATTTTAGCCAGGATGTGAAAAATGGCAGCTGTACTGTTCAGAAGGAGGTGTGGAAAAATGCCACTGTTGAAAATGTGGCGTGAAAATATTACAAAATTGCGAGGTTACAAGGGTGCGTGGAAACAGTTCAGTGCACGCTTGTAACACAGTTATGTTATGAAGTTCATCAACAAATTTTCAACATAGGCATTTTAGGACCTCTGCTCATGAACAGTGCCACTGTCATTTTCTTAATCTGTCCGAAACAGTGATTTCCCACAGCGACCACGTTATTCTATGCCGGAACTGTGAGAACACATATCAGTCAGGATGTGAAGAATGACAGCTGTAGTGCTCATATGGAGGTGTGAAAAAATGCCACTGTTGAAAATCTGGCGTGACAATATTACAAATTTGCGAGGTTACAAGGGTGTGTGGAAAGTGTGCAACGCACACTTGTAACAGTCATTTGATGGGTTATCATCACTAAAATTTCAATATAGGCATTTTAGAACCTCTGCTCATGAACAGTATCACTGTCATTTTCTTAATCTGTCCCAGACAGTGATTTCCCACAGCGACCGCTCTATTGTGCACCGGAAGTGCGAAAACACATTTCGTCCAGGATGGAAAAAATGACAGCTGTACTGTTCATAAGTAGGTGTGGGAAAATGGCAATGTTGAAAATCTGAAGTGAAAATATTATAAATTCGCAAAGTTATGAGCGTGCGTGCAAACTGCGCAACGCATGCTCATAACGCAGTCACTTTATGGAGCATCGTTACCATATTTTCAACATAGGCATTTTAGGACCTCTACTCATGAACAGTGTCACTGTCATTTTCTTAATTTGTCCCAAACACTGATTTCCCACAGCAACCGCACTATTCTGCGCCGGAACTGCGAAAACACATTTCCACCAGGATATGAACAATGACAGCTGTACTGTTCACAAGGAGGTGTGAAAAAATGTTGATGTTGAAAATCTGGCGTGAACATATTGCAAATTCGTGAATTTACGAGCGTACGTAGCAACTGCGCAATGCACGCTCGTAAAACAGTCATTTTTTGGATTTTTTCCACCAAATTTGCAACATAGACTTTTTGAGAGCCCACCACATGAACACTTGCACTGTCATTTTGTTAATCAGCACCGAAAGGTGATTCCGCACAGTGACCACGAAGTCACCTTTCCGGGCCGAGTAACGCCATGACAGTTTGAGAATTCATGAGGAGGGATCCCAAAAACCCCATGTTGAAAATTTGGTACCAAAAGTCCAGAAAATGACAGAGATATGCATTAAAGTTGAAAAAAAAACCCAGTTATTCCATTATACAGCTTACCGGCATTTCCTCATTTCGCAGTCGGCTTTGAAGAGTGCAGACGTGTTCCCGGTCCACTGAAGATCGTCACGCCAGGCTCCTGAGGTAAGAGATGGTGAGGGGGTGTGGGAGGCAGGATGCATAGTGGGTGGGTGCGGGTGGTGGGAGGGGAGCCAGGGAGACCGCGAGGGACAGTTTTCTGATTTCACAGGTTTAAAAACAAACATTGCGGGACAGTTTTTTCTTCACGGGGCATTGGAGCGCGCTGGGGTGGGCTCCCAGCGTGCCACTAACTTCTTCTTTGGGGGCTAGTAGCCGGCGAGGATTAGGCACCCGTCGGCACACAACTAAGGGGTTCATTATGTCGACGGGACTGAGCACCCCGGCCAGCACACAATAACAGAGGGGGTTGACATACTCCGATGGGGAGGGCCCCCGTCAGCACAATCAACGTTGACCAGTAAAGCCGACGGAGATTGGGGCCCCCGTCGGCAACTAATCATGGTGGGGGGGTTATATTTTCACAAACAATATCAGGGGTTTTACATCCCACCCTGCAATGACGAGTTGCTCCCTCATTGCAGCGGATGGCTGACACTGCAATGACGAGGTGGCCCCCGACTGCAGCGGCTACTTTTTTAGAAGGTTGTGGCACACTGGCTGAACTAGTGTCAGCAGCAGCGTTCCATGGCATTGGGAGAAGCGGGACAAGTCTTTGCAGGCTGTGGGGGCATTGGCTACAACAGTGCTGCGCCACCACAACCTGCTTGTGGAGAAAGCTGCCGCAAATGTTTCTTGCGCGTGCACGCAATCAACATAAAAATACCTCCCCTTGATCCTCCTTTGGCTGCTTCCAGTGCTTTTTATTTATTGAAATGTTTCACCAGGAAGGCACACTGAGCAACAAGTCACTCGTCTCCCGGTGTGAAGGGGGGGTACAACTGGAATGAGACACTACACACTCAAGTTACAGGATCAACATTAACATACAGTAGTAAGGCAGGTGTTACAACAGTGTCGTGCATAACATGTTGAGAGAGGGGACAATAGTAAGTACTGGGTTAATAAGTAAACAAGTGCTTACATGAAAGAAAAGGGGAGGGGGAAGAGTTGTGCCCCTGGAGACCCCTTCAGGATGTGAGGAAACCTGCAAGGGGACTGGGGGGACCAGAGAGAAAGGGGAAAAAAACTGTGTCCCAGAGAGACCCCTTTAAGATGGCAGGGGAAAAGTGGATGAGAGCTACAAGTCCCTTTGGGGGGGGGCAGGAGAGGGACCCATGGAGAGCATTCAGGATCCTTTACATTCTGTGAGAGATCAAGGGAGGCCAGTAAGGGGGAAGGGTGGGTGTGCACAGAGTAAAATGAAGGTGACGGTAGGGGAGTAGGGTTTGTCTAGGGCTTAGAGGAGGAAATTAGGAAGGACATGGCAGGAGCAGCTAGGTGCAAGGTAATTATTGAGAGCAGAGCTGATGGAGTAGGTGGAGGATGAGTGCCGGATTGGGGAGGGAGGGAATTCCACATTTTTGGGAGGCGGTGAGAGAAACTGGATTGGCAGATTTGGGTGGATCTGTAGGGGACAACCAGAGTACGGGAGTCGGCTGATCTAAGGGAATGGGAGGGTTGTGGGGTGTTATAAAGGAGGGGGTGAGGTAGGAAGGGAGCTCACTTAACCAGTGCTCGGAGGTGAATTTAGCACAGTGGGAGAGTCGCCTATTTGTAAGATGGGGAAAGATCGGGCACGATAAAGATCACAGTGATGGGTGCAAGGGGGGAGTATCCAGGACAAAGCGGCAGAAGAAATTGAAGAGGGTGTCCAGTATGGCCAGGGAGGACTTAGTGGCAGCACCATAGACCACGTCACAGTAGTCGAAAATGGGCAGTATCATCTTCTGAACAAGTTCACGTCTAGCCATAGGAGGGATGCAACCCTGAAAACTTTTGTCTGTTCAGCTTGTAACTCCCCCCCCCCCTCCGTCTTATACTCCTTGGCAGTCATTCCAGTATCACATCACTGGCTTAGAAACAAAGAATTTTACAAGCAGAAAAAGACAGTCGGTCCGTCAAGTCACCGGATTCCTACCTTAGTCCTCACTTGTCTAGTACTGATAGGGTCTACGCAGTGCTTCCATTTTGTAGTTTAATTTTGTTAAAAGTTGAGTGGCACCCATTCAACCCTTCATTTTCACTATACCCATGTGTCTGTCCCACCCACGCTTGAAACCTGCAACCTTCTTGATGTTGACTGACCAGTAGCTCCCTCAGGAGACGTTTTACCTGTCCACTGCTCTCTCTGTGAAGAAGTATTGTCCTGACATCCCTTTGAGCCGCTGCCCCCCTCGCTTATAGTTATGTCCTCTTGTCACTGACCCTTCACATTGCCTGAACAGTTTCTGGCAGTCCACCTGGTTTATTCTGCTAAGATTGTAACCCTTTGCTTCCTCACTACAGAATACTCTGGTGCAACGTAGTAAAAAAATCTGACTTTTCTCTTCCGGTCAGCCCTGTGCTCCCATTAGCTACTTCAGTTTCACAGTCTCTGACAAGGGGTAGGCAGCACACTCACTCCCAGTCTCTGGCAATACTTCTTGAGTGGCATCCCTCCTCCCCTCCCATGTCTAGGGGTATATAGATGTTACAGTTTGTGGAGGGGGGTTACCGACTCCTGACAGGGCAGTGTCAAAGTAATTCAGCAGGGAAATAAAACAACATACCTGATGTGTAGATTTTGGGATTCTACTGTGACAGCTTGAACTCTGACTGAGTGCAGTCTGATGTTATCTTCTTTTTTTACATCTCGGCTGGAGGGCACAGGCAGTCTTTTCTGAAGAAATAAACTTGTTAGGAACTCAACAGAGAAAATAGTTAACTGTGGCTCAGATGCAAAGATTCGGTCTAGGCAAAAATCAGAATGCAATTCAGCACATTTTATTTTGTAAAGTCCAAAGGCTCAGGCCACAAACACAGACTGCTTCATGGAGCATCACAGCAACATTATTTTTCCACACGGACACTATGGCAGGAAGCCACGGCACATCAATCAATCAATCAATCAAAATCTTTATTTATTCAGGCGGACATCATTGAGCAAGGCTCATTTACAAGATGGACCTGATAGGTCGAGGAATAACATGAGGGTACAAAAGCAGACATATACAAAACACTTCTAAATAAAACAGATTGCAATAATATAAACATATATACAAGCAGGGTAGCCGGAGAATACAGGCTCCAGGGCAAGCTAAACCAGACAGTTATGACTGGTGATGAATAAAGTGTTGAAAGCAGCCTCTGAAAAATGACACGGGGGGCTGGTGGGAGTTTTGGATAGGGACTAAATCAACTAGTAGTGAGTGAATGGGGTAGAAGTAAGTGCCAGGGGTAGCAGAGGAGGTCTTGGCAAGGGGTAGCAAAGCTGCATGGGGGGGTGAAGAATGTGATTGGACTAGGCCTTGTGAAAGCAATTGCATTTCTCTGGGAAGAGGCTTGTGTAGAGCTTTTTAAAGGATGTTAGAGGTATAAAGGTGGTCAACTTTAAGGTCTTCTGCAGAGAATTCCAAGCCATTGCTAGAGAGTAACTGATTGCAGATCTCCCATGCCGGGTGCAGGCTTTGGGTAGCTTCAAAGTGATGAAGTTGTTGCTTCTTAGGGCATATGACCTAGCTGTGGCCAGTGTAAAGCAATCTAAAATATAGGATGGAAGTTTGTTAGACAGAGCTTTGTAAATCCATAATGCAGCATTTTTGTTCCTTCTGAGGTGTAAGGATGTCCAACCAACTGCAGCATAGAGAGAGCAATGATGAGTGTTGAATGGAAGATCTGTGATGAACCTTAGAGCTCTATGGTACAAGGTATCCAATTTACTTAAATAGGAAATAGTACAGTGGCCATAGAGGAAATCTGCATAGTCGATAAGTGATAGAAATGAAGCCTGGATTAGTTTCTGTCTTGAATCTCTGGTTAAATAATGCTTGATTCTGAAGAAAAGGCCGAGCCTCTGGCGAAGTTTTTTCAGAAGTTCTTCAATATGCTGAATATAATCAAGCCTGTTGTCAATCCATACCCCTAAATATTTGAATTTGTCAACATAGTCAAGGCTTTCTCCAAGGATGGTGGATAGTTGGTGAAGAATGCTTGGTGAGAAGGCGTTAGTATAGTAATTGGTGGAGAGGAGCATAGCTTTTGTCTTCTTTGCATTTAGGAGGAGTTTTTTTTCAAGTAGTTGGTGTTGCAAAAGGGAGAACTCTGATTGTAGTATTTCACAGGCCTTTGTAGGTGATGGGTTACTGACATATAAGACAGTGTCATCTGCAAAGAGGTGAACATTGGCTTTGGTGAGATTAGAGTCAATGTTGTTAATGTAAATGGCAAAAGGATAGGGCCCAGGATAGATCCTTGAGGTACTCCTCTTAGGAGTGGTTTGATGAGGATAGGTCGCCTTCATTTTCACCTGCTGCGTTCTATCAGTGAGGTAACATCTGAACCACTTAAGAGAGGATGGATCTAGGCCTATGGAGTGCAGTGAGGAGAGTAGCAGCTCATGATCCACTGTGTCAAAGGCTTTGCTTAGATCAAGAAATACAGCACAGACGCTGTTCTTTTTGTCTAGCTCAGTTTGCCAGTCATTTGTGACTTTTGCTAGTGCAGAAGTGGTGCTATGCCTGTTTCTAAACCCAGATTGAGCAGGGTTTAGGAGATTATTAACATCAAGGTAATCTCTTAATTGGATGCTCACTAATTTTTCTAGCATTTTGGAAAGCACTGGCAGGATGGATATGGGTCTATAATTGTTGAGGTCCATGGGGTCCCCCTTGATTGGGGGACCTGGGTCCTGCACACATTTACTTTTTGATGAGCCTAACGGGCTCCTCTCTCTTCAGTCAGCATTCTTGGGCAACAGCACCGCACCGTCTGTTCTCTTTTCCCCACCAGTGAGAGCGGGGCAAACAATCACTTCATGGCACATTCCTCCAATCAGGGCACTCTGATGTTATTTTACTCAGGCACAGTCCAACCTCCTATAGTCATCCTCCCTGCGGATCCATGACAGGGTTCACGTAGGGCAGAGGTCACCTTCCCTCTGGGCACAACTCTCTCCCTCCACAACAGCTCCCAAACAGCGGACGGGTGGACATGGGCTTATGGCATGGGTCCAGTCCGCCACTCTGGACCCTCTGGTTCTTGGCGCCCTTGGAACAGCAGCACATGATGCCCAGGCTCCACTTTCTGGCAGACCTGGCATCACGCATATCCTCCCTGATGCCAAATGCGTATCACTGGTAACCTCCCAAATTGGCACAGGAGTTACAAAATAGTTGAACATTTTGATCATATCCTCCCCTCCTTCCCTTCTGGGATCCATGGTGTATCAGCTAGTCTTTCCCAATAGGTCTTCTCCTGTTGCCCATGTATAATTTTGGTTGCCCTCCTCTGGATCAGTTCCAGGCAGTCCTTGTCCTTTTTGAGGTGAAGGTTCTATAATTACACATAGTACTATAGGTGTCGCCTCACCATCTATAAAGGGGCAGGACCACCCTAGCATCATGCTGGCTTTCCCATGTGCCTCATTGCATTGGGAAGTGTCCTTGTGGTGGTCACTTATGATAACTACTAGGTCCCTTTCCTCTGAGGTCTAGTCTAACCTGCCCCCTCCCCAATACTGTGTTTTCAGGTTCCTTTTCCCCATGTTCATAACCTAGCACTTTGGGGCACAAATCTGAGTTGCCAGGTCTTGGACCTTTTGGCTTCTGGGGATAGATTGCTGGGGTTATCCCCAGAGGATAAGGAAAGAACCCTTGGTAGGCTTGAGCATAACAGCATTTGCTTAACAACCCACATTTTTTGTCCCGTTTTCTCCCTCCACTCTCAGTTGAGTGCATTGTGCTGTTGTTGCAAACATACCTGACCCAGCTTGCTATAGGCTTCCCCCAATAGTACCACCACCGTGCAGTGGGTAGTCCAACACCTGTGTCCCCCGCCCCCAAAGAGCATTTTCTGGAATGCTTGGTCCACCTCTAGATGTGTCAACGTGCCCAACCCAATGTCTGATTTCTTTTTTTATCCCTAGGACAGGGATGCTGTACCTCTGCTTCAGACCATTTCTCACACTGGCACTGTGTGCTACACCCACATTTCCATAACTTCCTCCTCCCCCCAGCAGAGGGGCCATATTACAGCAGAGGGGCAATCTTACAGGGTACAGGAGGGGAGCATATTTCAGAGAAGAAAGTGCACAAGGACAAGGGAAAATAACATGAGGATGGAGAGAGGGAGGGTGGCTTAGGGGGAATGCTAGGAAGTATTTTTTCACAGAGAGGGTGGTGGATCCATGGAACAGTCTACCAGCAGAGGTGGTGGAAGTGAAAACAGTACATGGATTCAGAAGTGCATGGGATAAGCATAAAGGCACCCTGCTGTACAGCAGAGCAGGGGAAAGGCAGTCCAGTTAAGAGTAGGGATTGATAAACCAAGTAGGGAAATGGGCAGACTAGGTAGGCTGTATGATCCTTATCTGCCAACAGATTCTATGTTCTTTGTTACAGCCTGCAGTAGGATCTGATGTGTGGGCAGGTTGGGGCAAGGCAGCTGAGCAATTCTCTTGTGTATGGAAGGTCTGGAGCTATCAAGACATACCCCATCTCACTTTTCCCATTGTAAAGCCCACCCTCCTCTACAGTGTGCTCCACCCACACTTCCACTTGACTTACATAGGAGGAGGCAGAATGATGTGTCAACACCAACAGTGCATCTTCCAGTGTCCTCCCCACACCTAGCAGTTAAGCTGGTCAAAAGATAGCCATGTGACAACCCTGATAAAAGGGATATATTATGAAACACCGACAGTTAAAATCCTGACACCCATTTCCCTGAGACCGACATCCCGATGTGAGTCTTACCCAACAGATTAACATCCCAACCACGGAAAGCCCGACACTGGACTTCTGCTGGATTTATGATCTGGCAGGGGGCTATGCTCTCCACACCCCTTGTCTCAGGGGCTTTGCCCCCCCAACCCCGCACCACCCGAAATTATTATAACCAACTCCATGTCGTAGCAAATTCCACTGTCAGGCTTTCTGTGGTCAGGATGTTAATCTGTCAGGTAAGAGCCACATCAGGATGTCAGTCTCGGGCTCGTGGGTATCAGGATTTAAAATGTTGGTGTTTCATAGTGATACCGATTAAAAAGCACCTTTTATGCTCTTTTGCCAGTTGCCCCCCCCCCCCAAAACAGAAGGATCCTTACCTGCTCCTGAGTTAAAATCTACATTAAGTAGAATTTTTTTGCCTCTAATTCGGAAGGGAAGGGATCGCATTTTGGCTCTGTGGAGCCAAGTTGTCGATCCTTTCCACTTCCCAGCCCTGAGTGCCGCCCCATGTTAGCACGTTTTGTGATGTAATAATATGGAGAGCGCAGGAGCACACTCGACAGAAAGTAATAGGAATGTTTTTTAAACTTGATATGTCAATAGTTAAGATGGTCAATACAAACAATCAAGGCCACCGCTCGACTAGCAAGAATTGTTAGTTGAGCGGTGACCTTGATTTGTTTGTACTCCAAGTTGCAGCTCTGCAAATTTCACCAATAGGAACAGAGAGTATTTCTGCCAGGGAAATTGCAACCACTCTGGTGGAGTGGGAATGTACCTTGCCCTCCAATTTAACCCGAACCATAGCAAAGGCAATTTGCAATCCACGCAGAAATGCACTTGATTACTTGATTGTGACAGGTTGCCCCTTATGATCAGCAAGGGTGTAGCTACTGATACTCCAAGTAAGCCATGGCGTACCAAGTTTAGTAGCAGGGGGTAGCAAACAAGCTGGCCAGCATTCTTTTGCCCTGCACTCTCTAGTCCATTGCATTTAAATTCCTTTGTTTGGCTTTGCAGGCTTTTTCTTTTCTGTTTCAGCTTTGTTTTGGGGGTGGCAGAGTGGTCCATGGACTTTGATGCTGAAGGTCTCAATTAGGTCTGCATGGTCCACGTGCAAAGTGATTGGCTGCAACATCTGGTAGGGGGTGTGCCAAGTCTTGGGCGGTGAGTTTAAATGCCCCAGCAAAGTTAGAAGCCATACTATTAGTTCAATTGTACTGGGAGTGAGAGAAGTAGTAGAAGAGCTGAGGAGCAGCAGATGGAAGAACAGACTCAGAGCCAGCTAAAAGAATGAAGACTTCATGTGAAGTGGCAAGTGGAGCAAATCTGCCTACCTGAATGGGAGAGAGAAGAAATTTCTGCTGTGGTCTTGGACTCGTGGTGCAGTCAGTGGCGTTTACCAGTAGGCAGCGAGCACCACACTTGTAGCACAGACAGACAGCAGGTCTAGTGTGGGAATCATCTGAGTGGAGCCAGGAACCTTGGACTCAAGTCGTGGGGGCAGGCAGGAACAACAGTGGGGGAAGGGGTAGCAGTGTGGCAAGTTGGTGTACAAATCTGAAATGCCTGGCTACACCCCAGATGATCAGGGTCAAAAGAAACAATGAGCTGTTTTGACTCTTTGAAGTCCTGTCCAGGTAAAACCTAAGAACCCTCTTAACACAGAAACATGGAATCTGTTAGCAGAAAAGGGCTACTTGGGCCACCCAGTCTACTCAGATGGTCCCTGCCTAGTGTGTGTCCACCGAACCTAACTGGCCTCTGGTAACCCTCCCTCCTCCTTACCCATTTACTAATATTCCTGTATATCTATACCATGCATCCTTGAAGCCCTTTACTGTTTTCACCTCCACCACTTCCACAGGCAGTGTTCCAGGTATTCCAGGCTAAACAATTTCCCCTTTCCCTTCCAGCTTCATTACATGCCCTCTGGTCCTGCTGCTGTCTCTCATTTGAGAGAGACTCCCCTCCTGTACCTTGTTCATCCCTGTGAGGTACATTTAGGTGTCTATCATGTCACCTCTCACTCTCCTCTCTTCCAGAGTTTACATGTTGAGATCTTTCAGTTTCTCCTTGTAGGGTTTTTGATACAGTCACTGTTTTTTTAGTTTCCCTCTTCTGGACTGCCTCCACCCTATTGTTGACCTTTCTGAGGTGTGGCCTCCAGAACTGAACACAATACTCCAGGTGGGGTCTCACCGGCGATCGATACAGTGGTAACACTACCTCCCTCCAGCTACTGGTGTGATACCTCTTCATATGCATCCCATTGGCCCTACCCACTGCTTTGTCACACTGCCCTGACACTTTGAGGCTATCTGATATGATACCCCAAGGTCTCTTTCCTGTTTAGTAACTGTCAATACCTCCCCCCATCCTATACACAGCTCTTTTTGCACTTTTTGGCATTGAACCCCAACTGCCATGCTCTTGACCACTCCTCGAGTTTCCCAAAGTCCCTATGCATTCTCTCCACCCACTCCTGGGTATCCACTGTATTACAGATTTTGGTGTCATCTGCAAAAAAGCATACATTCCCTTCCAGTTCTTCTGCAATGTCACTTATGAGGACATTGAAGAGAACTGGTCCCGGTACTGAGCCCTTTTGAACCCTGCTGGTCACTCTCCCCTCATTAGAGTGAGTGCCGTTAACCACCACCCTCCATCATCTGGCCATTTACCAGTTCTTTACCCAATTTACCACTTTGTAGCCCAACTATAGGTTGCTCAATTTCTTTATCAGTCTCCTGTATGGCACAGTGTTGAAGGCCTTGCTCAAGTCCAGATAGGTCATGGCCACTGCCCCCCACCACACCCGCCCAATCTGTTTCCCCGCCTCCCAGCTGAAAAAACTAATCAGACCCATCTGGCATGAACATCCAGTGAATAGAGTCCTTTCTCCCTCATTCTGGAAGATGGCAAAATAGATAGGCAAGATTATAGCCTGATTAAGCTGGAACTCCAACACCACCTTAGGCAAAAACTTGGGGTGTGTACAGAGAACTACTTTACCTTATCTTTGTGGAAAACACTATACAGAGGATCTGTGACCAAAGCATAGATTTCAGATACTCTGCATGCAGAGGTGATAGCCATCAGAAATGTCACTTTCCAAGTTAGAAACTTTAAGTCACAAGTTGCAATAGGCTCAAAGGGCTTGGAATAATCATATCCAGCACAAGGCTGCTATCCCAGGCAGCCACGAGCTTCCTGATGGGAGGCCTTATGTGCAAAATATCCTTGACGAACCTCTTAAACAGCAGCAGCTGTGGTAGGTAGAGGGTACCCATGGGTTTCTGGTATGCTGAAATAGCACATAGGTGGACCTTAACTGTGGAATACTGCAAGGCAGCTTCAGAAAGGTCCAGTAAATATTCCATAACCTTGGGGTTTTGGAGCACCAGGCAGAATATGCAACCCAGCATGTCTATAAGTTCGAAAAGCTTTTTTGCAGGTACAGTGTGATGAACTTGCTCGATTCTTTGCGACTAATGTGGCTGACATCAGGGCGGTACTCCAACCGGCACACTCTAGGGGTGTTGCTTTCAACCAGTGCATGGTCACTGCCCCTTAGCATTCCTGGATACCTTCGACCCACTGGAGTTCATGGATGTCATGAGGATTGTCCTGGGTGCACGCCCTACGTGCTGCAGTTTGGACCCAGGACCAACTTCACTGATTTTGAGTTGTATTGATTCCATTGGTCCAGTCCTAGCATGGATAGTCTGGTGCTCTTTGGAAAAAGGAGAGTTTCCTAGCTCCCTGAAGAAGGCGGTGGTAACACCTGTCTTGAAGGAAGCTTCTTTGGACCCTGACTGCCATGCAAACTACAGACCAATCTCTAAACTCCCCTTTTTGGGAAAGGTGATTGAGAAAGTAGTGGCCATACAGCTGGAGAACCATTTGACCATCCATGACATCTATGAACCCATCCAGTCCGGTTTTTGAAAGAGTAATAGTACTGAGACAGCACTGGTTTGGGCGCTAAATGATCTCCTGATGGCTAGAGATCGGAAAAACCATTCCATCTTGGTTCTTCTAGATCTCTCTTCAGCATTTGACATTGTGGACCATGGGGTCTTACTTGATCCCCTGAGGTTCACCTGCGGACTGTCAGGTGCAGTCCTCAGGTGGTTTACATCTTTTCTCACTGGAAGAACTCAGAGAGTGGTGTCCGGAGTTCATTCTTTGGACTCAGTTTCTCTGTCATGTGGGGTTTCTCAGGGTTCAGTATTGTCCTCCATGTTGTTCGCAATGTACATGCTGCCCCTCTGAGACATTGTAAGAAGGTATGGGATGAGGGTTCACTGCTATGCTGATGATACCCAGCTCTACCTTTCTTTTGCACCTGACCAGGATGGAGCTCTCTCGGTCTTTAACAATTGCCTTGCAGAAATCTAGAACTGGATGGACTCGAGTTGGCTGAAGTTGAACTCGGAAAAGACTGAGGTACTGGTTGTGGATCCAATACACCGGATGGGGGCTAGGGTTCACTACTCCTCCGGCTTTTCCTTGGGGGTTTACCACTCCAGACCTCTGAACGGGTGCGAAACCTGGGGGTAATTTTTGATGAAGGGCTGACTCTGCATTCACAGGTGTCTGCTGTCATCAAGTCCTCTTTTTACCACCTGAGGAATATCTCCAGGATTAAGTACCTTGTTCCGTCCGGCAATCTTCCTATGCTGGTCCATGCCTTTGTGACCTTGCGCTTGGACTACTGCAACTCCCTTTACCTAGGGCTTCCTGGGGTGGAAATCCGCCACATACAGCTAGTGCAGAATGCTGTGGCCTGGCTTTTGACGGGAACTTCCTGGTCCTGTCATATTTCACTGGTGCTGCGCGGACTGCACTGGCTGCCAGTACAGTGGTGGATCACCTTTAAAGTCAGTTTGTTGACTTTTAAAGCCCTACACGGACTGGGCCCGGACTACCTGAAAGAGCTCCTGGTTCCTCACTGCCCAGAGTGATCGCTCCGCTCAGCCGACGAGGGGTTGCTAGAGATTCCTAGTGTGTGCCTGAAATCATCTGGGGCCTGTGCATTTATGCATGCAGCCCCAACCCTTTGGAATTCTCTACCCTGTCGGTTACGGGAGTGCACTACCATGGAGGAATTTAAGCAGGCACTAAAAACATACTTGTGGTACCAGGCGTTTGGTGACTGATTTCTTTTTCAACTGTATTACTTGTTTTATTTTAAAATGTTTGGACTGTCTGATATGTTATTTTATATTTGTTAGGCGTCTTGGTTTTTGAAAGGCGCCATAAAAATAAAGAATATTATTATATTACTATCTTTTCCATTTGGCTGTGTATGTCTTCCTGGTGGAAGCTGCCTTTACGCACAGCCAGAAGTATTTCAGAGACTGTCTGAGACACTTTGTACCTGTTCACCTTGATCTCTTCAGGAGCAAGGCCTGGAGGTGAGGGGAGTGCAGACTGGATGAACCAGCTGTCCCTGAGTCAACAAGTTTGTCCAGAGTGGCAGAGCCCTCAGTTTACTGACTGAAAACTGATTCAACAGAGGAAACCATATCTGCTGAGGCCAGCAGGTGGTTACTAAAATCATCTTGCCACCATGCATTTCCAACCTGAGCAACGCTTTCTGGATGAGAGGGATTGGAGGGAATGCATACAGAAACAGATTTCGCCATGGCAGTCTGAATGCATCCCGACAGAAAACACCATGTCCTGGACATCTGGAGAAGAATCGAGTCAGTTTGGTGTTGATTGGGGATGCAAAGTGGTCCCCATCTGGGGTGTCCCACTCATCGAATAGCAATCTCAAAACGTATGGTGCTAGTGACTACTTAGAGACTTGTGGCAGATAGATGGCTTGGAGCAGGATTCCCTATTCCAGGCACCATTCCCACACTCTCATTGCCTCCCTGCAGAGAGGATAAGAATGTTCTCCTCCTGGCTTGTTGATACATGACAGACTTGTCTATCTGGAAGAGAACTGTCTTTTGCTGACCAAGTCCACTAGGGCTGACAGATTCTACAGAACTGCTCACATTTCCAGTACATTGATGTGGAGATGGGTCTCTGATGGGTTCCAGCCACACTAAGTCTGAAGGCCCTGGCTGTGTGCTCCCCACACCAACAGGAGACATCTTTGGTGAGGATCAACTCTGGCTTTGGTGGGGAGAAGGGGAAGCCCTGGAGGAGCTTGTCCTCCATAGACCATCACATTAGGGACCTCACAAGTAGTTTGGTTACCTGAATGGGAAAGTTTTGAGGGTGTGATGCCTATGACCTTTTTTAACTGAGAAGCCACTGGGTTGTCCTGATGTGCTGCCATGCCAGAACTGTGAACACAGAGGAGGCTATTAAGCCCAGTATGCATTGCTTGGAATTGGCTTGCACAGTCTTTTTTTTTTTTACTTTATATTTCTTAGTTTTTTTTAGATAGAATAAAAACAATACATGGCACAATCAATAGCTTTGTTACTTCACAAAACATTCCACCAGAAATAGATATAGTCAAGTAGCTTTCACCATTGGTAAACAATAGGTTATATTTATGGTTAAGACATCTGTCAGAAAGTGCACATTTGGCAGCCTCCAGCCTAAATATACAATGTCATATCTATCTATTCGAAAGCTCCCTTGTTGCAATGATTATGGGACATCTCCACGTTTAAGCATTATTTGCATGGCCCAGCCTGTCCATCTATTGTTGAAAAGGTCTAGTTGGTGTCTTAACTTGTGCGTCAGTTTCTCTAATTGATACTCTGTAATCATGAGGTCTCTCCAAAGTTCTATAGTTGAGGTGAATTCTGATAACCCTCAAGTTGCAGTGACCTTCTTTGCTGTAGTAAAAACTATGTTTAGTAAATACTTCTGATGTTTATTCAGACGGTTTTGTAGGTAATCTAACAATAGAACACATTTTTTTTTAAATTGTAGCTGTTTATTAACTATTCTCTATTTCGAGGAGAAAGACTATCAGGAAAGAGGGGAGGTGGAGCTGTGCTCTGTTTCAAAAACACCTGAATATGTCCCTAATGCAACATTCGGTTGCCTCTAACTGCGATTTTTTACATACCCAGCTTCTGCTTGGAACCAAAAAGATTCACTTAATATGTGCCTACAATCCTAAAGCAGGTCAACTAGGATGCTCCGAACTACTTGAGTATTCTACCTCTGCAACTGGCCAGAATGAACTTATTATTCTTGGTGACCTCTACCTAAATTGGCTGGGGAAAAATAAAAGTGCACTGGTATCTCTAGTACATGGATTTAACATGCACCAGGTATGTGTACTTGCTTACCTGCTGTTCTGTTCTGATGTATCTGTATTACATGTTGTACTCTCCTGGGTCATTCCTGAAAATAGGCATATAACTTGTCTAGTGTACCTACCCGGTTAACAAAAGCTAAATAAATAAATAAATAATTGAAGATCCCACCAAGCTGACCCAGTCACCTGCTGCTGAAACACTTATAGAATGGATGCTCGCTAATCGACCTGACAGTATAACCACCTCGGGTGTGCTTCCTGATTCTATAAGTGACCATTCCCCTGTGTTTTGCATATGGGGAACATCAGTGATTCTAGCCTCCTCGCCACGTTACATCACCTTCCAGGATTTTTCCACACTTGATCAAGCAAGCTTTCTACATGATATCTCTTCTGTAAACTGGATCCCTATTATCCAGTCCCAAGACATTGAATCTGCTCTCAGTCTCTTTCTTTCTATAGTCTTATCCCTCCATGACATACATACACCTAAACGGAATCGACGCGTTAGGACCAAACAGACTAGGTGGCTGCACAAGGAACTTCTCGCCTCCCTCTGGGCACATGACAAAAGTTGAAACCGCTACAAAACCTTGGGTCAGCAAAGTGAATATGACACAGAAAACAGTGCAATATGTGCAAAAAACAAATCAGGCTTGCCAAAAGCTCATACTGCAAAGGTCTATTGCTGGAAGCTTCTGGGGACCCGAAGACATTCTGGACACATGTAAAATCCTCCCTGGACTCAAACCAGTCTCAACACATGGATGATATGGTCCTCAGTGGTATGCACTATAATGACCCCACCACCATTGCAAATTCTTTCAACAAATACTTTACTGATCTCACCAAATACACTGCCTCTTCCACAGCAGATCGCATCCGGATGCCCGTTATTCACACAAACGTGCCCATACATCCGCCCTTCTATTTTAAGGCTATTCCAAATGCTGATATTCTAAAACTACTAAACTCGATCTCTGATAGTACTAGTGTAGGCTCTGACTACCTAGAGCCTAAACTCCTGAAGCTGGCTGCTCCTTTTATTGCGGGCCCATTGGCTAAAATCTTTACATTGTCTCTGCCATGGTCATGTTCCGGACATATGGAAATTGGCAAAAGTCATCCCAGTCTTTAAGAAAGGTGACAAGAAGGACATAGCTAATTATAGGCCCATAGCCATTCAGTCAGTACTAAACAAAATACTCGAGAAATTAGTGGCTATACAGGTCACTGAGTTCCTCTCTAAATATACCCTCCTATCACCTGCTCAACATGGTTTCCGCAAGGGGCATAGCACCTCTACCGCTCTGATACAATTTACAAATGATGGCCTTACTGCAATGGATCATGGTCTCATGACTGGTGCTGTGTTCATTGACCTCTCAAAGGCGTTTGATCTTGTAGATCACCCTCTTCTGCTGATTGCCTTAGCTTCACTGGTTTCTCGGAGCAAGCCACACACTGGTTACAGAGCTACTTAAGAAGTAGAAGACAACAGGTAAAATTTAACTCTGTGGTGTCAGACTCGGCGCCTATCAATGTTGGTATTCCTCAAGGCTCCATCTTAGGGCTTCTTCTCTTCTCCATTTTTGTAAATGACATATCTTCTAACACCCCTTGGTGCTCAACAATCTTGTATGCAGATGATCTGGTGCTCTACACCTCCTCTGCAAACATAGAAGAAATAAATAGTTGACTAACATCTGCATTTCTCATAATGCAAGAATGGATCCACAACAAAAGGCTTGTCCTAAACATAAGTAAAACTCAGGGCATGCTCTTCGGATCTACAACCAAACTGAAAACAAACTGCAAACTTTTCAGTGTCTCCTGTGCAAATGGCTCCCCCCTTACAAAAGTAACCTTATTCAAGTATTTAGGTGTCCTGCTCAATGAAACTCTCAACTTTGAGCAACACATCATCGACACCTGCAAGTCAATAAACTCCAAACTCGGAACAGCTTACAGGACTAGTCAGATGCTTACCCCCTAAGCTAGACTGGCTATTTGTAAGGGTATCCTACTTCCATCCCTTGTGTATGGTGCTGTCACCTACATAAATGCTTCGAAAACCACCCTAAGTAAGTGGGATACAACGTACAATAGTATCTGTTGTTATGCCTCGGCTTCCCCACGTTTGAAGCACCATTGCTTGCTATATGCAGACCTTAGATGGCCTTCTCCATCTGCCAGTCGACTCCTTGCCCTTGGTACTCTGCTGGACAACATCATCAGAACTAATCTACCTACCTCTCTTGCAGGTATGCTGGTGCCTCTGTCCCCCACCTATGGCCTCCGCTCTACTGGACTCTCTCTACTATACACCCCTGGGTGCAGAACCCTAACAGGAACCTCAGCTTTCTCCTGCCTGGCCCCCAAATATTGGAATTCCCTCCCTCTTGATGTTCACTCTGCACCTAATCATATTGCTTTTAAAAAGATGCATCACACTCTCCTCGTCAAACACGCCCTATGTTCCTGTTTTAAACCCCAATAGGGTGCTTGACATCCCCTCCTCAGCTCTCAAAAAGTTCAGTTTTGCTCTGACTCCTTGTTACTGTTATATGTAGCACTTACCATGGATTATGTGTTAAAACTCTACTGCACTATGATTGTATGCTTATTATGTTGTGGACTATTGTGTATTTCCTGCCATTGTCTCTGTCATATTACCAATGTTGTTTACGTCACAGAATATCATGTATATTTTTCCTTGTATGGTTAATTACCTCTGAACTATACCTGTTATTTGTTTTGTCTGCCCATTTTGTGTTGTAACCTCCCAGGCCATGTCTGAAAATAGTCATATTTTGTGGCTACGACACCTTACCCGGTAAACAAAAAAACTAAATAAAAATAAATTATTTTTATTAACTTAACAACACAACCAACAGTTCAGTTGCTCCAATAAAAGATTGAGGTAAATAAGTACAGTACTGTATGTCTCAAAGCATTCTCTTATTAATGTAGCTCATAAAATACTTTTAATGTTATTTTTATAACAGACATTCAGGTGCTGTAGATAAAGAAGAAAAAAGAGCTAGTCATGGTTCAAGGGTGGTACATTATAGGATTATTCATACACTTTTAGCTTTACCCTAACAGCATAAAGAGAGGGGTAGGGTGGGGGTAGGGTAGAAGGTCAATCTGTTATTCCAGGGATAGAGAAAGAATGAGGAAGCAGACCAAAGGATAAAGTCAAGAAATGGAAGGGTGGGGAAGATAAGTAAGGAGTACACCTCTTCCCAGATCCTAATGCTGTGAGTAACAATGTCCAGCGATCCAGATGTACGTCTCACAGGCACAAAGTCAGAGTAATGATCTAATTGGTATAAAACCCACTTACGCCACCTAGTGTCAAAAGCTGATGTACGTCTTCTTAACTTAGCCAAGAACCACTCCAGGTTATATACCTCATATGTCAGCTTCCTCCAGGTCTCAGCAGAAAGGGTTCGTGAAAGCTAAAGTCTGGTTATCATCTTCTTAGCTATTAATATTGAGTATTATTAGTCTGTATAGGACTTTATTTATCTTGAACCCCTTTGGCGGAACCGCGGTAAGGACAAAGGCAGGTGTGAGCAATTCAGGGGTTTCAAATATATCTGTCATTTCCATGATCACTGCTCGTAGCCTGTTGTCTAGGAAGAAGATTTAAGCCCGGGTTGTATCCAGAACAGTTCCTATGAATGGTAACTCCTAGAAGGGTCCCAGCTGAGACTTCAAGGGGTTCAATCAATCAATCAAATCTTTATTTATTCAGGCGAACATCATTGAGCAAGGCTCATTTACAAGATGGACCTGATAAGGTCAAGGTTCAGTAGTTGGTACACAACAGATACATCAATGCACTTATATATACAGAAAAAAAACACTTATAAATACAATGATCAAGGGTAAGAAGTTGATTAAGACTTACATGACAAGGTAGGTTATAGGAAAATTATACTAATAGATAAAGTATATACATATCCCAATAGAGGAGTCAAGGCATACACACAGCATAATGTAATACTAGGATGAATGAGGAGCATTTAGGAATGATGTAAGGGCCAGTAATTAGTGGGAGAAGGATTAGGTAGGTAGTAGGTAGTTAGGTAGAGTTAAATGGAACTGAGGTACTATAAAAAGGGTGGCTTCCTGGGATGGAGAACTGAGGAACAAAATTATGCCATATATGGTGGGTGTCTGGAAGGGGGGGTTGCGAAATGGCAAGATTAGCTCTTGTGGTAGCAGTTGCATTTCTCTGCAAAGAAACCTGTGCAAAGCTGTTTAAAGGATGCTATAGGTATAAGATTGGACAGCTTTAGGATTTCTGAGAGTATCCCACGCCATAGCTAGGAGAATACTTGATTGCCGCCTCCTAGCCGGGTGTTGACTTTAGGTATCTTGAGCATGATGAGGTTGTTGCTTCAGGCATAGGAGCTAGCTATGGCCTGGGTGAAGCAGTCTAGAATATAATTTGAAGTTTTTAGACAACGCCTGTAGATCCATAGTGCTGCATTTCTGTTCCTTCTGAGATGTAGGGAACCCCATCCACCTGCAGCATAGAGAGAGCAATGATGAGTGTTAGATGGAAGATCTGTTATGAATCTTATTGCTCTATGGTACAGGGTATCCTGCTTGCTTAGGTAGGAGATGGGGCAGTGACTATAAAGGAAGTCTGCATAGTCAACAACTGAAAGAAAAGTGGCCTGGACTAACCTCATCTTTGAGTCTCTGGTTAGGAAGTGTTTTATTCTATAGAATAGGCCAAGCCTTTGGCGAAGTTTTTTCAGCAGTGCTTCAATATGATGTGTGAAGTCAAGTCTGCTATCAATCCACGCACCTAGATATTTGAATTTTTCTACATACTCCAGATTCTCTCCAAGGATAGTGCATAGCTGGGGGAGACTGCTTAGTGAGGAGGTGCTGGTGGAGCTTTGATTGGAGAAAAGCATTGCTTTAGTTTTCTTTGCATTTAAAAGAAGCTTTTTCTCAAGTAGTTGATATTGCAGCAAGGAGAATTCTGCTTGTAAAATTTCACGGGCAACTGCAGGTGATGGGTTGCTGACATACAAAACAGTGTCATCAGCAAAGAGGCGGACAGTGGCTTTGGTGAGATTTGAGTCAATATTATTAATGTAGATGGCAAAAAGGATTGGGCCCAGGATAGATCCTTGCGGAACTCCTCTTAGCAGTGGTTTTAATGGGGATAGATCACCTTCAGCTTTCACCTGCTGTGACCTATCGATAAGGTAACACCTGAACCATTTAAGGGAGGGTGAATCTAGGCCAATGGAATGCAAAGAAGAGAGTAGCAGCTCGTGGTCCACAGTGTCGAATGCCTTGCTTAGGTCAAGAAATACTGCACAGACATTATTCTTTTTATCTAATTCAGTTTGCCAGTCATTTATAACTTTGGCCAGTGCAGAGATAGTGCTGTGCCTGGCCCTAAACCCAGATTGAGCTGGATTCAAGAGGTTAGCATCATCAAGATATTCTCTTAGCTGGATGCTCACTATTTTCTCTAGCATCTTGGATAGCACTGGAAGAATGGAAATGGGCCTGTAGTTATTAAGGTCCATAGGGTCCCCTGATTTTAGAAGGGGAACCACTTGGGCTGTCTTCCACACTGTAGGAATAGAACCAGAGATTAAAGATAGGTTAAAGAGATGTGTTAGGGGAACTGTAAGTACATGGAATGCAATCTTTAGAAAGTAGGGGTCAAGAGAGTCTGCCCCTGTGCTTTTTTTAATATCCAACTGCCATAAAAGATCCTCTACGTGCTTCAACAGGACAGGTTTGAAGGAGAAGGAAGAATCAGCTCTCTGAGCACCAGTGTACTGGGAGCTTAGTTGTACACGCAGCAGATTAGCTGGAGAGGTGTCAAAGGCAAGGCCAGCAGTTGTGAAGTGGTTATTGAAAGCATCCAGAACTTTCATTTTGCCAGAAATAGAGCCATTAATGTGGTGTAATTGAGTTGGTAGAGAGGTGCTAGAATCCTGCCCAACAATACCCTTGATGGTGCCCCAGAACCTAGCAGGATTGTGATAGGAGGAGTCAAGTTCAGCCAAGTAAGAGGCAGCCTTTGCATCCCTTACTTTCTTGGTGCAGCTATTCCTGGCTTTCCTAAATAACATCCAGTCATTTGGGTTCTTGGTTTTTCTTGCCAACTTCCATAGTTTGTCTCTCTCCAACAGTGCAGATTTGAGGTCAGCTGAAAACCAAGACAAGATTTGTTTTTTATTCGAACACTAGTGATTGGGGCATGGGTGTTAAGGGCACTTAATATTATGCTGTTTAGCACCTGATGTGCTTTTTCCACAGAGTGTGCAAGATAAAACTCTTGCCAGCTTGGAGAGTGAGCTAGATCATGCAGGTATCCTTCAATATTGAGGTTTTTCTTGGATCTCCTCATTAGGAATTTTGCTGGGGTTGTTGGTTTGCTGGAAGATCTTACTCCTGCAATGAGGCAGTGATCACTTATATCACTGAAAAGCACTCCAGCATGTGTGAATAGGTGGGGTTTGTTCACCAGCATGATATCAAGTAGCGTGCTGTTATTTCTATTCTTTAAGTTTATTCTTGTTGGCTCATTTATCATTTGTGTGAGCCCATGTGTATCACAGAATGATACCAAAGGTGCAGCTGCCTTGGAAAGCCAGTTTAGATTCAGATGACCTAGGATAATGACTTCTTCAGAGCCTGGTTTGAGTAGATTCCCTAGTTGGGATAAAAGCTTGTGGTCAGCAGAGGGGGGCCTGTAGCAGCCAACTAGCTGGAAAGCTGCTGTATTGGGGAGAGATACTTTGAGGAATATGCATTCGAATTCTTTGGGCATCGAGGTTGCAGTAAAGCAGGATACAGGTATACTGGACTTTACATATATAGCTACTCCACCGCCCCTTGTTAGGCGATCCGCTCTGAATAACTGATAGTTGGGTAGATTAACATCCCTATCTGCTGTGGTGGGTTTGAGCCATGTCTCAGATACCACGAGAAAGTCTGGCAAGGTATGGGCAACCCAGGCTTGTATCAGTGTAAGTTTTTTCAGGAGGTTGCATGCATTAATATGCAGAAAACTGAGGCCTTTAATTGAGGTTAGGTCTGCTGGTGAGGTGATACACTCAGAGGGGCCTGGGTTGATTTCCATATTTCCAATACAGAGTAGTAAAAAGAATAGGAGTTTCATAAGGGCTGCAAGAGATAAGAAGAGGGGGCTGTCTTTGGTCCTCCTTTTCTTGCTCTGTTGCCACTCTTTTGGGGTGCTCCAAATGGGGTTATGACATTGTGTCGAGACACCAAGTAGCAGTTTGGTGGTCAGGCGTAAGGGGGAACTGTATATCCAGTAATGGAGCATTGATCGGAATACATACATGGTAATTTGCGTCCCTTTATGGAGGTCACCCCACTGATACTGATGCAACAATGGTAGGGCATATGTGAGGGTCTGAACATTATTCAATGAGGATGAGACAGAGAGGCTAGGCAGATGGGTCACCATATTTTGTGTGACATGGACATCCTCCTTAAGGAACCCCATGCATGACAGGGAAAGAAATATTAGGAGGAGTCTCCCCATTGTGAAAGTGGTATTGACGGTTAACTACCGGGAGAACAGTAAGATTGCTGATTAGGTGGTACAGCAGGGTGATGATGCAGTTTATTGGTTAGAGTATCGCTGAGAGCGGGAGAAGAGATTTTGACGGGAAGATGCCTATAAAAGTAACACACAGGAGGGGAAGGGCGGGTGGGCAAAAATTTTGCGGCTTTCCTGTACCTTTCCTCGATGTCCCTCCTGGCCTCGTGGTCCCCTGGGTCGGCTTAGCGGTCGCCGACCGCCCGCTGGCGGAGCGTAGCCCTGGCGCTCAACTGGATGCTGTGGGTAGGGATATCAGACTGGAGAGAGAGACAGAGGAAGGTGCAAAGATTAGTAAAAAACAGAAACAAGTGTTTCTGCTGGTCAGAGTGATTGAAATTTGCACAACAAAAGGCTGTGGGGGGGGCTGGGGCACCGTAGCGTCTGGCCCACTTTAAATTACAAAAAAAGGCTTGTAATCACAGTTACACAGAATTTTAACAGTTTCCCTCTAAATTTACGTAAAACAAGTAAAACAGCTCTTTTTTGAAAGTTTTCAAAAATGTCCAAGTCCCAGAACAGCTTTAGGTAGTGTAAGTTTAGTCAATGCAATTCAGTGGGCAGGAGGACCAATCAGCTGCAGTGCCTTGAAGCGCCACCGATTGACGCGCGTTTTCCGTACCTTTCCTCGATGTCCCTCCCGGCCTCATGGTCCCCTGGGTCGGCTTAGCAGTCGCCGACCGCCCGCTGGCGGAGCGTAGCCCCGGCGCTCAACTGGGTGTTGTGGGCAGGGATATCAGACTGGAGAGAGACAGAGGAAGGTGCAGAGATTAGTAAAAAACAGAAACAAGTGTTTCTGCTGGTCAAAGTGATTGAAATTTGCACAACAAAAGGCTGTGGGGGGGCCTGGGGCACCGTAGCGTCTGGCCCACTTTAAATTACAAAAAAAGGTTTGTAATCACAGTTACACAGAATTTTAAGTTTCCCACTACATTTACATAAAACAAGTAAAACAGCTCTTTTTTGAAAGTTTTCAGAAAAATTTCCAAGTCCCAGAACAGCTTTAGGTAGTGTAAGTTCAGTCAATGCAATTCAATGGGGCAGGAGGACCAATCGGCTGCTGTGCCTTGAAAGCGCTCGCTCACCGATTGGCCGCAGCTTTCCCGTACCTTTCCTCGATGTCCCTCCCGGCCTCGTGGTCCCCTGGGTTGGCCTAGCAGTCGCCGACCGCCCGCTGGTGGAGCGTAGCCCCAGTGCTCAACTGGGTGCTGTTCAGCGTGACTCGCTTGGACATTAGGAACTGAGAGGCAGTGGTCACTCCCCTGCTCTGTCTCCTGTTTGGAGGGGCTTGAGAAACATGGAACCATAGAATTTGTCGGCAGAAAATAACCACTTGGTCCACCCAATCTGTCCAGATGGTTCCTGCCTAGTCTGCATTTGCAGACCCTAACTGGTCTATGGCAACCATGCCTTCTCCCTGCCTATTCATTAACATTTACTTATGTCCATCTCACACACGCTTGCTTCTATGAAACCCCATACTGTTTTTGCCTCCTCCACTTCTGCTGGCAGTCTGTTCCAGGCATCTACCATTCTTTCAGTGAAGTAGTACTTCTTCACATCCCTCCTTAACTCCCCCCACAAGCTTCATCGCATGCCCTCTGGTCCTGGTGCTCTTTCCTGTTTGAAAGAGACTCCCGTCCTGCACCCTGTTCACTCCCCTGAGGTACTTGTAGGTCTATCGTGTCCCCTCTCACTCTCCTCTCTTTCAGGGTGTACATCTTGAGATCTCTCAGTCTCTCCAGTAGGGCTTTTGGTGCAACCCCTAAAAGTAGCCAGTTGTCAAGATACAAGATGACTTGAAGTCCTAGCTTTCTGAGGTGTGCTGTGAGTACTGCAAAGCACTTTGTAAAAACTTTGTAATAACTGCAAAGCACTTTGCAAAAACTCACTGTGCCAAGGAAAGCCCAAAGGGTAGGACTCTAAACTAGTATTGCTGCCCCTCCACACAGAACTGAGGGACGGTACTTGTGGTGGCTGGGGTGCTGCAGCATGTGCTAGTATGCATCCTGCATATCCAGTGATACTAATCAATCCTGATGTTTCAGGTAGGGTAGCAAGGATCTCAGAGAAATCATCTTAAAATTTTCTCAATCCATGTATTTAAATAGAAACTCAGATTTTGTTGGCAGAAAAAGACCCTTAGGCCCATCCAGTCTGCCCCTTGTCCCTGCCTATTCCATCACCACTGACCCTAGTCGGTCATAGTGCCACTCCCCCCCGTTCTTCTATCATATTTAATATTCACCCCTGTGCCTATCTCACAAATGCTTGAAGCTGCCTACAGTCTTTGCCCCCACTTCGTCTTCTGGCAGGCTGTTGCAGTCACCTACCGCCCTTTCTGTGAAGAAGTATTTCCATGCGTCTCTCCTAAACGTCCCCCCTTTAGCTTTATTGCATGCTTCCTCGATCTAGTACCTTCCTTTCTCTGAAACAGACCCTCCACTTGCACCTTGTTCACTCCTGTAAGGTATTTGTAGGTTTTAATCATGTCCCGTTTTGCTCTCCTCTCTTCTAGGAAGTACATGTTGAGTTCCTACAGTCTTTCCTCGTATGGCTTCTTGTGCAACCCTCCTCACCATTTTTTCCCCCTCCTCTGTACCCCCTCCATCTTTTCAATGTCCTTGTGGAGGTGTAACCTCCAGAACTGGACACAGTACTCCAGGTGGGGCCTCGCATGTAAGTGATTCAACGGCAGCACCACCTCCCTCTTCCTACTAGAAATCCCTTCCCCAGTGCACCCTAGCATTCTGCTAGCCTTTCCCACTACTTTGTCACACTGTCCATCCACCTTGAGGTCATCAGATATAATGACCCCTAGGTCTGTTTATTGCTTGGCGACTATAAGTTCCACTCCTTCTATCTTATACACAGCCCCTGGGTTCTGCTGCCCTAAGTGCATAACCTTGCACTTTTTGGCATTGAAACCCAGCTGCCGCCTCCTAGACCATTCCTTTAGTTTCCTCAGATCCCTTTGCATTCTTTCCAGCCTTCCTAAGTGTCAACCCTGTTGCAGATTTTTGTATTATCTGCAAAAAGATGTACCTTCCCCTCAAACTCTTGAGTATTGAAGAGGTCTGGTCCCAGCATCAAACCCCGTGGCACCCCACTAATCACTGATGTTCAGATTTCTGAAGTCAAGAATAGGACGCATGCCCCTGATTTCTTTGGTACCAGGTGTGGCAAGACAGGCCTATACTACTTTATTTATGTTTATATTTAATCTGTTGAGATATGCTCCAGAGTTAAAACATTGTCCCTTTAAAGGCAAAGAGAGAGTTGAAAAAAAAAAGGTACTTAAAATTTAAGGTCTGGCATTTATCCAAAAATGAGCAGACAGGGTATATGTATGTAACCCCCAGGGGGCGCTATCCTAAGGGCTACCACCCCTGCCTGTTTCAGCTGCGACAGGGGAAGGGGCCCAGATCTGTTGACGGGTGCCTTCACCCAGAGGTCGGGGTTAAAATGGTCAAAGTTGACTCAGTCACAGCCCTCTGGGTTACTGCAACCCCCCCCTTCTTCCCACTAGTGGCTCACACGGATTAATTACAAGGCTGTTCCCCTGAACACTTACCCCCCTGCTCGAACCACTCAGCTCACTCCGGGGACCACCTGGAAAGTAAGGTACAGTTATCAAATATTCACTGTGCAGTATATCCTCAGTAAGACACAAACCAGCCAGGGTACAGTTGCAAAACAAACAATCTGATTTATTTGAGGGGAGATAACAAGGACAGGGGGAAATCAAAGTGACTGACTTACCACTATAAAATATATTGAACTACCTCAGGCTCTGTGCACAGGCCTAAACCTATCAGTTACTGTCTATGGGTACCCAAGCCCTAATGGCTAGTTCCTTGATGCAGCTGATTGGGGCCCTGGCACAAAGGAGCATTCAATTCCTACGAAGTTTAGATGGAACCAAAGACTCAATTCATACAATCTGCAGCACAACAAAATGACTGTGTCTTGGTTGGTAACCTTAGCAGGGAACTACCTTGATTTAGTACTCACAACCTCCAACAGAGAACCACTCTTTCACCACTTGCAGGGCTGAGCCTGAGATTCAATGGCCTCCTCACACATTTATATGGAAAAAACAACAGAGGGGTACCATACCAGGCAGCTGCTTTCGGGGCCTGACCGAACTCACAGCTATGCGGGCGCCCACTGCAGCCTCACTGTCTTGACAGACCGAGCTGGCATTCAGCAGATTCTCCAGTCCTCTACAGGGTGAGCCTGGTAGCTGTGCGACTCACAGCCTCCTCTGACCACTTTCCCAGCGGATTTAGTCCGATGCTGTCCGCTATGCTAACGGCCACCCTGAAGCCTTTTTCACGCTCACAATACTTTACTCCAACAGAGGAGCAAGAGGCCCTTCCCCACCTCAGCCACTCACGCCTCTGCCCTTCTGGCAGTTAGCCAGCCTTTTCACTCGTGCACCACCCATTCCCATAGGTGGGCTGCAGAACACCAGGCTATAAGACCTGTCTCCATTGGTGTAAAAAGGCGCCTTGGGTCATACTTCCCTTCCCAGGATTACTAAGCAAGTTCTCATTGGTCAGCTGGCTCTACTAGAGTCCCGATGTATTGATTGGTCCAATTCGACAGTTCGGGACCAAAATGGAGGAGATAATCAGAACAGTCTTTTCTGAAAAGAAGGCAGGTTAGAACAACTACATTATCATTATTACCCTAAGCTATTGCCAGCAAATAGTTACATCCTGTAGTAGAGCTCCCTCTGCATACTTAGCGATGGCAGAATGGAGCTATTTCCAGCACCCCGGGTGGGACTCAAGCATAACAACACTCAAACCCTCCCCGCTGGAGTAATTACAACTGCAATTTAGGCAGCTGTTAAGAGACAGTACTGGAGGCTTTAAAAGCGCTCACCACGTCCACATTTAGCGGCCTTACGTCGAACACCCGCCAGGCAGTGGGCACTTAAACAAGCTCCGGGAAAGCTTCTAGGAACCCCCAATTGTAGGGGGGTTACATGTAGTCCAAGGATTATATCCCTTACATGAAAGGGCACTTAGCCATTCCACAGGGCACTTTGCCATTCCAGAGCAAGAGGCCCAGTGGGAGGTCAGCAGCAGAAGGCCCAGTGGGAGGTCAGCCTCCTACAGCAACAGGAAGAACCATACTTGGGGATAAGACATGTTACAGGGTTTTTAAACATGGAACCACAGTGACACCTGGAGGACAAGATGAACTGTCACACCATCTAAAAGAAGATGGGTGTGGCCTGAAAAATGACATCATTCAGATTTTAACCACGCACACATTTTGAAATCAGTGCATTAGCTTGGAAGTTATAGCTGGAAAAGGAAGGGTATTCCTTGGAAATCTCAAAGATAGGAGCACTTCCCAAGTTGTTATATACTTCTTGAAAGTATATGTGGGTCTGGAAAACCCCTGAAAAGACCTGGGTTTGTGAAAGTGGACTTTTCACATTCTGAACAGAGAAATTCTGATTTTTAAGTCAGAATTTGAGAACAAAGACTTTTGCATCAAGACCACCCTGAGCTTGAACAAAAAAAACTCAGAGTCTCAAGTTTTCTTTCCAACAATCTTGTTTATTTAAGAACTTCATCACCTACAGGGAGAGTTTTCCTCTTGAAAAGGATATTTGAACCTTTCTGGACTCTAAGCACCTATTCAAGGCATAGTTTTGAAATAACAGTATATAGTGTTTTCTGTATAACCATCCAGTAGTTATTTTTGTATTGTCTGCATTTCAAATCTTCCAAAATTGTAAAATTTACTGTGCTGTTTTTTCCCTTCTTGAAGTAAACTTTTTATAGTTTCTTATCAACTCTGCCTGGGGTCTGATTGTGTGATATAACATTTTTAAACAGAAGGGTTTTTTAAGGACTGTACGACTTGCTTATTAAGATAGAAAACTGCTCGGCTATCCTACAAACCATATTAGCACAGAGGCTACCAGCTGGGAGGGGGATTCTAGCCCGGAAACATAGTACAAGAGTCAGTGGAACTCAAGACTGCATTTCCACCCTCCCACTGAGAAAAGGAAGGTTAGTGATGCTTCCTGAACCCTACAGCTGCCCATGAGTGCCATAAAAAGGGGGACATCCCTGCAGCAAGATGTTCTGCAGCACCCACGGGGCTAGGCTTGTGACACCAGGAAGTACTGCGAGTAGAACCCTGTGTTCCATTCTGGCTCTGGCACTTTTTCCACTGCCTTGTTTCTCAGAAGGCCTGCAATCTCCTGCGCCAGAAGCTCAGACATGTGAGCTGATAAGTGGAGCTGCCTTCTCGGATGATAGTGCAAATAGGTTTTTGACAATTCCAGGAAGTAACTCTCTCAGATAATCCTGAGGATCCACTTGTCTGTCGAAGGATTCTTGTAGATGATAAAAATAGGTCAGGTGCTCCCTTACAGGGGAAGAGAGGTCCACCCCGGGCAGCTGAAGTGGAACCGGGACCAGAGCTTCAGATTATGGTACTGAGCACTTCTGGCATTTGTACCTTTGGCTTCACCTTCTTTTGTGGATAGAGAGGCTGGGCTGGACTTTACTGTTTTGAGCTCCTCTGCCATGAAAAACTGTTGTGAAAAGAGCCGTCCTCTGCCCCTCTGTGGGTTATAGGGAGCTGGCCTGGAAAACTTAAAGAGCTGGTGACACATTCAGGAGAACTTTAACAAAACCTGATATTTAGACTCTGTGCAGCTTGTATTTCCCATTAGTGCTGTATTCCTCCTCCCCATTATTTATTACTGAGGTCATCTGTATGAAAACAGGAACTTTGCTCTTGAAAAGTTTGTCTATTCCTACTGTTTTCTCCCCACCTGAAATCACAGAGTACTGCTTGTGATATTACAGTTACTCACATGGCTACAGATTGTGATGTCACAACAGGGAATTATGACATGAAGTAGGGAGTAAGCTACAGAGGCAGATGGACTGTAAAGAAACGCTAAGGGATAAAGATCATATATTCATGCAAATTTCCTTAGTAATAAATAATGGGGAGGAGAAATATATAAAATATAATTGGAATGCAGGCAGAATTTTACCTAAGTATTATGCTTTTTAAAGTTTTCTTTGAGGCATCAGTAGCTGTTTAAGAGATGTTCTAGTTTTGTTAGACTCTTTAAGAGACTGCTCCACCTGCTGTCTCAACAGAGAAGTGTCATTGAAAGGCACCTTCATGATCTGTTGATGGATGTCCAGGGTGAAGCCAGCAGTCTGCAGCCAGTAGTGCTGCCTGATGCAAATGCCTGCAGCCACAGAGTGAGCTGCTGCATGAAAGGCATCCATACAGGCTTTAAGCTGGTGGTTGATAGATTCAGTACTTTAACAGCTGGCAGCATCTTCCATGCGAAGGGTAGGCAAGGCATAGACCTGCTTGCCCACAGTGTCCACTTTCCATGACTCCTTATTAGTTGGCATCTACTACAGGTTGTGTGAAATATGTAGGTTTTGCTTTAGGCGCTGCATATTTCTTGTCTACCTGCTCCAGGTCACTTCTGAAAGAGTCTCTAGGGCCGACTGGATGGGAGGAACTAAGGAGACTGGGATATTAGGCATCTTTAGAAACTCCAGTTGGAGGTGCCTAGCTTGGTCTATGGCTGCTGGTTCGAAATTTAATTTGGAGTGCACATTTCTGAGCAGCGCCTAGAAGGATACGTCCTCCTGAGGTACAGTCACAGGAATAGAGTGATGCCCTAGGGATCTGTACTTAGCGCCGTCCTGTTCCAAATAAATGCTTGTGACATTGAAAAGGGGGTAGATAGCTGGTGCGCATGTAACCCCCGCCTACAAATGGGGGTTCCCAAAAAGTCTTTCTTGAGCTTGTCTAAATGCTCACTGCCAGGCTGGTGTCCTGCGTTTTTGCAGTTTTAATACAATTGCCAAAGAGTGCCTATTTAGCCTCCGTGTACTGTCTCTTTAAGAGCTGCCTGGATTGCAGTCATAATTAATCTAAACAGGAGCTCTGTTAGAAGATGTGCTTGTTTGCTGATCATTTGTTAAAGTAGTAATAATATGGCAGTTTGTTCTAACCTGCCTCCTTTGCAGCATGGACAGTTCTGTTTATTTCCATTATCTTGGTCCTGGACTGCTGAAATGGGCCAATCAGTACATTTGGGACTGTAAAATGGAGCCTGCCTACAGGGGCTTGGTGGGGTCAAAACTTGTAGGAATTGTAGTTTTAGGCTTTTTGCGCCTAAAATAACCTGGAGGGGGAGCCCTTGTTGTAAATAACAGACAGATCAGCCAACCAAACCTTTTGGATCTTGGGGGAAGTCCCAAACTGCTTGCAGTTTCAGTTAGATCTAAGTTGGGAAGTGAAGAAGTAACAGCTCGAGGTAGTTCGAGCAGCAATCCATAGTGGATTCACGCGGGAGAACTGTGGAAAGGCCTGAGTTTTGGCCTGCATGCCTGTCTGCTGTCCCTGAGAGGGAACTTGTGCCTTTTTCGGACTGAATCAGAACTTGGAGAACGAAGTAAGCCACTGAATTGTGACCAGGCTCCTACCTGAAGAAGACCGAAGATTTGCTGAATGCGATTGGCCTGTCTGGATTTCCAGCCACCTCTGAACTCCCGGATTATGCAGAGACTCTGTAATTGCAACCCGGGAGCCTTTTGCCTGGTACATTAGAATTTCCTTACATGTAAATGTGCTGTATGCTGCTAGTGGGTCACAATTTGGTTCCCCACTATGGATTGAACTGTATTCTGCTTGCTGGAAGCCGCATTCAGCCCCGGACTGAATCCAAAATCATCTCCATTGGGCCTGGGCCTTGCCACATTGGCCCAGCCCGACTACCCGCTGCACAGAGAACACCATCGACGAGAGACCTGCCTGGGGATCAGACCCCTGCTCACACTTGAACAGGAACGACGCCTCGGTGATTCGTGTGGGCCCCGCTTCTCCGGGCACTCCAGCTCAACAACCTGCAGTCTCGATTTCGTCCTGCCTATATCGTGAGTAAACATCAGGGTAGCTCCCTGCAACAACAGCTAAATCTAAAGTATTGTCATCGGATTGTCTTGTTGCTTTTTCTTTCACGAACTGAGCTCCCCCGGCTACGGATTACAAGTAGTGTGTGTTGTGCATGTTGCTTTCTTCCATTACAGGGCCCCAACCAGCTGCAACGTTCCTGGCTAGCCCACCATTTTCCTACCTGGGTACCCAGAGTGTGTGACTGTGTGGGGACTTAAAGTGCATGCATAATCGTTTGATTAATATAGCCTTTAAGCCAATCAACCTGATTACACCCCTTCCTTGTTAAAGTCCCCTGAATAAATCAGATCTGACTTTTTTTGTTGCATTTAACCTGACTGTGGTTCCAGTTTGTGCCAAGAGTAATGTATTGTTACTATTTACTGTGCATATCCTTGTTTTACAGGGGGTCTCCAGGGTCGAGCCAGAGGATCCAGCCCTGGTGGTAAGTGCAAACAGTGCGGGTACTGGTATGGTGTACAAGGGGTACTGTGAAAATTATTATCGTATATTGCTCAGGCCACTAGAAGGGAAAGAGGGGTTACAGTGTCCTGAGATGTTGTACCCAGGTTAGTTTGACCACTACCAACCCTGACCTCCTGGTGGAGGCACCCGGTTCAGAACTCAGGCCCCTTAACCTGCTACTAGCCGCGCAGGCAGGGGTAGTATCTCTTGGGATAGCGCCACCTAGGGGTTACATCTTGGAGGCTCACTGCAGGGATTTTGTGCGTTCTAGTGACCAAAACTTACAAATTATTGTTAAAGATTAATAGCTACCCCAGTAGAAATGGCTGTACACCAGTTGGTGGGGTGGTGTACTGGGCAGGAGATCGACCCCCAAAATGCTCTGCTTATACTGGATATTCCCCTGGGTACCAGTAAGGACACTGTAGAGGGAGCACTCTCCAAAGTTGAATGTTTAAAAAACCCTGTGGTGGTGGGTTGACAGGCTGATTTGATTGCCCAAACTTTCATAGCCTTGGTAGAGTGTAGTAACATCATGGACAGCTCCAAAGTGCCACAGGCTATTGCCTCAGAAGGGGTCCTAGCCGCCTGGAAAGTGATAACAAAAGACAGTAAAGACCCTGGGGAGGATGAGCTCCCACCATTATCTGAGTTTTTTGAGGAGAAATTTGCTAAGTTGTTGCTGGAGGAAGGGAAAAACGTAGAGGACTTTAAGAAACTATTTCTTATAAAGTGGACCCAGATGAGCCAGTGGGGATAGTGTGGAAAAAGGAACCTGACTCCTTGGTATTGGCCCCCAACACCCAGTGCACAATCCATGGAGAAGTCTGCCTTAAGAGAAACGTAAAGAACAAAATATTAATGTTGGATGCACCAGGAGATGGAAAGTTGCCAGAGGGATTATTGGTCAAACCCAGCATCTTGTCTGCTCATGCCCACATCTGTGCACGACGAGTGATGGTTCAGATTCAGAATGTGCCAGATTGGGAGATTCGGGTGAACAGAGGGTGTACTCTAGCTACAGTACACTGTGCCGACACTGCCGTATTTCCCAGCAACAAGTACTCTGGTGAGAAGGAGAGTGACCCCAGACTTATTTGACTTTGGTGACTCCCCGTTGCCAGCTGAATGGAAGGCTAGAATTAGCAAGAAACTCGCTCAGAGGGACCAAGTGTTTTCATTAAAAGAATGGGACGTGGGGTGTGCCCAGGGTGCAGAGCATCACATACGCCTGCATGGTGACCGATCATTTCGAGAGAGAGAGATCCCGACGTCTCACCCCAACAGACATAGATGATGTGAGGAGACAGCTACAGAAAATGCTCGCTGCTGGTGTGATACAAGAATCAAGAAGCCCATATGCTTTTCCCATTGTGGACATGCATAAGAAGAATGGGTCGGTAAGGATGTGTGTTGATTATTGAACCCTGAACCGGCGGACCATGCCCCGTATACAAGATGCCCTGGATTGTTTGAATGGGAGCAAATGGTTTTTGGTATTGGATCTTACCAGCGGATACTACCAGATCCCGATGGCCCTGGAGGACCATGAGAAAACAGCCTTCATCTGTCCCTTGGGGTTCTACGAATTCCTGAGAATGCCACAGGGGATTTCAGGCACCCCGGCCACCTTTCAGCGACTGATGGAACGTGCGGTGGGAGATATGAACTTGCTTGAATGTCTAGTGTACCTAGACGATGTCATTGTGTTTGGGCACACATTAGAGGAGCATGGGACCCAACTGTTTAAAGTCCTAGACCGATTGGAAGACTTCGGCCTCAAGCTGTCCATTGACAAGTGCCAGTTTTTTCAAACCTCCATGAAGTATGTAGGGCACATAGTATCTGCAGAAGGGATAGAGACAAATCCCAGTAAGGTTGAATCACTGACTACTTGGCCCCATAATTTGAAAGAACTACAACATTTCCTGAGGTTCTGTGGCTACTACCGCAGGTTCATAAAAGACTATTCAAAGGTGATTTGCCCATTCTTGAATCTTACCCAGGGTTACCCTCCTACCAACCATAAATATAAAAAAGGGTCAGTTGAAGAACCAGAGAAAGTGTACTTCCGCACAGGTGAACTTTTTGGGCCCCGCTGGACACCCGAATGTGAAGCAGCCTTTCACGAACTCATATACCAGCTCACCCATGCCCCCATCCTCGCATATGCTGATCCTACCAAGCCCTATGTGCTGCATATGGACGCCAGTCTGCAGGGTCTCAGAGCTGTGCTGTATCAAGCCCATGAGCATGGTTTGAGATCAGTGGCCTTCGCCAGTGGAGCTTGATCCCGTCGGAGCGAAACTACCCTGTGCACAAGCTGGAGTTCCTTGTGCTAAAATGGGCCATTGTTGACCAGTTTAATGAATACCTCTATGTGGCAAAGATATTGGTGAAGACCAACAATAACCAATTAACCTATGTATAGACTTCAGCCATGTTAGATGCCACTGGGCACCAGTGGCTTTCTGCCTTATCAACCTATGATTATGCTGTTGAATACAGGCCAGGACTGAACCATATTGATGCTGATACCTTGTCACGAAGGCTAGTTTCCAAGAGTGATTGGGTCAGGCCGTCTGAACCTGACATCTGAGCCTTGTGCCAGAAATTTGACCGAGATAAACAGATGTCTGTGGACACAGTAGACTGTTTAGTAGATTGCTTGGGCCCTCCTGATACCTGCATACCGGCTGCCTATTGCCACTTTTCTGTTCTAGATATTAGTGCACTACCTCAATTTGACAATGACAGTATTTAGTGGGCTCAATCCCAAGATCCTATGATTCAGCCCGCACTTCATGCCCTGCGTGTAGGGAAAGGTGTGTCCAAGTTGCATTCCCCTGACTTGCAAACTGCTCTGTTGTTAAAAGAAGGCCCCAGGTTGAAGCTACTCAGTCAGTTGTTGTACAGAGAGACAGTGGATTGTGGAGGTCAGGTAGACAGGCAGCAACTGGTCCTGCCCACGGCCTTTAAAGATTTGGTACTGAGGTTCCCTCCACAATCACATGGAGCACCTTGGTATTGACAGAACTCTCGACTTCGTACAAACTCGATTCTGCTGGCCCGAAGAAAGGGGCTGACGGTCTGCGTATCTCTGGTGACACACCAGAACTTGAAGAACAATGTGAGAGTGTTGACAGCCCCCTTCAGTGCCGCAAAGCCTAATTGTGCCAGAGTTTCCTCAAAATGAGCAACCTGGGCCTCCATCAGAAGATAATGAGCAAAGTGTTGTGGAAACAGAGCCTACAGAGCAAGGCGCTGACAGTGCTCCAAGTTTGGACATTCCCATCCATGCAGAGGCACTCTTCACAAGTGACGAAAGCTCCAAAGTTAGTGCTGAACTACAGAGACTGTGGCCACTCCCCCCAGAAAGACTGGCCGAGCTGTCAAGCCAGTGCTACACTTTAGTTATGATTCCCCTGGGAGGCCAGTGGATTTGCCCCTCAATGTGGTTCACAAAGGGGTTTATGTTTCACCAAGCTCACTGCCCTAATTGAGCTTGACGGCCAACTCCAGGTTACTTGTTCTTCCCTCTCACCATGGTGCCCCTGCCCCATCCAGTCCCAAGTTAGCTGATAGGGGAGGGCCCCCTCTTACATTGTTTAATGTACAAGACATTATTAAATGAATCAGTATTACTTGTATGAAACATGCATAAGTTTTGTAAATATGGATGTAGTAATGTGAAGTATATTGAAAAGTATAGTATTGTATCAAGTTAATGATATATATATATATGTTTCATTTATATTGCATTTTTGATATTGTGATGGTACAGACTTGACGCAGATGCCAAGTTTTCTCCAGGCAGGGAAGGGTGTAACCCCCCTACAAATGAGGGTTCCTGAAGAGTCTTCCTTGAGCTTGTCTAAATGCTCACTGCCAGGCTGGTGTCCTGCGTTTTTACAGTTTAAATGCGATTGACAGAGAGTGCCTATATAGCATCTGTGTACTGTCTGTTTAAGAGCAGCCTGGATTGCTGTCATAATTAATCTAAAAGAGAGCTCTGTTAGAAGATCTCTTGTTTGCTGATCATTTGTTAGAGTAGTAATAATATTGCAGTTTGTTCTAACATGCCTTCTTTGCAGCATGGACAGTTCTGTTTGTTTCCATTCCATTATCTTGGTCTTGGACTGCTGAAATGGGCAAATCAGTACATTTGGGACTCTAAAATGGAGCCTGCCTACAGGGGCTTGGTGGGGTCAAAACTTGTAGGAATTGTAGTTTTGGGCTTTTTGCGCCTAAAATAACCTGGAGGGGGAGTCCTTGTTGTCCCTGACAGACAGATCAGCCAACCGAACCTTTTGGATCTTGGGGAAGTCCCAAACTGCTTGCAGTTTCAGTTAGATCTAAGTTGGGAAGTGAAGAAGTAACAGCTCAAGGTAGTTCGAGCAGCAATCCATAGTGGATTTACACTGGAGAACTGTGGAAAAACCTGAGTTTTGGCCTGCATGCCTGCCTGCTGTCCCTGAGAGGGAATTTGTGCCTTTTTCAGACTGAATCAGAACTTGGAGAGTGAAGTAAGCCACTAAATTGTGACCACGCTCCTACCTGAAGAAGACCAAAGATTTGCTGAATGCGATTAGCCTATCTGGACTTCCAGCCACCTCTGAACTCCTGGATTGTGCAGAGACTCTGTAATTGCGACCAGAGAGCCTTTTGCCTGGTACATTAGAAGTTCGTTATGTGTAAATGTGCTGTGTGCTGCTAGTGGGTCGCGATTTGGTTCCCCACTTTTGAACTGTATTCTGCTTGCTGGAAGCCGCATCCAGCCCCACAGACTGAATCCAGAATCATCTCCATTGGGCCTGTGCCTTGCCACACTGGCCCAGCCTGACTACCTGCTGCACAGAGAACGCCATCGATGAGAGACCTGCCTGGGGATCAGCCCCCTGCTCAACATTGGAACAGGAACGACACCTCGGTGATACATGTGGGCCCCCTTCTCTGAGCACTCCAGCTCAATAACCTGCAGTCTTGATTTCATCCTGCCTGTGTCCAGTATTGGGTATCGTGAGTAAACATCAGGGTAGCTCCCTGCAACAACAGCTAAATCTAAAGTGTTGTCCTCGGATTGTCTTGTTGCTTTTTCTTTCACGAACTGAGCCCCCACCCCCCCCGGCTCTGGATTACAAGTAGTGTGTGTTGTGCATGTTGCTTTCTTCCATTACAGGGCCCCAACCAGCTGCAATGTTCCTGGCTAGCCCACCATTTACCTACCTGGGTACCCAGAGTGTGTGACTGTGTGGGGACTTAAAGTGCATGCACAGCTGTTTGATTAATATAGCCCTTAAGCCAATCAGCCTGATTACGCACCTTCCTTGTTCAAGTCCCCTGAATAAATCAGATCTGACTTTTTTTGCTGCATTTAACCTGTCTGTGGTTCCAGTTTGTGCCAAGAGTACTGTACTGTTGCTATTTACTTTGCATAACCTTGTTTTACAGGGGGTCCCCAGGGTCGAACCAGAGGAACCAACCCTGGTGGTAAGTGCAAACAGTGTGGGTGCTGGGATGGTGTACAAGTGGTACTGTGAAAGTAATTATTGTATATTGCTCAGGCCACTAGAAGGGAAAGAGGGGGGTTACAGTGTCCCAGAGGGCTGTGCCCAGGTTAGTTTGACCACTACCAACCCTGACCTCCTGGTGGAGGCACCCGTTTCAGAACTCAGGCCCCTTAACCTGCTACTAGCCGTGCAGGCAGGGTAGTAGCCCTTGGGATAGCGCCACTTAGGGACTACACGGACATTATGCAGACAGTATGAAACTGGGAAAAGCAGCATCAGTAAATCATAGTAAAACATTAAAGGACCTTGATACACTGCAGCACTGTTCACAAACATGGGGTATGGAGTTCAGTGTGAAGAAGTGCACTGTTATTCATATGGGGCAGAATAACCCTAACATTGATTACATAGGCACTCAGAAAACACAAAGTAAGGAATGAGATCTAGGAATCATAATAGACAAAGAGCTGAATATGACTGCACAGTACAATAACATCATAAGAAAGACCAGCTATACGATATATAATATAGAAAAGCAGTCAAAACTAGAAATAAAAAAAAATATGGGGCTGGGTCTGTACAACTTACATTCATATCCATCTAAATTTTGGTTAGAAACATAGAAACATAGAAGTTGACGGCAGATAAGGACCGCAAGGCCCATCCAGTCTGCCCATTTCTTTTTCTACCTTATAAATGTGCCATCGGCATTTGCTCTGTCAGTGACCTATCTATTCATAGTCATTTGTATTGCTCCCTTATGCCTATCCCATGCCTGTTTGAAGCCCTGCACTGTATTCATAGCCACCACTTCTTGTGGTAAGCCATTCCATGCATCCACCACCCTTTCTGTAGAATTTTCACATTCCCCTTAATCGGCCTCCCTTTAATCTCATGCTGTGTCCTCTTGTCCTGCTATTTTTCTTATATTTAAACATGTTAGACTCTTTTCACCTTGTTAATGCCCTTAAGGTGTTTGAGTGCCTCGATCATATCACCTCTCTCCTCCTTTGCTCAAGGGTATACATATTGAGCTCTGTTAATCTGTCCTCATATGTTTTCTGATGCAGTCCCTGCACCATTTTGTTGCTCTTCTCTGGACTGCCTCAATTTGTTAATGTCCCTGTGAAGGTGTGGCTTTCAATACTGCACGCAGTACTCCAGATGGGGCCTAACCAGTGTCTTGTAAAGAGGGATTATTACCTCCTTACGACTTGTGATACCCCTACTAATACACCCTAACACCCCCCTAGCCTTACCTACTGCTTTAGAGGTCTGCTTGGATGATTTCAGGTCATCAGTGATGATGATGCCCAAGTCTCTTTCTGCCTTTGTGACTGCTAGCAACTCCCCTCCCAGCCTATAGGTGGCTTCAGGGTTTCTCTTCCCTATGTGCATGATTTTGCACTTCTTTGCATTAAATCCCAGTTGCCACTCTTCTGACCATGTTGCTGGTTTATCTAGATCTCTTCTCATTCTGCCCACCTCATCTGGATCATCTACTCTGTTGCAGATCTTGGTGTCATCTGCAAATAGACAAGCCTTACCCTCTAGTCCATCTGCATGGTCACTAATGAAGATGTTGAAGAGGACTGGCCCCAGGACTGATCCCTGAGGTACCCCACTTGTGACTTGCATCTCTTCTGACTGTATACCATTTACCACCACTCTCTGCTTTCTGCCCGTCAACCAGTTTGCCACCCAGTTGACCAACTTCTGACCCACCCTAGCCTACCCAGCTTATTTATCAATCTTCTATGTGGAACAGTGTCAAAAGCTTTGCTGAAGTCGAGGTAGGCGACATCAACTGCTCCCCCTTGGTCCACCACTCTGGTTACCCAGTCAAAGAAATCTATGAGATTAGTTTGACAGGACCTTCCTTTTGTAAACCCATGCTGTCTTGGATCCTGTGCCCCTATGGATTCCAGGTGTTGCACTATCCTTTCCTTAAGGAGTGCCTCCATAATCTTGCCCACTACTGAGGTAAGACTGACTGGTCTGTAGTTCCCTGCCTCCTCCCTGCTGCCACTCTTGTGCATTAACCCTGAAAGCTTATCCTAATGTTAGATAAAACTGTAAAACCTATAAAGCACCACCTGTAATAATTTCAGAGAAGATATACGCTGTAAGAAACACTTTGCTACAGAGAAAAATAAAGCAATGAAATGTTAGCAACAAACAGTAGCAATCCCTGTGAGTAAAAAATAAAAACACCACCACACAGTAAATCTGCTTAGCCAAAATAAGTCTTAATCCTTTTCCCTTGCTCTGGTGAGTTTCTCTACTCTGCCTTTCAAGCAGTCTTAGAAGGAAAGAGCTCAGGTGAAGCTAGGTGCCTTGGCCAGCAAACCAAGTCTTCTACCTCCAAAATATCAACTAACCTGACTTTTTAACCCTTCTTTCTGTTGGAAATTACTGACAGTTTGCCAGCTCCACCCCCCACATACAGACCTAATCCTTTGGAAGAGCTGTGGGAGGAAAGCAATTAGCTCCTTCAATGTGAGAAGGAGACTGTAACACCTCTGAGACAACAAACCTTTTCAACCAAAAAAAAAAAACAAGAATAAAATAAAACACAGTGTCAAACAGTAATTTTGCTTAGCCCAATGATAAAAAAGTCACAAAAATGTAAGCTCCACCTGTAATAATTTCAGCGAAGATATACCCTGTAAGAAACACTTTGCTACAGAGAAAAATAAAGGAGTAACAGAAGATATACCTTGCAAAAAATAATTTGAATCAGAAGATTACAGCAGTAATCTGTTAGCACACACCTGTAGGCACACCTTGTAATAATGCAGAAGAAGGTATACCAGCAACAACAATTTGAATCAGAGAAAAATAAAGCAATGAAATGTTAGCAACAAACAGTAGCAATCCCTGTGAGTAAAAAAATAAAAACACCACCACACAGTAAATCTGCTTAGCCAAAATAAGTCTTAATCCTTTTTCCTTGCTCTGGTAAGTTTCTCTACTCTGCCTTTCAAGTAGTCTTAGAAGGAAAGAGCTCAGGTGAAGCTAGGTGCCTTGGCCAGCAAACCAAGTCTTCACAGCTATGGTCCCCTTATAAGATGGTCGATATACTGGGGCACTGCGGAGCCCAAGCAAGATGACGCTTCTTTGATTGACTTGCTCAGCTTAGATTGGCAAACTTTATACAAACAGACATTTCAACTAAATATGTGTTTCTAAAAGAGATAAGGAACTGTAGCAAAAAGACTCCTGATTAATATGGGAAACCCATGTAAGGATCAACATTCTGGAGCAGGAGCAAAAAGCAAAAAATGCTCCGTCGGCCCTGGCAACTCACTCTATGCAAAGCAGGCCTGAGGAGAACACAGGGGAAGTGGGCAAGGAAACTCTCCAAACTATTGGGGCAAAGCTTTCCAAGTTGATCAAATCAGTGACCGTGCTGTCTGATAAATTCGATGGCCTAGCTACCAGGGTCACTACACTGGAAGCAACAATGGAGGGAGCACAGACGACAGCTTTAGATGCCTCCAAAAGAGTGGATGCCACCATGGGAGCGGTGTTGTCTATGATCAAAGAGAGTGGGCGCTGGAAAGCTCGTATCGAAACCCTGGAAAATCAAATCAGAGCCCCTAATATCAGAATTCTAGGCATGCTGGTGGAAAGTGAAGGAGGCAGCCTTCTTTTATTTCTACAAGACTGGTTCAGTCAGCAGATGGGGAGTGAAGTGCAACCAAAAGTCTAGCTGTTCCAATGGGCCTACAGAGTTACGCCACGTGGGTGATCGGATGATCAATATCTCCCCAGAACCATCATCCTGGTCACGGATGGTGCTTGCCAGACATAAAGGGACCCTCCTTCAGGATGGATAAGTCAGCCTCTATCCGGACGTCAGCTACGCCACCCGCCATAAGCGGAGAAGATTTGATGGAGTTAGAGCGATGCTGTGGGAGGCCTCCATCCCGCATGGTATGATCTTCCCAGCACAACTTCGGATTGCCCATCACAGGAAGGTTTACTTATTCTCTGACCCGGCTGAAGCCCTGAAGTGGGGTCGAAAGAATGCTATTCCACCTGTTTGCCAGACCGACTCGATCACCAGTCCTCGAAGGATGAAGAATCCTGAACCCCTAACAGCTTGCTTTAACGAGTGGTGGGTGAAGCCACAGCAAGTACTTTTGGCATTTTATTGACAATACCATTAAGGTATACTGTTCTAAGTGGACAGTAATTCTACCTAATAAGCACACCACCTTATGTTTGGGGGTAAAGCTGTGTTCAGGACACTAGTAGTTCTAATTTTTTATCTGGTTGAACTTTGGACTGTTCCTTTCAATATTAGAGACTGTAACTCTTCCAGAATAATGGATAAAGTCCTGATGCTAATGGGTTTATTGTTTCCCCTTTATTTCTCTCTTTTGACATGGTATTAAAGTTTGTTAACTAAGCGTTAGAAAATTTACACTTACATGGATCAAAAATGGTTTGCCCATTATCTGTGCTTCTACTTGCAATTGCATGGCATCCAGTACCATAACATATGGTGAAGGACTTTGGAGTTTAATTTTAAAATTTATCATATGATAATTACCATACAGCTCATGGGCTTCATTACAGCAATGGTATTTTGCTGCTTTTGTTTTCATTAAAAAATTATTATTATTATTTTCTCTAATGATTTCCTCCAGATGATGCATCCGTAAAGCACTAGATGGTCTATAATGTCATTATTAAGAGAAGTGGCACCCTCTATGGATATAAACTATGCATATCTGCAATATTTGTGCTTGGTGACAAACTGTATGTTTGTTTTGTTGCAAAATAAAACATAAAGTTTAAAAATTAAAAAAAGTCGATATACTGAGACTGGGAAAAAAACAAAGAAAATTTACAAAAACCATCACTGGAGTAAAAGACTCAACATACAATGACAGACTAAGGCATCTGAATCAGCAGAACCTAGAGGAAAGCAAGAAAAGGGGGATGTATTGCTCATGTTTAATCTAATACAGGACAAGTGACTTTTTTTTTTTTGGTATAATCTTTTTTATTGATTGTCAAAGATAAAATAAAACACATCAGCACCACCGACCACAAAGAGGGTCAGTACTAATAATCAAACACAAGACAGTCACACTCATACAACTATAAGTCCATCATAGAGTCCATTATGCATATTTTGATGAGTGGTAGGTGAGAGATTCGAATATTCATGATGAAGGTGATTTATGTGGGCTGTAAAAAAGAAAAAGAGAGAAGACATCCATTCATAAAGTTACAACATAGTAATAAATAGGTGAGCATCCCAGGGGAGCAGAGAACTAGCCATACAGCACTGGATGGGTGAAGGGAATAACTAGGGGAAAAAGGGACTCCACAACCCCAGAGTCTACATACCCACTCCCAAGCAAGGAGGAAGGATTAAGCCATCCCCTCCCTCAGGACCTGGGCCTCTGCTAGTATTCACAAGGTCAAGAAAGGTAAAGGTTCCCAAGTTTTAACAAAATGGTCCTCTCTCTCCCTCAAGACAAAGGATAGGTGTTCCATAGCCAGGGCCTGTGCATTATCAGATTCTTCCAGGCCTAGATTGTGGGCACCAGGCACAACACCCAGGTGTTCAAAATACAATGTTGTGCAAGGGCCAGAAGCACCTGAATCCAACAGGGAAGCATCTCCCATCCCTTCTCTGCAATGTCTTCCACCCCAAAGAGCAGGGCAACAGGCATCATGCCATGGTCAAAATCTCATTGGCAACTGCTCTCCAGAAGGCGTGTAGCATGCCCAAAAGTAATGTAGATATATGCCAATCTCAGCCTGACATCTACCACAGATGGGAGAGATCACTAGGTGGTATTTATGGACAATCTGGGTGGGGGCAGTAAAGACAGCGTATAAACTTAAACAATGAGTCACTATTAAATACAATAGGAATATTAAGGAATAGGGTTACTCATGAGCTAAGGGGACACAGTAAACAAATAACAGTTTAAAAATTCAAAACTGACAAAAGAAAGAATTTCTACTCTCAACGAATAATAACTGGAATGCCCTAACCCAAATGACTACTGATTGTGAAACGATAGAGACTTTCAAAGTCAAACTGGATAATTATATGGGACTTAAAAAATTATCAGCTGCCACTGAGAAGGTGGGGGAAGTTTTGATGTGTCTCATGGCTTAATGCTAACTCTGTAGACATTAGTATTGATGGTCACTGTATTAGTATTGAACTGGTTCTGAGTTATTTGCACCATAAATCAAGACATCCTCCTCACCATTGTGACAGGGTTTAGTAAGACCCTGTCCCTTTTGTTAGACAGAGAGAGAGAGAGAGAGAGTTAAAAGCAAGGCTCTATTTTGTCCTCTCATATTCTGCTACTTGTCTTGTCTGTCTGATTACACAATCAAATTTTCTTGTGGCACCTAGGAACTGGCCACTCTAATGGTCACATAGTTTCCCCATTATCTCCCTTCCTTCACTTGCTGTGTCTATTCTTTCTTTCTTTCTTTCTTTCTTTCTTTCTTTCTTTCTTTCTTTCTTTCTTTCTTTCTTTCTTTCTTTCTTTCTTTCTTTCTCCCCTTGCTTCTCTGTGGTTAAAAAATATGTGAATCTTTATGTAAACTGGGATCCTTTGGTTTGCAAATGTGTAGAATTATATTGTTGAAATGAGTGCAGAAACCCATTTGGGCTTAGAAGAGGAAATGTTAATCTGGAACACCAGGGGTTGACCCTGAAAAACCTTTTGACCTTCCCTAGCTGGTTAACAGAATTGTCAGCAGAAAATCAGTCTTGGGACAGAGTGTCTTAATTGGTTGCACCTATTAAGAAGACACATGTATTCTTCAGGCTGGTCACAGGAAGGGCAATGACAAAATCTTGTTACATTTTGTGAAAAACAGGAGAAGAAATGTACAAGGACAGGATACAGGGGTTAAACTGCCAGGCAAAGACTTCTTATAGAAAGAAAGCAATGTTTGGATGGAGGGAGAGAGAGAGACTGAAATTTAAATTGAAGAGAGACTCTGAGATGAAGGACTTTTTTTGTTTGTACTGCATTTGTGAAGTGCTATCCTATACAACTTTATTTTTTATTTTATTGTTATTAATAGTAAAATGGTACTTACAAATTGTAAAACTTCTCCTGTTTCGCCTATGCTTCCTGACCTATGCCTCAACAACAACCATCAGAGATGATGACATCAGGATCTGACTCGTCCCCTTCTACACCCTTACTTGGAAAGTACAAAGGAGGGGGCCAAAGAGCTGACAGTGCAGTACATGGCCACAGCAACACCAGACCTGGACCCAGGTGCCTGGAAAACACTGTGGGTGGTGTCAGCTGGGTAGGCCCCAATGGACCTGACCCTGGTGCCATACACAGCACCACATATGGCATCGACAACCCAGCTGGCACTGAAGTGACCAGCGGTCCACTGAGAATGCACTGCCAGTCCACCAAGATGTTTAAAACTGCATTAAAAACTCATTTATTTAATTTAGCATTTTTAGATGCTTAATAATTGGTAGCACTGCATATTTTTAACATCATTGTTTAGTGTTTTAATTTATTGCTGTTTGTTTTAACTGTGTACAGGCTCGTTGATAAATTTAAAAATCGCCTTTTACAAATAAAACTGACTTTGATTTTGACCATGGCTGCTTCCGTCCCTGGAGGGGCTAGAGGTGACACCACAAGTGGGGCAAACAGTGGCGGCACCAGCCACACCACCAGCCCAGAGGCTAGGGTCATGATCAACCATGCACCTTAGTCAAGCGATACTACACACAGCGCCAGTGCAACTGACCCCAAGGGGTCAGGGTTCATCACCTGAAATGGCACTGCATGACTTATACGCTGCACCCTCTGCTCCATAAGAGCTGCTCAATGGCTGAACTGCACACCAGAATCTTCCCTAAGAGAGAAGCTGTGGGACAGAGGCACAGATATAAGTGCAGGTATCCCTTGTGGCATTGGCGATGACAGTGGGGAACCCAGACCCATAGAGGTCGAGTGTCTCACAGCAGACTGGCCAGAGCACAACCTTGACTGGTGCCATTTCTGCCTCTTCTTGTGAGAAGAGGAAAAGGCAAATACCGAACAGTGCAAAGACCCCCACACCGAGCGTGTGCAAGATCTGGACTATTTCTTTTTGTGACCATTAGCATGTAGTAGGGCTGAGAGAAACTGTAAATATTTTGTGTTAAGCTAACTAAAACTGACATAAAAATAACAAACTGTAGTATATTAAACACTGAAACCTGATAACTAAATGCTCTCGTCACAGAGATGATGAAGTTCTGGTCCTGATGAGAGTGATGACACTATTGATGCACACTTGACAGCAGAAAAAAAGGAACTGAAGCGACTGGGGGTTGGCGGCACTGTATACCAGTGGGAGTGTGCGGTGTGCATATGCTGGGCCTCTTGCATTGCCAGCTGCCACCAGAAAAGTTCTGGCTCCTGCGGGGTCCTAGTGCCTCTGTCTTAGACTTACAAGTGGGAATCAAAGGTAAAGATTTGCACACAGCACCCCATGTGAGACCAAACCAGTGACCTGTACAGGGGCAGCAGCATCTCCCTCATCCTGTTGGCAAGCACTCTTCCTATGCACCCTAGCATCCTATTCACCCTGACCACGACCCTATGTGTTGTGCTGATGCCTTCATCCTGTCTGATATTATTACTTCCAAGTCCTTTTCTTCTGTAGTGCCTTCCACTACATACTGTATTCAGTGCTACTAGATTTTTTGGCCTTAAGCGCATCACCGTGCATTTTTTGTTGTTAAATTCTAACTAACGTTAAAAGTGACAAAATGACAGATAGAAAAACACCTGAACAGTCCATCCAGTCTGTCTCAAGACCCACTACTTGAAGATGATCTGGTTGTTGTCCTCCCAGTTACCCTTTCCTCTACATTTTATGCATCCCGCTTATCTTTGTTTCTACAACCTTGCCAGGAAGTTCACAGCCCTGTGCCTTCACCACTACACTATGGGGGTCTTCTGTTATTGTTTGAGGAAAGCTAACACAGCCCTGTCTGTCGAGCACAGAAAGATGGCAGTCATAAAATTCCACCCCAAATGCTAAGGACTTTGTGTGGCTCTTCTTGCTGCAGAGGAGAAGGAAAAGGACCTGGGAGTCATAAAAGACAAGGGGCAGAAGCGTGATATATGTACCTGCTGTCAGGAAGACTGGAAAAATGCTGGGAAGCATTAAAAGGGTGAGGAAGGGCCCAGCAGAGCAAGGGATGTAATCCTAACCACTTTACAAGGCCTTGGTCAAGCTCCACCTGAAGTACTGTGTGCAGTTCAAGCTTCCAAGTACAAAAAGGACATATTTTTTTGGGACACCACTTGCTGACCTGCGAGATGGTTTTTTGCTGTAGGACAGGCACCAACACTTGTTTTTACTTTAACTGTCATTGTCACTGCGAATAAGCAGCATATCTTTACAGGGGGGGCATTCCTGCAGAAACGCCAGGCAGGAAACAGGTAGTGGGGGAAGGAGTAGTTTGTGGGTAAGTCCCCACGGACTACAGGACTATACAACATAATATAAACATCTGTGTATGAGTTTTTACACACATCCTGAGAAAGGTAGAAGTTTAGTTAACTGGAGATGACCATTTTTAAAAAACTTAGTCAGTGTGCAAACCGAGAGGATGTTGTGACCTCAAGGACTTCCAGGTCACATTTACAGATAAATACTTGCCCATCAGTGAGCGGGGTGAGCGTGAGCAGGGCAAGCGTGAACAGGTGTGTGGAGACACGGATACTATTGGGATACAAGCCAGGAAGGTAAATAACGCAAGCATTAACATTAACAAGGCAGCATGATACTGCATGTAGAAAAAGACTTATTAAGAAACCAACCTGTTAACTAACATATCAGAGGTAAATACTGACAAAATAAACACAAACAACAGTAAAGTCATTGAACCAAACAAACACCTGTTAGATATTTTAGTTGGAACAGGGTCAGTTGTAAAATGTGCTACATGTGTTATGCATGCTTCTGAAGAGCTGGATACAAGATTCGCGGACTTTAAATGTCTAAAGTGCATGGAAATTGAACAACTAATGTCTGAACTGGTAGCACTAAAAGCATTAACGGCTGGTAAAGAGAAACCAAACAAAGCAAAAATGGATAAAAGAAAGAACGACATGGATGAGCTAGACAGAAAAGTGGCACACACTAGCAATGAATTAAATGAAAGGGAGTGGGCACAGGTTAAAAATATGAAAGCAAAAAAATGTAGAAGGGCCCTGGGAAACACACTAATAGAAACCTCAAACAGATTCACTATCCTAGAAACTAACCAAAATGAAATAGCATCAGAGGAGAATGACAAGGAAAACAATATGAACACAGACCAGGATAACAACAGTGAAACAACTACCCAAGAGCTAGTTATCGGAGACTCAACGTTAAGAGGCTGTGACACAATTATTTGTAATAATGACAAAATGAACAAGGAGGTTAACTGTCTCCCAGGGGCAAGAACCAACGATATAAAGAGAATTCTTGGAAAACTATTAAATAATGGGACAAAATACAAAACAGTAGTGATCCACACAGGGGTAAATGACTTGGGTAAAGAACACAAAAAAGACATTACCAATGAAATTCTGTATGTAGGGAACCTAATCAAACACACTGTAGCTACCACAGTGATCTCTGGAATACTCCCCTTGCATGACTGCCACACAGAAAAAAGCTATACCATCCAAAGAATAAATGCCAGGACACAATACAAATGTAGGAAGGCAGGTATAACTTTCCTTGATACGTGGAAAATTGTCTATGGAAAAGCTCAATTATTTGCAAAAGACCAGCTACACCTATACAAAGCAGGTAGAAATGTTTCAGGTAGAGCTTTAGCAGGAGCCCTACACAATAAAAAAGCTACAAGCACTTTAAACTGGATAATGGGGGGACCCTAAAATGTGTCATAACCTAAAAATTCTCCTAATAAATGCGAGAAGCTTAAATGGAAAAAAGATCAAGTTACAGTATATTTTACAGTGTGAACAGATCCAATTATGTGGAGTGACAAAGACTTGATGGGGACAAGATAACTGGAGTATTGATATCAAATCAAATCTTTATTTATCCAGACGATCATCATTGACCAAGCTCATTTACAAGATGGACCTGCTGTTGTCCAAGACAGTTATACATACATAGATTGAGAATACAAAGTACAACATGTGCAAAGAGTTACAAACAAATTTACAGAAAAGTGGTAGGTGCACGATATACATTCCAAGCGTTCTTGTAGGAACATACATGCATCACTCAACTTTGCTGTGGTATATACAGACTCCATGTATGCAGAAGTTGAGGTGGTATGTTTAGTCATTCTTAGTCAAGCCTCCATCAGAGGGTACAATTCTTTACATTTCAGTCCTCAGTGACCGTTTACCATACTTGGGTGAGGGTCCTGGGCTGCATAGGGGCCCCTAATGAGGTCTGTATGTTCCGCTTAAATGGTGAGAGGAGAGTAATATGGGAGAAGTGGTGTCTTGGGTGCCAAGGGCCACTATGGCAGCTGACTAGTGGACTTGATTAAAATAGGGAGGGGAGGAACTAGGTTCGTGGCTGGATGTGGTAAGGATACGGAGTGATATACCAGGATATAAAGCATATTACGTAAGCAGACAAAACTGACATGGTGGAGGTTTGGTGCTGTATATCACAGAAAAACTGGAATCAAACAAGGTCAGAAATTAAAACTCAAACTATGATACAGTGGAATATGTCTGGGTAACAGTTTATCCTAAAAACAGTGAGAAACTATTTATGAACCTAGGATGCAGAGCATCAGGTTTAACTGCAGAAGAAAGTTGTGCTTTTTTTGAGAAAATATTGAGCCAGGTACAAATATACTAATAATGGGTGACCTAAACCTCCCTGACATAAATTGGGCACAGAATTCGTCTACTTCCCATAGTGGGAAATGGCTAGTGGAATTTGCAACAATAAACAACATGCAGCAATTAGTTAAAGAAGCTACAAGGGGTCTAAATATATTGGCTATAGTGCTGAGTAACATTGACTCTGGTACCATGGAATGCAAAGTAAGGGAACCACTGTGCATGAGCAACCACAATATAGTCCAGCTAACAATTCACACTAATTTGGAACCACAAAAGGGTGACACTAAGGTGAGATGTTATGGAACGGCAGATTATGTTAACATGCGTACATACCTAGAGGGTTGGAATTGGAAGGAAGAATTTAAAGACAAGACTCTGGAAGGAAAATGGCAGAAGTTTACAGACAAATTAGATACCTGTGCCAAGAAGTATATCCCCATCAAGCCCAAGTGTAATAAATAAGGAAAAATACCCATATGGTTTAATGCAAAAAATACAAAAATTAATTCACCAACAGAGAAAAGACTACTATAGACGCAAGAACAATCTGTCTCTAAAGAAGGAAGAAGAACACTTGGGTAAACAGGGTAAAATGAAAAATTATTACCTCAATGGAGTCAATGGACAGGCCATAAGACATTCAGCAGAGGAGAAGGACCTGAGTATTATCATTGATAATAAGCTAACATTTACAACTCAGTGTACCGTTCAATCCGCCAAAGCTAATAAAATACTCTGTTAATAAAATAGGCCATTGCTGGACTTTTGTAGTCCTGTGTGGGGTCTAGTGGCAAGGGGAAAGGTGGAGGCTTTGGAGAGGGTGCAGAGGAGGGCCACAAAAATGGATATACGAAGTAAGAGATAAACCATACGAGGAGAGGCTCGTAGAATTGAACCTCATGACCTTAGAACAAATGAGAATATGGGGAGACCTCATGATGTGTTATGACATTATGCAGGCCCCATATCTGCTAAACCAATTGCAGCTGGATTTAAGTATAACCAGCTAAATACCATGGGACACCCACTTCAGCTCCAACCAAAGAAATTTAACACAACTAGAAGGAAGGCTTTCTTTACACAGTGAGTGGTGTCCCCCTTGAATGGGTTACCCCTGGAGGTTATTATAAGTAACAGTAAACAACAATTCAAGCAGTGACTTGATAGGCACCTGCTGGATGGTAATGGTGTGCAGCATTATGGGTAAAACGGACAGGAGCCTTAAATTGGCACCCACCTTCTTGGCTCCTTGACATGTTAGTATGAACCTTAGTAATACAAAACAAAATGTAAAACATGCAAGACAGCCAATAGGAAGGCAAAAAGCGATTACAAAAAAGTTGGCTACCACTCCAAAAAACAATAAAAATGCATTTTTTTGGCTATATCAACAGCAGAAGAAAAGGAAATACTGTAATTGAGCCCCTAGTAGTAGAAAACCAAATAATAAAAGGAGAGGAAGAAAAGGCAACAATATTCAAGAATGACTTCACAAGTATTTACAGACCTGGGAGTGAATTTACATATGATAACTAGGTAAGATTGTCTGAGACACTGCCAAATGATAAATACACAACTACTGAGAAAGAAGTGACTAGGAGATTAAACAAACTGGATGTATATAAGTCCAGACAAACTGCACACGGCCTTGTTGAAAAATCTTATCTACTACCTTGGCAGGACCACTAACCAACATTATAAATCGCTCACTTGTAGAGGGTATAGCTATTCAAGCATGGAAGGAGGCCACAGCAACTCCTATACAAAAAAAAAGGACCAAAAAGCAAGTGTCAAAATTTCTGGCCAGTAGTTTAACATCGATTATTAGTAAGATAATAGAGGGCATAATAAAAGAGCTCACATGCGAACACATTACAAGAGTGGGAAACACATAATAGTCAACATGGATTTCAGAGTGACCGGTCATGTCAATCCAACTTCTTGCACTTTTTTAATCCAGTGAGTTCAGCTTTGGACACAAGATTACCAGTTGATGTCTTGTACCTAGACTATTTGAAGGCTTTCAATATGCTCCCACATAGAGGGCTGATCGAAAGGTTGATAGATATAGGGCTAGATATAAACATTGTAAAGTGAATTAAATCCTGGTTAGAGGGGAGAAAACAGAGAGTATGCCTAGCAGGCCATTATTCATCTTGGGCAGATGTTACAAGTGGAGTCCCACAGGGATCAGTTTTGGGCCCAATACTGTTTACTATATAGATAACACCCTTACAAACATCATCTTCTTGTTGGATTGCTAAATTTGCAGACAACGTCAGAATAGATAGCATAGTAAAAGACAACCAATCTATAGTCAAATTTCAGTCAGAAATAAACCAAGTTGCTGAATGGGTGACCAAGAACCAACTAACTCTCAATTTAGAAAAGTGCAAAATTATGCACATGGGCAGTAATAATTCTAAGGCCACTTACTATCTTCTGTGGGAAAAGGATTCCTGAGTCAGAATGAGAAAGAGACCTGAGAGTGTTGGTATCTAACAATTTATCATCCACTGAACAATGTAAGGCTGCAATCAGTAGGGCACATAAAATGCTGGTATGTATTCTGGCAAATATCAAAAATAGAGACAGGAGAGTCATGCTACTGTTGCACACAACACTTGTTCCACCGCACTTGGAGTACTGTGTCCAGTTTTGGGCACCATACAAGGTTGGGGACATCAAACTGATTGACGGGGTACAGAGAAGGGCAACCAAAAAAATTAACCACCTAAGAGATGTTCCAGAAAGTGACAGAATGAGACACCTTGGTTTGTACAGTATGGAATACTGGAGACATAGAGGAGACGCGCTTAATACATAAAATACATAAAAACGAAGAGCTAAGTGAAACTATTGGCCTTGTTAAAAACATAGATAGAGGCAGCAGACTTCACCAATACCAACTACAAGGGGAACATTACAGGACTAATTTAAGAGGGCAGTGGTTTAGCCAAAGAGTGGTCACTGCATGGAACATGCTTCCAAGTAGTGTAGTGTCTAACTCTATAATTGATGGCTTTAAGGCATTTCTAGATGAATACATGGGAAACAGATATGCCTACACAGGGTAATGAAAATTGGTCGAGTCCAAATGGCCATTGGGCTGGCCCGGTGGCACTGAGGGTTGAGGCACTGGACGCCACATCTCGCGCCATGCCAGCAACCGGGGTTCAGGAGCGGACTCAGGTCACCGGGGGTTGGCAGGGGAGGAAAGGATCGAGCGTCTGGAGGACAGCTCTCCTTTCCTGGGAGGGAGGAGGGACATAGGCCTCACCACCTGGTGACACCTAGTAATGGCTGGGGGTCCAGCAGCAGTCGAGTCCTGGCAGAGCGGGGGCATGGCCACGGTGGCGCTTCTGTGAGCTTGAGCGGGACTGCACACGTACCATGCTGGAGCACATTGCATGACCAGGCCAACGGGGGGGGTGAAGAAACAAGGGAAAAAAACCCTTCCCACTGGTAGGCGAATGCGGCTCTAGCAGGGCCAAGTCACCACGTTCAGTGTCGGGCTGAGTGTATCCTCCTGGTCTCACCGCACCCATCCCAGCCAGACACTTACAGATAGAGCACTGAGCAGGAGTTGGCGGTCCTTGCTTCTACAGGATTGTAGATCTGGGGGGGGGTACAGGGATAGACCGTGGGGAGAGCCAGCTCTCAGGAGGAATGCCCAGGCTTCAGGTGGATGGTATCAGCCAAGGTAAGCCCCACGACCCAGCTGGAGAGAGTCCAGTGAAGAAGGGCGAATAAATAAAGTCTACAAAAAAGCAAAAATAAATGGCCGTTGGCTTCAGACTCATACAATTCTGTGAGGCAGTAGAGAGGGTGCAACGTGGGGCCACCAAAATGATTAGCGGTACAGAGGTTGAAACCTATGGGGTGGCGGAGTCAGCAGCTGGGGTATCCAGGCGCATTTCATCTCAGCTCCTCTTGTGTAAGAACTTTAAAATTACTTTAAACTTATCTGTTTTGCCTGGAGCTTTACCTGTCAACTGGGAGTGGGAAGAAGGGAAGGGGTGGTAGAGGGAGGGAGACTGTGAGAGTGTGCTCAGGAGAGGGTTAGACAGACGCCAGACCCGGTAGTCATTTGCCAAGACCAAATCCACGTGACTGCAGCCGGCCAATCATGCAGCTGCGGCTGTGGGTTTTAAAAGTCAGAGTCAGCATCTTTTTTCTCCCTTCTTACAGCCGCCTCATTGCTGAGGAGTTCACAAGCCAATAAAGTGCAAAAAACTGTGTGATACTTTAAACTGTGTGATACTTTTAAACTGTGTGATACTTTAAACTGTGTGATACTTTTAAACTGTGTGTTTTGAATAGAATGTCAAAGTGTTATGTTTGAACTAAGAGTGGGAAGAAGGGAAGGGGGGGTAGAGGGAGGAAGACTGTGAGGATGGGCTCAGGGGAGGGTTAGACAGACATCAGACCCAGTGGCCATTTACAGAGACCAAAACCATGTGATTGCAGCCAGTCAATCTCATGGCTGTAGCCGTTACTTATTTCCCATCAGGTCAAGCTACCCTGAAGCATGACTGCCATGAAGCAAGAGTGTGCCGTCTAACTCAGTGGTGTCTGGGACATCAGGAGGATGTCCACAGAGGAGTCTGCCCAGGATAATACTGGTGAGGTGGTGGGGTAAACCTGTTAAAGGGTTAGGTGAACAGGAAAGGGTAGGAAGTGGAGGGAGGAGTAGAGATAGGGTGGGCCTCTAGAAGTAGGTATACTGGGGAGGTATAATCTGCTACATAACTGGGGTAGGCATGCAGACAGAGGACTAAGTAGAAACTATAACTACTCCATATCTGCAGTAGGCCTGTGAAGGCAGGATAAAGTGGGGCTACAGCTATGCCTTAACTGGGGTAAAGTACAAAATACAGCTACTCCCTATGAAGGAAGGCCTTCGGATATAGGTTAAAGTGGGAACTACAGCAACTCCCTCCCTGAGGTAGGTCTGCAGAGGCAGAATATAATTGAAACCATAGATACTCCTAATCTGGAGTAGGAGTGCAAGGCAGGAAAGGGTAGAAACTGTAACTACTCCCTATCTGGGGTAGGTCTGTGGAGGCAGGATACATTTAGGGACTGTAGATACTCCGTATCTGGGGTAGGCCTGCAGAGGCAGGTTGCATAGGTGAGTGTAACTAGGAAAGTGGAACAGCTCCATAGATAAGTGAAGAAGAGTGAAGGGAGTACATAGGACTACATAAGGAAGGAAAGGTGGACAGCACAAGACAGCCAATAAGCCTAGCAGGGGGTAGTGCAAGAAATAGGAGGGGAGGTAACATGTATGGGCAACAGGAGAGTAGGGGCAGCATGGTGTACTGTAGAGGATGCAGGGCAGCTGTATCCCTGTGGACAGTGTAGGAGGCGAAGGGGGTGTCCAGTGTGCAGGAGGTTAAGTTTCTTGATGGCGGAAATATGGATGCTAAAATGGGAGCTGTGAACACTGGTGGGAAGGACAGAGAGCAGGACCTACCAGGTAGGAAGAAGGTGCAATGGGACTGAGCAGAGGGAGAAATAAGCTGTAGTGGGAGGACAGGGGAAGGGAAGTCCAGATGCATTGGGTCTCTCTACCCCAGTGGGAGAGGAAGCCTTGGGAGGGGAGGTGGAGAACCGTGGGAGGGAGTGGGGGAGTCAGGCAGAGGGAGGTGGGAGTAGGTGCACCAACTGGGGTATCAGTGTGGAGCAGATTCCAGCTACTGGGTATGACAGCGGATGGGGGGACCAAGGTGGGATGCAGGGAAGGGATAAAGGGTCAGCTCATGGAGGGAGATCAGGGGAGATTACAAGGGTAAGGGAGGTGAAAGAGGCAATGGTAGGGGAAGCTGAAGTAGGAAGGGATGCCAGAAGGGGAGGGGAAGGAGAAGCAGAAGGAATGGGAGAACAGGGTACAGCTAGGGAGGGGACAACATGTGGAGCAACTGAGAAGGGTAGGGGAAAGGCAGAGGGCAGAGTACAACCAGGAAAGGGAAAACAGGTGGAGCAACTGAAAAGAGTAGGGGGGGAAGCAGGCAGGAACAGGTGCACAGATGGAGGGAATGGGCAGACTGGAAGGGGAGAGGGGTGGGAATATGGTAAACAAGAGTGCCAGTAGGTGGCAAGAGGTGTAAGGGGCGAGATGGGAGAAAGGGGGGGCCCCCACCAAAGTAGGAGGGCAGGAGGGTGGTGTGTATGCTGGAAATGACAGCAGAGTGGGTGTGTATGATTATAGGCCCACTCACACAGGAGGCTGGGAGGTAGAGAAAATGCAGGGGAGTTTCAGGGAAGTGGGGCAGATTTGCAGGAGGGTGGCTAGGTTGGTAGCCTTCTCGGAAGTGCAACTGATGCCAAGGGCCAGTATAGCAAGGAAGCGTAGAATATAAGACTTTAATAGCTGGCTGAGTGAGTAGTGCCAGGAGGAGGATGTTGGGTGCATAGGGAACTGGGAGGGTACCTTGAATGATAAAACCATCTATGCATCAGATAGGCTGCATCTACATAGAGTGGAATTCATGGTACTCATAGAAATAATTGTAGATTAGATAAGCAAGAGTCTGAATTGAAACTGGGGATGGATCATTGCACCTAGAGTTTTCGGGAGGAGAGGGTAGCGAGGGCCCCCCCAGGCTGAATTGACAGCAAAATCAGTGAAGGAGGGAGAACAGAGAGCAGTAAGGGGCGGGGGAGACAGTTTTGAAGCAGAGAGGTGTTCAGGTAAACACCATAGGAGGATCGAATAGGGGAGAGATCAGAAAGGAGCTCGGGGGCAAGGAGGGCATGGAGGGGGGAACAGAGCATGAGGAGGAAGGGGGAAGGAAGCCAGGCAGAGAAAAGAGAGGCATGGGGTCATGGTGGAGGGTGGTGTCCCTCAGTGCTTGAAGTCTAGGGAACAAAATGGATGACCTGCAGACATTGATGGTGGAAGGGAAAGTGGATATAGCAGCAGTCACCAAGATATGGGCTACTCCAACCCACGACTGGGACCTCTCTATTCCGGGGTATAAGTTATGCAGAAGGGACGGGGGGAAAAGGGAAAGGGCACAGAAGTGAGCTCTCAAGGAATCACTGTCACGCCACAATATGGAAAAAATAAAGTTTATTCACAAAAATTATACAAAATAACAAATACTGTGAGAGCAAGCTAGCATACCACATTCTCCTCCTCAGCACTTCAGGTCACAAGACCCTTCCTCAGGGAGCTCTCTTTATTCTTTTTTCCATATCGTGGAGTGACAGAGATTCCTTGAGTGTGCAGTTATGTGGACTTTGTACCAAATGGAGTGGACCCCCATAGTGCGCACCAACCTGCTTTTGTTCATGGTTTTATTTTGTCATCATCATCAACTTTATTTTTAAGCACTGTTCCAAAAGATCACAATGAAAACAATAAAATCCAAAGTGCACTAATATATAGAATACAATCAAGCCATAAAAATAGTTACAGTAAATGATCAAAGTAATAAAAACTAGCTGTCACACAGTTAAAATAATCAAGTTCGAATTCCCAAACGCCACCGGTCACTAAGGTTGGAAAAGGCTAACTGAAATAAATAAGTTTTCAGGGCAGTTTTAAAGCTCTCGGTGGTCAGGCATGCTCTAATCCGATCAGGTAGAGAATTCCACAGGTAGGGGCCACAAAAGAGCGTGCCCCAGAGGTCTTTAATCGAACCCTGGGAACCTTTAGCAATCCTTCTTTGGAGGAGCAGAGGAGGCAGTAAGGACAGAGGAGATCTTGCAAGCAGTGTGGACCCAGTCCATGTAGGGCTTTATAGGTCAGTAACCTGACCTTGAAGGTGATCCGCCAATGCACAGGCAGCCAGTGCAGGCCATGGAGCACAGGAGTGATGTGGTAAGATCTCGATAAGCTGGTCAACAACCTGGCTGCCACATTCTGCACGAGCTGCAGTCGGCAAATATCACCCCCCCCCCACTGTAGCTCTAGGTATAGGACATTGCAGTAATCAAGGTGTGAGGTTACAAAGGCATGGACCAGCACTGGAAGATCACCAGGTGGGACCAGGTGCTTGATCCGAGCGATGTTCCTCAGATGGAAAAAAGAGGTCTTAACGACAGCAGGCACCTGAGATTTTAATGTCAGGCCACTATTTGGATCTTGTTGGAAAAAGGGAAAGGGAAGGGGCATAGCAGTCTACATAAAGGAGGATTACTACCACAGGGGAGGAGATCGGGGAAGGGAAAGTGCAGTCGTTGTGGCTGCAACTCCAAACATGTGAAGGAAGGAAGATGAGGCTAGAAGTAGTATATAATCCATCTATTCAATTCAATTTTCAATTAAATTTTATTTATAAAGCGCCTTTCAAAATCAAGGCGCGGTACAGATTTTAAAATAATAAAATCACAACATTTAAAAGACAGCCACAACTAGCAGAGATACGCTAATCCAAAAAGATATGTTTTTAAAGCAACTTTAAAATGTTCAACGGTTGGACATTCTCTCAACCAACGAGGTAGAGAATTCCACAGGGTCGGTGCTGAAAAAGCAAAAGCACGAGATCCTGATGACTTCAATCGAACCCTTGGAATTCCAGCAATCCCTCATTGGCGGAACGGAGAGGGCGGAGGGACAATAGGGAATCAGAAGATCTTTCAGGTAGCCGGGTCCCTGGTCATGTAGGGCTTTAAGGTTAGTAAACCAACCTTGAAGGTGATCCGCCACCAAACCGGCAGCAGTGCAGTTCAGAGCACAGAGTATTATGACTGGTTCTAGAAGTCCCAGTCAAAAGCCTGGCTGCCGCTGCCTGCACCAACTGGAGGTGGCGGATATCAACCCTGGTAGCCCTAGGTAGAGGGAGTTGCAGTAGTCAAGACGGGTAGTGACAAAGGCGTGGACCAATGTTGAAGGTCATCCGGGGAATCAGATGTTTCACACGGCGATATTCCTCAGATGGTAGAAAGAGGATTTGGACGACAGCTGACACCTGAGATTTCAGGTTAAACCATCATCAAAAATAACACCCAGGTTTCGCACCTGTTTAGAGGTAGGGAGTGGTACGCCACCAAGTAGTAAACCTGATGGTTGCCCAACATCCACACCCATCCCCGGACGACCTGGATCCACAACCAGCACCTCAGTCTTATCCGGATTGAGTCTCAACCAGCTCGAACTCATCCACAGTCTGATCTCATCGAGGCAACTATTAAGTACAGAGAGTGCATCACCTCGACTGGGGAGAAAGGACAGATACAGTTGAGTATCATCTGCATAGCAGTGAAAACCCAAACTGTATCGCCTGATGATTTCTCCTAATGGCAGCATGTACACTGCAACAACATGGGAGCTAAAATGGAGTTTCGTGGTACTTTACGGCAGGAAGTGAGTGTCAGAGGAATAAATTCGTGACAACTCTCTGAAACCTGCCCGTGAGGTAAGAACGAACTATTTTAGGACTGTACCAGACAGTCCGCAAAAGACCCGCAGGCGATCCAATAGCACTCCATGGTCTACAGTGTCAAATGCAGCAGACAGATCGAGAAGGACCAGAATGGTACATGCCTTTCGATCTCTGGCCATCAGGAGGTCGCTCAATACCCGGACAAGGGCAGTCTCTGTACTATGTCTTTTCCTGAAACCAGACTGGAGAGTATCAGAGACATTGTGAGATATAAGGTGATCATCCAATTGTAACGCAACTGCCTTTTCAATAACCTTACCAACAAATGGCAGGTTAGAGATAGGCCGGTAGTTAGCAAGACAATCTGGGTCCAAGGAGGATTTTTTAAGGAGTGGTCGAACTACCGCCTCCTTAAGGGGTTCAGGAAAGACCCCCCTCTCCAAGGACATCCAGACAATGTCTGCAAGGATTGGGTAGATAACTTCTACACAACTTACTAAAAGTGGTGTAGGACCCGGATCCAAACTACAACTAGTTGGTCGTTTTTTGGATGATCTTCACAATGTCCCCAAATTCCGGCCGGTGAAAATCTAACCAGACAGACTGAGGGCAAGCTACTTCCAATCGACCACCGCAGTCCCCATAGGAGGATCGACCGATGCCAGACCTAATGCCAGCAACCTTATCCGCAAAGAACCCAGCAAACTCCCTCACATCTTAATGAGAAAACGCTTTCTAGGCTGAAGACAGACTGGATTGCACAGTCTGTCCACAGTCCGAAAAGCTGAGCCGGTCGATTATGTGTGGCAGAAATCTCTCTGACAGGAATTCTGCCTTCTTCACGATTGATTTCGACTGATAGCTATCATAATGAGCCATCAGTCTAAGCCTGTCGGCATCAAGGCCTGACTTCCGCCAGAGTCTCTCAGCCTTCGCCTACTCGCTTAACTCCTTCAAGGAGCCGTCAAACCACGGACTTCTTGAACGAAGAGTGAGAGGACGAACACGAACAGGAGCAATTTTGTCCAGAGCATCTCCTACAGCCTTATTATAGGCCAATACAAGATCATCTGGACTCATGCATTCACCCGATAAACTCGATAGATCCAGCACCGCCATCAGGTCATTGGGGTTAACACCTCTTAAAGGGCGGTACCGAACCATCTCCGTAGGGGCAGACCTATTGGAGGGGGCCCTAATACTGAACCTTATGGTGTAATGGTCAGACCAACTGACTGGTTCCACCCCAGATCAGTGATCTCCATACCCAAGAGAAACCAGATCCAATGAATGACCACCTATATGGGTAGAGGCGGTAACAACCTGTGTCAGGCCCAAGCGTATTCATCAGCTGGAGGAGATTTGCCCAAACTGAGAATTCATCATCGACCCAGGCATTGAAGTCGCCCAGAAGTATCAGTCTGGGAAACCTCAATACCAGGTCGACGATGAAGTCTGGCATCTCCGCAGGAGTCTCTCCACCGCCCCTGGTGGACGGTAGACGAGGAGAATCCACAACCCTGCACCTCACCCAAGATATATTCAAAGGAGCTGGTGCTTCCCAATGGCACATCCACAAGGCCCAGCTCAGATTTAAACATAATAGCCACACCCCCGCCCCTACGATCCAACCTTGGACGGTGTATCACCGAGAACCCAGCTGGAGTTACCGAGGCCAATATAGGGCCCGGATTTTCATCAAGCCAGGTCTCGGTGATGCAAGTCAGATCAGATGAACTAACAAGATCAGAAATAATAGCTGTCTTGTTCTTAATTGATCTGGCATTGCATAACACCGCCAAGGCAGGATGAGTTGTCGGGGAAGACCTCGGCGCCTGTCCGATTTCAACGGAGCTCTTGGGTATGGGGACAAGACAGGAAGAACCTCTATCCTGACCCCATTTTGCCCCAGGGCGTCTTCTGGACCCTAGAACCCCAATCCGCCTCCCTCCTCTGTCCCCACCAGGCCCAGCTCTCCACCTTCGTCTACTTCTCCTAAGGATACCCAATGCACGGCACCTAAAATAGGTGTCAGATGACAATAATGGGCACTCAAAGGGACGTAATTCCCTGAGCCTGGGGAATAATGTCCAACCGCCATTAAATAAAAACAGACAAATAAACCTAAAAATAAAATAAAAACACTCTCCACTCTCTCTCACAGAGGGAGAAAGAATAAAGCAAAAAATCTAATTTAAATAACAATATAAAATAAAACCCCTCCCAATCACAAATTAATCCCAACCCAAAAATATCCCAAATAATAAATATATTAAAACAAAATCAGTAAACCAGACCACACTGTCGATGCTAACACATGCCACTGGGTACTCAAAATTGTACTTTGAAGTTCAATGAAGCACCTCTCACGTGCTTCAGTCCAACAAAGTGTCAAAATATTAAAATATTGTGTTGTATTATGTTCAACGAAGCACCTCTCACGTGCTACAATCCAACGATAATAAAATGGTAAAATGTTATACACTCCCCCAATACCTTCTCTCACATGGATTGGGATCATCCATAACAAACAAACTGTAAGTAGATATACACTCTCACCACCCCTAAATCCAAGAACAGAGCAGGGACAGGGAAGCCAGTTCTTCAGCAACTCCACATAAAGATGAAGCAAGGTCGAATCCAACAGGGCAGAGACAGGATAAGTTCTCCAGCAAACAGTCACACAGTAGGGATCCAAATATAGCCAAATGGAAAAACAGTTCCCAATCAATCCGCTGGTAGCTGGTTCTCATACCACATTTAGATCAAACTTCAGGCAGATGAACGCCCAGAGAACAGTCACAGACAGAGTGCGAGGACACCCCCAGCCAGTCGACGACCCGCGGCTACAGACGCCCTAACAGTCAGCCCAAGGGCTGAACCCCAAGGCGGCTTAGGAGAAGCCCAAGTCTCCCTCAGCTCCCTAGGGATAACGCGGCAACTCCTGCCCGGTCGAAGAACCGGAATGGGGGCCGTCAGCGCCACCCCACAGGACCAGAGAACCACCACTTGGTCAATGTCTGCCGAAACAGCTGTAAGCAAGCCCGCTAATCAGCGAGCACCATCCTGTCACGAATCCCAACAAATCGAAGATCCGACAGCAACTCCTTCCCTGCACAAAAGTTCTCGGAGATCTTCAGATGAAACAATAGGTTCCGCAAGTCCGCATATCCACATCCAAATGTATCGACACCAAGCGGCAACACGACAGTGCGATAACACAATCAACAAACAAAAACTAAATAATTCAACTACAAATTAGTAAAAGATTAAATAAAAACACAGTTTAACGAATCACTTTTAAAACACTTAGTGATTCTTAGTAGCTCTCTGTGGCTAGCCCAGCGTGGCCGCCATCTTTAGGCGGATAAACAAGCAAAATTTAGCCAGGACAAGGAAAGGAACAGGGAGTGGGGAACCATGATCCTGGCAGCTGAGTGTAAGGGTGAGGTCATGATAGTGGGGGATTTCTTTCTGCCCAATGTGGATTGGAGGGCCCCATCCATGGCCTGTGCCAGGATCCACTTGATCCTAGATGTGATCCAGAGCAGTTCCTGGTTCAGGGATAAGGTGCCGCAAGTACTCAGACAAAGGTGTCAGATTTTAGAAAAGCAGATTTCGGTAAGATGGAGCAGGTACGAAGGGGTCACCTAGCTAGCCTCAGAGAAGGTATGTGGCCTGTCATCAAAAAAAGGACAGCAGTTGCATCTAAGAGTGCATCAGACAAAAGGGACGTAAGAACTTACCATAACAGTAGATCTTCGAGAAGAGCTCTTGCAACAGGTGACACCATTAGGACTATGCCGCCAGACACTGGGACCCCACAGAAAAATTCTAGCTAACAGTCCAAGGTGGGGGACCACCCCCCCGACGTTGGCCCAGACCCCAATGTCACCAATAGTATAAAGGGGCGGTCCACTGGCACCACCTCAGTTCACCCGCTAGAGACCCGACTAGTATAAAGGATGGGGAACCGAGGAGGTTCTAACATCCCCAGACAGAGAAGAAAATTTCACAAAAATTATGGGGGATGGTGGGAGGGAAAGCATACCTGCTGCAAGAGCTCTTCTCGAAGATCTACTGTTATGGCAAGTTCTTATGTAACTATACTATCTCACATCAAGATAGAGCTCTTGCAGCAGGTAACACCATTAGGATTGAGTCCCAAGCAGTACAAGGATATAATCCAGGTGAGATGGGTGGTGGTTATAGGCAGAAGGAAACCACCAGTGCTCTTAAGAGAGCAGTCCCTGTAGAACGGCAAGACCAAAGCCGGCCCTACTTCTGGAAGCAATGTCCAGGCTATAGTGTTTAATGAAGGTGTGGACTGAACTCCAAGTGGCAGCTGCACAGAGATCAGCTTCCAAGACATTATGTAGGGATGCAAATGAAGTGGCAACACCCCTAGTGGAGTGACCTTTAACCGGTCCCGGTAAAGGTTTGTCGTACTTTTGATAGCAGAAAACAATACAATTAACCAACCATTTGGACAATGCCTGCTTAGTCACTGGTGCCCCTAACATTCTTTGGGCGAAAAAGACAAACAACTGGTCTGTTCTCCTAGAAGATCGAGTATGATCTACGTAGAAATGAAGAATACTGTGAACATCCAGAGTATGCAACAAGGCCTCCCCTTTATTTGAGTACTCTGGGTAATAAACTGGAAGTTGAATGTCCTGGTTAAGAGTGAACTCGGACACCTCCTTCGGGAGAAACTTAGGATTAGTACGCAGGGATACCCTGGCCCTGTAAAAAATCAGAAAAGGCTCTTTACACATCAGAGCCTGAAGTTCGGAAATCCTCTGGGCTGAAGTAATAGCAACTAATAAAATCTGGTCAAAGCTAATATGGCTGTGCAGAGCTTTTGGGATGCTTTTACCCATTATTTCTAATGAATTTGCACAATGCAGATCTGCAGAGTGCAGTTTCAATGTGGTCTTCCTTTTACACATTTTTACAATGTATTTTCCTAGACTATGCCTGCTGGTTGCTATGTATTTAGCCTGGATAGTTCACAGAAGAAATGGCATCTTATTTTCAGGTGGCGGAGCACTAGCAGTAGGACGCTGGAATGTGTCATACATAGGTACGAGCTGTGTGCGGGCGATAATGCCCAGTGGTCATACACCTCAGGCACTTGCATACAGATCCATCATCCCAGTGCTGTTGCACTGCTCAGTGCGGGTGAAAGCCGATGCTGTACTCACTCACACAGGTCCCGGAACAGGCATGTTACAGCCGACCTCCCATTTGTTTGTACAATCGGGGAACCATGAACGCACTATCCATAGCCTGGAGTGTACACTACAAATGGCATTGCAGGGTACAGGCACTCCATGGCACCCAGGACACCTCAGTAGTCCGGAGGGTGGCATGTTACACAGGGGAACAGGGGAGAGTGTATGACAGCAGAAAGATACAGCATCGACAAGGCATGCATTAGAGGTATGTCAATTCCCTCTTACAGTTTTGACAGGGACATACACACAGCTGCATACACTGGTGGGTCCGCAGCTTGTGTAGTGCCCCAGTATATGGTTTAGCCACTTGGGTCATTCTGGAGTGCAGGTCCCTGGCCCGGGTCCAGTGTGGTTGGCAGTTGGCTGTGGCAGGGTGTGGAGGACAGTGTCAGTCTCAACAGGTCAGGTATGGGGGGGGCAGGGTTATCTATGTACCAAGGCGGTGGGTGGAGGTCCTCTATGCTATGGATATGAACCGTGGTTTCCTCTGGTGCGATTGGGTCAAGGGGGTGCCCTACACTATGGAGCTGTTTGGAGATGGAGATGGATCAATCGGGGATGGGAAGGGCACCTCTAATCCACCAGGGCTGCCAGACTGCTGTGCACGTGGGTGCACTTCCACAGCCCACCTATGGGTGGCTGGCAAGGTTAGGCCAGCTATTCATGGCCTAGCTGTGGGCTGCGCTGCTCTGGGCTGCAAAGGGGTGAATTTCCCACTGAGTATGCTGCAGCATGGCATATGCATGGGAACGCACCCTCGACTTGCACGGCATACTATTTGTGAGCACCCTGGCCCATTCCCTTGTGGCAGATGCATCCCGCATGTTTGACTATTACGGTGTGGTGCATTGTTGGAGTTGCGTGGCACATCTCCCTTTTCCACCGGGATGCACTGCACATCTCCTTTGAATATGGGGGCCCTGGGCTAGGCTACCCTGAAGAAATACTCTATCAAAATGGGAAAATCATGACCCCACTGAAAACAAGATAGTGCATCTAATCTGGGACAGCCTGAGTAAATACAGTACAAAAATCTGTAAATGAAGATCCCTATGACAATGAGATGTAGCATCAACCCTGTACTCTCCAGGATACAAAATATAGGATAAGAAATATTTAAAGGAAATCTACTCTAAATTGAACTTCACTGTGGTCACTGACATAAACAGTTTCTTTATTGTAACAATCACACAGGAGTGTGGTGTGCATATTTTATGAAACACATACAAACAGAGGTGAGAAGGAATAAGTGCTTCAGCTGGGACTTGAACCCAGGCCGCCCAGAATACCATTTTGATTGCGCTAACCAGCTACGCCATTGAGACAACTGGAATGTGGGCCGTCCTCACACACATTACACTTCTCAAATGCACAACCTAATGGCAACACAAATATTTACTTGTAACAATCACACAGGATTGTGGTGTGCATATTTTATGGAACACATACAACCAGAGGTGAGAAAGAATAAGTGCCTCAGCTGGAACTTGAACCCATGCCACCCTTGGAATACTGTTCTGATTGCGCTGACCAGCTGCGGCACTAAGACAACTGGAACCTGGGCCGTCCCTGAGCACATTACTCTTTCTCAAATGCACAACCTAATGGCAACACAAATATTTACTTGTAACAATCACACAGGAGTGTGGTGTGCATATTTTATGGAACACATACAGAGGTGAGAAAGAATAAGTGCCTCAGCTGGGACTTGAACCCAGGCCGCCTGGCAGTATTGTGGCCATGAGGATGGTGTGTAGTGTGTGTGTGTGTGGGTGCATGTGTGTGTGTACAAAATATAGAATAAGAAATATTTAAAGAAAATCTATTCTAAACTGAACTTCACTGTGTTCACTGACATAAACAGTTTCTTTATAACATATTCGAATGCAATATTTATTTTGAATGTTGTGGCCATGAGGACGGTGTGTACAGAGAGTGAGTGTGTGTATGTGTGTGTGTGTGTGCTTGCTGTAGCTCAATATATTTTTTCCCAAAAAGCATAGTAGAAAATGGCTTCTGATTGCTACATATTTAGTCTAAGCAGTTCACTGAAGACCTGGCATATGTCTGAGACAGTGCTCATCTCATAGTGTCTGTAGAGGTTAAAAAAAACAGCAAAATCATAGATTCGCTGTGAAAGGGTGACATTTATGAGGTATGAATCTTTCTTAAAAGACAATACATTCACAAGTGAAACTAGTATCAAGAAGCTGTTTAAATGCTAAGTATTTAAATGTGCAGTTTGTTGTATTCTGAAGGGGGTAAACAAATCTCCAGTTTAATAGGCAACTAATATTTGATAAATATTTAACAAGCTGTTTCAGTTTCCTAATGGCATCTGATAAGTAGCTTGAAGTTATGTCTCCAGCATTCTTAATAGAAAGAAGGGAATATTTTATTTCAGTTGGCATGGAAGGATACATTGAAAAGCCCAAAACGTGTGCCACGATACTCCATTTTCCAGCTCCAGATAGCAAGATGGCTGTAGGCTCCTCCCACAGCCATCACAACGCTTTCCAAGATAGAAAGCGTAGCTTGTAACTTGCAGCTGGCTCAAAGGGAGGCAACGTAAGTTTTTCTAACATGAACAAGAGATCCCATGGGGGAATAGGGTCCCACCTGGGTGGCTTAATATGCATAATACCACGCAAAAAGGTCCGGGGTAAATCCATTTGCGCCAGGGTCCTGCCATCCCGTTGGTACATGATAAGCTGACAGTGCAGAAAGGTGTACCTTTATGGATGAATAGCTGAGGCCTGGATCAGACAGGGAAAGAAGATACTCCAGGATCGAATTCACCGGACAGGTGAATGGATCCAATAGATGGGATGAAGCCCACAGGTAGAAACGCTTCCATTTCGTGGCGTACGTGGCCCTGGTTGAGGGTTTTGTTGCAGCCACTAGGACCTCCACTACCCTTGTGGACACCCCATACCTGTACCTGACTAGGTCTGAAGGAGCAATGCATGCAGGTGCAGAGACTGAAGATTCGGGTGTACTAGAGTGCCCTGCTCCAGGGAAAGCAAGTGAGGAGACAAGGGTAGAGGAATTGGAGGTTCCAGTGCCAATTGCTGGAGCAACTGGAACTAAATCTGTCGAGGCCAAAATGGCACTATGAGAATCATGACAGCTCATTCCGCTTGTAGCTTGAGCAATACTCTATGAAGCAGTGGGAAGGTAGGGAAGGCATAAAGGAACTTCCCTGCCCAAGAGAGGGACAACACGTCTCACCACAAAACACCAGGCCCTGGATCTAGCAAGCAGAAACTGGGCAGTTTGGCATTGAGTGGGGACACAAAGAGGTCCAGTTCTGGAAGTCCCCACCTTTCGAAAGGGTCATCTACTACATCCTGTAGTATCTCCCACTCATGAGCCTGACACCAAGAGTGGCTGAGGCTATCGGTCAGGGTGTTTTGAACTGGAACGTGAACCGCTGGGAGTTCCTGATTGTGTTCCACTGCCCAGTACCAGATTCTCATGGCTTCTCTGCAAAGAGGGTAAGAGTGTGTGCCCCTTTGCTTGTTGATGTAGAAGACCACCAGCATGTTGTCTGACTGGATCAGTAGGGGCCCTGGAAGAAGAACCATTTGGAACGCATGTAAAGCATACAGAACGGCTCTCATCTCCAGCACTTTGATGTGGAGATTGCGTTCCAAAGGAGTCCACGTCCCTCTTGTCTGATGAAACATAGACATAGAAACATAGACTTTGACGCAGATAAGGACCACTTGGCCCACCCAGTCTGCCCATTTCCCTACCTATTGGATAAGCTGTTGATTCTAGTTAACCAACAGCCTACTTCCTGCAACCCCCCACTATAATTGCCTTAGTCTGTCCTATGCATGTTTGAATTCCCCCACTGTTTAGACCCCACAACCTCTCCAGGAAGGCGGTTACATGTGTCCACCACTCTATCAGTGAAAAAGAATTTCCTCACATTACCCCTGAGCCGTTCCCCCTCTAACTTTAAATTGTTCCCCCTTGTTCTTACACATCTCTTTTTCTGAAAGATGCTACCCTCCTGGACTTTGTTGATTCCCTTGAGGTACTTAAAAGTTTCTATCATGTCCCCCTGTCCCTCCTTTCATCAAGGATATACATATTAAGCTCTCTCAGTCTCTCTTCATATGGTTTCTGATGTAGACCCTGCACCATTTTAGTTGCCCTCCTCTGGACTGCTTCCATCCTGTCTATGTCCTTGCGTAGATGAGGTCTCCAAAACTGCATGCAATACTCCAGATGGGGTCTCACCAACTGTCTGTACAGAGGGATAACCACTTCCCTTTTTCTACTTGTGATGCCCCTCCCTATGCATCCCAGTATCCCCCTGGCTCTCCTTACTGACGTCTCACATTGCTTACCCACCTTTAGGTCATCTGATATGACTACACCCAGATCCCTTTCCATTATTGTTGTCATTAGTATCTCCCCTGCTATTGTGTACTCTTCTCCTGTGTTTTTATTTCCCAGGTGCATTACTTTGCACTTCTTTGCATTGAATCTAAGTTGCCATATGTCTGACCATTCCTCCAACCTTGCCAAGTCCCTTCTCATCCTTTCTATCCCCTTGTGTATCAACTCTGCTACAGATCTTTGTGTCATCTGCAAAGAGGCATACCTTTCCTTCCAGACCCTCTGCAATGTCACCTATAAAGACGTTAAAGAGGACTGGACCCAGTACTGAGCCCTGAGGTACTCCACTAGTAACACCCTTTCTTCATAATGTGTTCCATTCACTATTACCTTCTGTGTCCTGTTGTGCAGCCAGTTTGCTACCCAGGCTACCACCCTGGGACCCACTCCCAGGCTGGCTAACTTGATTATTAATCTTTTGTGCGGGACTGTGTCAAATGCCTTGCTAAAGTCAAGGTAGGCCATATCCACAGCCCCTCCCTGGTCAATTACTTTGGTCACCCAGTCAAATAAATCGATTAGATTCGTCTGACATGACCTTCCTGCTGTGAATCCATGCTGCTTTGGGTCCTGTGCCCCACTGGCCTCAAGGTACTCAACAATTCTTTCTTTCAGAAGTGATTCCATCATTTTCCCCACCACTGAAGTCAAACTAACAGGTCTGTAATTTCCTGCTTCTGCCTTGCTCCCACTTTTGTGAAGGGGAATCACATCTGCCCTCCTCCAGTCCTCAGGTACCACCCCATCTTCCCATGATTTGTTAAAAAGTGCGGTTAGTGGTGTCACTAGGTCCTCCCTTAGCTCTTTTAGGATTCTAGGATGAATCCCGTCGGGCCCCATTGCTTTGTCCACCTTGAGTTTTAGGAGTTCTTTCAGTACTCTTTCTTCTGATGGTCTCTGAAGTGTGTGCCCCACTCTAGTCCTGAGGCATCCATTGTCAGGATCTGATGAGGACTGGGATTTTGAAAGGGAGCCCCGGATTCTAGCCAGGAAGGGTGAGCCACCATTCCAGAGTCTGAGAAACTGCTTTGGAGATCCGGACTGGCTGCTCGAGATCATCCAAACGCTGATCTAATTGAACTCTGGAGAACCCTCATGTATAGATGAGCTAAGGGTATGCTCACAATGGCAGCTGCCAGCTGCCATATGGCCTAGCAGTTCTAGAACCATTCTGGCTAGAGTCTAGTTTGTGGAAATAACCCTCCGAGCCAGCACCCTTAGTCGAACTGCCCTGTCCGAGGGGAGAAAGGCTCTCCCATGGACAGTGTCCAAGATGGCCTCTATGTACTGTAACCTCTGGGAGGGCCAGGGGATGACTTGGGAAGATTCACGGTAACCCCCAGATCTTGTAACTGCTGGAAGGTGTCTTCCAGTGAGCAATGCAGCTGTTCCCTTGTGGGAGCCATCAGGAGCCAGTTGCCAAGGTAGGGGTAGATGTAATGTCCCTGCCTCCTGAGAGCTGCTGCCAGTACCGCAAGGCACTTGGTGAACACCCGAGGTGCCATGGAAAGGCTGAACAGCAGCGCTCTGAACTGGTAGTGCTCTCCCAGGAAGGTAAAATGGAAGTATTTTCTGTGGGATGGCAGGATTTTGATGTGCATGTAGGCGTCCTGCATGTTCAGGGAGCATAGCCAGTCCCATTGGCAAAGCATGGGCAGCAATCCCGGCAGTATCACCATCCTGAACCTTTTGTATTCGATTAAAGTGTTCAGCTGACTGAGATCCAAGATGGAACAAAGGGCCCCTGTCTTTTGGGGGACTAGGGAGAAGTGGGAGTAATACCCCTTCTTCTTTGACTTGGTGGGACTGCCTGGATCACCTTCTTGCACAGTAGAGCTTAGATTTCTGCCTGGATGAGACTTGCATGGGATGGGGAGCAATGGGTAGGGACCGGGGGGGTTGTCTGGAGGGATTTGAGTGAACTCCAGTGCGTAACCACTTTCTATAATCTGGAGAACCTACTGATTTGTGGTGATACTGGACCAACCTCTGAGGTAAAGGGAGAATCTCCCTCCTACTGCCTCTCCCTGTCGCTCCGCCGGAGAGGCGGGGCAGACAGGGAGTCATGCAGAGGTTGTTGGAGTGCGTAAGGGAGCTCCAGCATTTTTGGCATTCTTAGATCCCTGTGCCCCTGAAGGCAGGGGGGTGCCTTTTCTTTTGTAACCCCCTCTTTGCTGTTGTCATCTACCCTGCTGGCCTTGATGACTACAAAAGGAACGATGCCTGGACATAGCTGGCTCAGACTTATACATTTTGAGGACCTCAGAAACTGCCTTTCTTGAGTCCTGCAAGCCAGTGATCATCTTCTCAGCTTCCTGGCCGAAAAAAAACTGGCCCTTGGAAAGAGGCATCCAGAGTGGTATCCTGGCGGAAGCCAGAGACCCTCAGCCAGGAGTGGCACCGTAGGCATATCCCTGTGGCCACTGCTGTAGCGGCAGTGTCTGCCGAGTCATATGAACACCTAAGGACATGCTTACTGACATCAGCACTGGATTGGAGAACTGCTAAAAGCTCTGTCTTGTTAGCAGAGTCAGGTTGTGACCAAGCTAGGTCTATGGCCTTATTCCAGAGAGATTTCTTATACATCACCATGTGTGCCAGAAAATTTAGTGACCAGACCGTACAAGTGGCTGAAGAGTACACCTTTCAGCCAAGATGGTCCAGTTTTTTGGACTCCTTATCTGGTGGTTGGGAGCTCATATGCTTCAGCTGTTGGGTTCTCCCATGAGCGGCCGTGAGGATCATAGAGTCTGCTTTGGGCTGCTCACTCAAGTGTGGTTCCCCCCTCGGGGTTCTATATAAGTGGTTAGCCTTCTTAGGAACCACTGAGGTCATGGAAGTATGTTTCCAGGCTACTTTTGTAATGTCCTGGAAGGGCTCCACTAATGGTGGGATGACTAAGGGTTTTGGGTCAGTGGCCCCTTGGAATTTCACTAGACAGCATCTTCTGTCTCCCACTGGTTGAGGAACTAAATGTGTCTCATCACATCTAGGAAGGAGCGATCATCTAGAGGAGACCTTGGGGAATCCCTCCGTATGTCTGGGGATGGAAGAGACAAATCGTCTTCTGAAGAATCATAGGAGGAGGAGCCTCTGGTGGGTTCCTCTGAAGATGTATACTGATGTCCCCTAGAGCTGCTCTGGTGTCTAGAGGAGGATCTGGACAATGGGTGGTGACCATGCCGCCATCGTTCAGGCGTCCTTGCCCATCGTCCCCTGGAGTTGAGCGGGCTGGTGTCAAGGGTGGCGAAGGCATGTGTGAGGGAGCCGGATGTCTAGGAGGAGCCGGGGCAAGGGTCCCCGCGGGGTTGGGGATCGGCTCCAGTGGTCTAGGCAAAAGGTCCTCCTTAATGGTATTTCACCAGCTGCTGAAAAGAGCCCCAACCTCAGCCAGAGGGACCACAGAGCCCGGCTGGTGTGCTGGCGGCGGAGTAATGGCACCCGAGGGAGGTCTGGCGGCGGACCCTGCGGTATGGCCCCCTCTGATGTCAGGTCCGACTGTACAATTTTATCAGACATTGGTTCTGGTGGGATGGTGTCTCCTGGCATCAGGCGCCCTGACGTCTGGTTGTCGGGTTCCTGAGGGGCAGGTAGAGGCGGAGGGAGTGATGCCTGATCTGTGGTATCCTCAGAGGCGAGCGTCAGGTCCTTGGATGTCGGGTCTGTAGTCAGACCTTTGTTAGGGCCCTGCAGATCAGACAGCGGCTTAGAGGGTGGCATCTGATCCAATTCCATAGTGGAGTCAGAGGGCGTTGAGGCATGACATCGGTCCAGAACCTCGGCTGATGACAGCTTGGAAGGCAAGCATGGTTTCTTATGCCGCTCATGTTCCCGACATGTCCTGGTGTAGTCTGACTCTGTCGTCCTGTCTCATGACCCAGAGGCCACAGCCTTGCGGACAGCAGGCTCCGACCTGCGTCCCAACACAGAATGGGTTGGTCCTGCTGGCTGAGACCCTAGTGCAAGCTTGTGGGGCCGGATAACCAGGGATGAGGGGGCTTGAGAAAGCCCTAGCCTGGAAGACTCCCCTTCATATGCCTGAGAGGAGGCAGGGGGCTTCCTCGATGGTAACCCCGGGAGAGCCAGGGAGACCAGAGGGGCTAAGTCTGACCTCGTGCTGGAGGCAGAAGTTTTGGAAGCCTTGTGTCGAGACCTAAGACAGGAATCTGACCTGGACCTGTCCTTGTCCCAATGATGGTGCTTTCTGCTTGATTTCTTCTCTCTGGGGGAGGAATCCTTAGTGGAAGAGGAAGACGAGCTGCACCCAGAGTGGGTCTTCTGCATGGCAGCCACTTGCTGCTAAAGGAGGTGTGCTTTCAAGGTCTTCAGGTGGTGGATTCAAGTCCTCCTGTTGATGCTGAGGCAATGCGGGAAGTCGTCCGACTTGTGGTCAGGGCCTAGGCAAAGCAGGCAGGCCGAATGGCTGTCTTTTGCTGGGATCTGCTTACTGCACGCACACTTCGATTTCTGCCACTCTGTAGAGGAAGATGGCTGGGTAGACATACATGACGAAATCATTTTTTAAAGGAAAAAACGTTAACTGTGCAAAAAAGTTTTACTGGAGCTGAGTCCTGGTTCATTTCTCATAAATTGGTGCTTAATTGCAAAAAAACAAAGGTCATGCTCTTCCATGGTACCCACAGCAAGCACAAAGCCAAACAACTGGTGATTAAAAACAGTGCGAGAGTTGTCCTTGATCAGACTCAATCTTTTAAATACCTAGGAGTTACTCTGGATAGTACACTCTCCTACTCCAACCATGTTGAGAATGTTGCCAAGGCAGTTAGCATTTGCCTAGGCCTTCTACACAGGCATAAACACTGCCTTACTACCGAAGCCCTCAGACTGGCTATCCAAAGCTCAGTTGTGTCTATTCAATCAATCAATGAAATCTTTATTTATCCAGGCGGGCACCATTGAGCAAGGCTCATTTGCAAGATGGACCTGGTCATAATAAAAAAATCATAGTACAGTAACACGGTAAAACAAGGTGCAATGTCAAACAAAGAAGTAAAATATACATATGTATAGAATAGAGTCATTCATACGTATAATCAAGACATATACATTAACAATGAGCAAAGAAGCCTTTACAACGAATAGGTTCGAAAATGGATATAGCTGGCATGTTCACTGGAGAGTACCAGATTAGGAAGATAATTACGGGGATGGTGAAATTAACTGGAATACATCTGGGAATGGAGTGGCACCTGGCCAAGGCCAAAGCAGTAACTGATTAGAACCAGGGAGAGTCTGTAAGGGGACTGAGATGGGAGAAGCGGAGAAGGAGAGAGGCAGGAGGCTAGGCAAGAGGGAAAGTCAGGTTGGATAAGAGAGAGACTGGAAGCCAGGTGAACTAGCGATGTGGGAAACATTGCAGGATTCCTTCATGGAGCGGTCATAGAGCGACTTGAAAATACTCAAACTAACAGGACTATTATTGACTATGGTTTGGTCATTTATGGTTCCGCCACAGACACAAGCCTACATCAGCTCACCACAGCTCTGAATAAGGCATGCTGTCTACTAACTGGTGCAGCATATCATACTCACACTTGTGACCTTTACAAACAAGCAAACTGGCTTCAACTCCAGGCTCGCATTGAATATCAAGCCTACCTTCTAGCTAAGAAGGCAAATCTTGGTCTCCTACCACCAGCTTCCCTTCAGCTTTTCAGTCCCTTCCGGGGTACTCGGAGCACACGAAGTTCTGTGAGCCAAACTTTTACTGTCCCTCGCTGTCAAACCTCGCTCTGATAGCGATCCATTTCAGTTAGAGCTGCTAATTTATTTAATTCCCTTCCTCCTGAGATTGTGACGACTGCAACCTTGGGACCATTTAAGCAGAAGCTGCATCAATTCCTAGTTTCCAGAGCATCTTGTGACTGCTATACCTAATCTCTGCTGACAGCTAAATGCACTGGGACCTCCCTCTTTTACCATTTGCCCCTGTATAGCCCTATCCTGTTGCTGCTCTATTCCACTCACAGCACTTCCTCCCTTATCCCTTTCCCATTCCTGCCCTCTTTTCATCCTACCTCATCCCCCCTTCCTTTACCCCTCCACTCCCACTTCCACCCTCTCTCCTCTGTTTCCACACCTTGTCCTCTCCCTCTACCCCCCCGTCCCCGTGGGTCTTTCCTGCTTAAGCTTCATTGTGGAATCTCCCTCCTTGCTCTTATTTTGCTCCTTCCACCCCCCCCCAATTTACCCGCTGTACTTCTCTCGTTGTAATCCCTTTCACCCCTCTTCAGACAAGGCCACTGGCGGCACTTGACAATATATATCTTGCCATATTGTTCTTTTGTTTATGTAATTACTTTCCTCATGTTGTACTACTTACTGAAACCATTGTAATTTGCTAGTCTTGTGACTTGACGTGGAACCTCTGTAAAAGAGCCCTTGGCTCAAAGGTCTTTCTGATTTGTTAAATAAATAAATAAAATAAGACTGGAAGCAGGAGGCATCCATGGAGCCGATATGCACGGGTCGACGGGGAAAAAAAACTGAGGTAGTGCTGGGGGACCGCCCCTTTATACTGTTGGTGATGTCAGGGGTGGGGCCGACATCAGGGGGCAGTCCCCCACCTTGGACTGCTAGCTAGAATTTTTCCATGGGGTCCCAGTGCCTGGCAGCATAGTCTTAATGGTGTTACCTGCTGCAAGAGCTCTATCTCAAAGTGAGATCTCCAAAGCCAAGAAACCTAGTTGGTATAATATGGACATGGCCCAGGCAGTAAGGGAGAAGAGGGCCACGTACAGGGACTGTAGAAGACCCAAAGAGATGAAGACAGGGAGGAATACTTGGGGAAGGCTAAGGGGGCAAGTGGATTGGTCAGACTAGTCAAGGCCAGAAAGGAAGCAGAAACAGAATCTGACGGCAGATAAAGACCACTAGGCCCACAGCTCATTTTCCCTACTTTTTCAGTGATTGCTGACACTACTTGGTCATTGGCTTTAGCCACTCTTTCCCACCTCTAGATACATAGATACATAGATGTTGTCAGCAGATAAGGGCCTTGTGGCCCACCCAGTCTGCCCTATCCCTCTTTCTGATGCTTAAGGTACTCTAGATGCTACAAGTTCCCCCCCTTTCGCCCTAGCTTGATAATTCCCATGTGCCTGTCCCACGCATTCTTGAGTCCCTGAACCGCGGGTCAGCTTCACTCACTTCCTGGGGAGACTGTTCCATCTCTCCACCACCCTTTCAGTGAAATAGAATTTCCTCAATTTCCCTCTAAGTTTTCCCCCTTTAAGTCTCATGCTGTGACCCCTTGTTCTACTGTTTCCCTTTATGTGAAAGATGATCCCCTCTGGTACCCTGTTGATCCCCTTTAGATACTTGAAGGTCTCTACCATGTCCCCCCCCCCCCTTTCCTCCAGGGAGTACATATTGAGAGCTCTGAGTCTCTCCTCATATGACTTAAACAGCATCCTGGACACCATTTCTGTCACCCTCCTCTGTACTGTCTCCATCCTGTCTATGTCTTTTTGGAGATGGGGCCTCCAGGACTGAACACAGTACTCCAGATAAGGGCCTAATAGGAAGTTGTACAATGGTACCACCACTTCCCTCCTTCTGCTTGTTATACCCCTTCCTATGCACTCTGGTATTCTATTAGCTTTTCCAACTGCTTTGTTGCACTGCTTAGCCACTTTTTTTTTTTAATCCTTTTTCCCTCTGGTCGCCGGCTGGGGGAACTCCCTCAGGCGTCCACCCTTGATGTGGCTCTGTACCACCCTGCCTGAGGCTCCCTGACCAGGAAGTCAGTTGCTAGGTCCCCTCCACTCCACAAGCCCTCGGTATACCCCCTGATTCTGTGCCCCCCGGGGTGGGGTCACCTACCACTTCTGGTGCCCTTTCTAGAATCTGGATGACCAAGGCTCAGGAGCAGCGCGAGACCAGGCAGAGCTGTTCAGGTTGGGTTCAGCAGTGGGTGTGTGAGCCAGCCCCTCATGGTGCTGTCATCTTCCCACAGACCGGGGTGTTTCCTAATTAGAGTTGCCCCTGGGGGTATGGATGTGCAATGACACCCTATATGCGACGGGCGCGCTCCTGCACCCATGTATAAGGCGTCCGCCGTCACCCCCAACCCCGGAAGAGCATGCCGCAAGTCATGCCACCCCCGGCCACCACCAGGAGCTGCTGGTACTGCGGCAAGTGCACCCACCTGCTCCCAGGAGAGGACAGCAGTTCTCCAGATGCTCAGTCCTCTCCTGCCCCTGCCCACCCCCAATGGCCTGAGTTTGCTTCAAACCCAGGTCGCTGGCGTGGCGCGAGGTATGGCGTCCAGCGCCTCAACCCTCAGCACCACCAGGAAAACTCTGTTTAGCCACTTTGATGCTGTCTTCTATGACTACCCCAGAACCCTTTCCTCTGTGGTGGCCTCCAGTGTTACTCCATCTAGTTCATACTCGACCCTAGGATTCCCTCTCCCTAGGTGCATAATCTTGCAATTTTTTGCATTGAAACCCAACTGCCATTCCTTGGACCAGTTTTCTAGCCTCTTCAGATCTCCCCTCATTTTTTCTATTCTTTCCTGTGCATCTATCCTGTTACATAGCTTTGTATCGTCTGCAAACAGGCTAACCCTCCCTTCTAGACCCTCTGGAATATCACTTATGAAGACATTGAAGAGCACTGGTCCCAGCACTGATCCCTGTGGTACACCACTTGTTACCCATCCCTTCTGTGAGTTAACCCCATTTACCACCACTCTTTCTGTTCTATTACTCAACCAGTTTCTAACACATGTGACCACCTCTATCCCCACCTCCCGATTTGCCAGCTTGTGGATTAGTCTCCTGTGTGGGACTGTGTTGAAGGCCTTCCTGAAGTCCAGATATGCCACATCTACCGCTCTGCCCAGGTCTATTTCCTTCATCACCCACTCGAACAAATCAATCAAGCTGGTCTGGCATGACCTCCCTGCTGTGAATCCATGTTGCCTTGGGTCCAGCAGACCCCTTGTCTCTAGGTAGTCCACCAGCCTTTCCTTAAGTAGGCTTTCCATCATTTTACCAACTATCAAGGTCAAACTGACCAGGTGGTAGTTTCATGCTTCCTTCTTGCTACCACATTTGTGCAGGGGTACCACTTGTGCCCTCCTCCACTTCTCTGGAACCACACCCATTTCCAGTGATCCACTGAGCAGCTTAGCCAGAGGATTAGCCAGTTCCTCCCGCAGCTCCTTTAGGATCCTCAAATGTATCCAATCGGGTCACATAGCTTTATCCACCCTAAGCCATTCTGGTGCTCTTTTTACTCTGTCTTCTGAAAAAGGTCTATGTCCACACCTTCTCCCGGTTTGTCCTTCTCCATTAATGGGGGACCATCCCCATTGTCTTCTTCCTTGAATACAGAGCAGAAGTATATGTTGAGGACATTTGCCTTGTCAATGTCTTTCAAAGCAATGGGCTCCGATGAGATTCACTCCGGAATTCTAAAAGAACTAAGGGGCGAACTAGTGACACCACTGACTACGCTTTTTAACAAATCATGGGAGGATGGTGTGGTACCTGAGGACTGGAGGATGGCAGATGTGATTCCCCTTCACAAAAGTGGGAGCAAAGCAGAGGCTGGAAACTGCAGACCTGTTAGTTTGACTTCAGTGGAAGGGAAAATGATGGAATCACTTCTGAAATAAATAATTATTGAGTACCTAGAGGCCAGCGGGGCACAGGACCCAAGGCAGCATGGATTCACAGCAGGAAGGTCATGTCAAATGAATCTAATAGATTTTTTGACTGGGTGACCAAGTAGTAGACCAGGGAGGGGCTGTGACATGGCCTACCTAGACTTTAGCAAGGCATTTGACACAGTCCCACACAAAAGATTAATAAACAAATTAGCCAGCCTGGGAGTGGGTCCCAGGGAGGTAGCCTGGGTAAAAAATTGGCTGGACAACAGGTCACAGAGGGTAATAGTAAATGGAGTCCTCTTCGAAGAAAGGGGGTTACTAGCAGGGTACCGCAGGGTTCAGTACTGGGTCTGGTACTTTTTAATGTCTTTATAACTGACATTGCGGAGGGACTGGAAGGAAAAGTATGTCTCTTTGCAGATGACACAATCTGCAACAGGATTGATGCACAAGGGGAGGGGAATGAGAAGGGAGTTGGCAAGGTTGGAGGAATGGTCAAAAGTATGGCAGCTTAGATTCAATGCAAAGAAGTGCAAAGTAATGCACCTGGGAAACAAAACCCAGGGGAAGAGTACACAATGGGGGGAAGGGGGGAGATGTACTAACAACAACAGAAATGGAAAGGGACCTGGGGGTAGTCATATCAGATTACCTAAAGGTAAGTAACCAATGTGAGAAGACAGTAAAGAGGGCTGGGGGATGCTGGAATGTATAGGAAGAGACATCACCAGCAGAAAACAGGAAGTTGTTATCCCTCTGTACAGACAGTTGGTGAGACCCCATCTGGAGTACTGCGTGCAGTTCTGGAGACCCAGTCTCCGCAAGGACATTGGATGGAGGCAGTCCAGAGGAGGGCAACTAAAATGGTGCAGGGTCTGCACCAGAAGCTATCCGAAGAGAGACTAAAGGAGCTTAATATGTATATCCTCGAGGAAAGGAGGGAGAGGGGGGACATGATAGAAACTTTCAAGTACCTCAAGGGAATCAACAAAGTCCAGGAGGCTAACATCTTTCAGAAAAAGAGATGTGCAAGAACAAGAGGGTACAATTTGAAGATAGAGGTGGGACGGCTCAGGGGCAACGTGAGGAAGTATTTTTTCACAGAGAGGGTGGTGGACGCATGGAACGGCCTTCCTGAGGACATAAGACAATTCTGGTGAGGAGTAGGAAGAAATAGACTGTTGGTTAACTAGGATCTGCAGCTTATCCAATAGGTAGGGAAGTGGGCAGACTGGCTGAGACAAGCGGTCCTTATCTGCCGGCAAAGTCTATGTTTCTATGTTCACTACCCTGCCTCCCTCTTCCCTAAGTCTCACAATCCCTCCCCCCCCCCACCATTTTCCTCCTCTCGCTAATATACGTAAAGAATGCCTTCCCTCCTTCCTTCACCAATTTAGCTAGCTTTTCCTTGGTTTCGGCCTTTGCTGTCCTTACTGCCTTGTTCGCTTCCCTTCATTTTTCTAAGTATTCTTGCCTGTCCTCCTTGGTTTGTGTTGCCTTGTACCTCAGAAATGCCATCTTTTTTCCTCTTACTAGCTCTGCTACTCCCCTCGAGAACCACAGTGGCTTTCTCTTTCTTTTGTTCTTGCTGCAGGGCTTGGTGCAATGGTTTGCTACTAGGTGCAGAGCTTCCCTTACCTTATTCCACTGTTCCACCACTCCCCTTATGTCATCGTATCCCTGCATAGCCTTCTTGAATTCGTCCATCTTACCGAAGTCTGTCTTCCTGAAATCCAGGATTCTAGTCCTTGTGTGGCTAGCCTCCTGTGACGTGCTTATGGTGAATCCCACAGCTTGATGGTCACTAGTCCCTAGGCTCTCCCCCCCACTGTGACTTCCATTATCCTGTCCCCATTGCTTAGGACAAGATCCAGAATTGCATTCTCTCTTGCAGGCTCCCTCACTAGCTGTGTGAGACACACCCCTTGCAGGGATTGCAGGAATCCCTTACTTCTGGCTGAGGCTGCCGTTGGGACGCTCCAGTCCACATCCAGCAAGTTGAAGTCACCCATCAGCAGAAATTCACCCTTTGTCACCATGCTCTCTATAGTCTCCAGCGGTTCTCTGTCTACATGCTTCACCTGCCCTGGGGGCCTGTATATCACCCCCATTCTAAGTAGTGTTGCCCTCCCCACATCCAGGGTTACCCACAGTGCCTCTGCTTTCCCCCCTTGTCTTGTGTGACTGTCGCATTTATCCCTTCCCTGACATACAGTGCAACCCCATCTCCCTTCTTGCCATCCCTGTCCCGTCTGTGCAGCATGTACCCTGGAATGGCTAGCTCCAAGGCATGGTTGCTATTGCACCATGTATCTGTGACTGCTATGATATCCAGGCCCTCAGAGGCCATTAATGCCACAAATTCCAGGATTTTGTTACCCAGGCTGTGGGCATTGGTGCACATAGCCTTCCAATCATGGCCTCCCCCCTCTGCTATAACCCCAGTACCATCCCCCCCTTTTCTGTGTCTGCCCCTCCTGTACTTTACATGAGGTCCCTCCTTTTTTACCTATGGCCACTCCTTGCTCATGGCCATGCCTGTTTCCTTTAGTCTGATGTTGGGGGGGTGGGTCCTTCCATTCGCCGATCCCCTTACCTTTGTATCTTTCTGCTGCATCTTTATTTAGGTCTTCTTCTCTGTGCTAGAGACCTCACAGTTTAAACCCTCCAAGAAGACCTCCAACTTCTGCCTTAGTGCTCTCACTCCTTCTCTGGTGAGATGCAGACCATCATGCTTGAAGAGCTTCCTGTCCCAGAAGGTCCCCCAGTCTCCAATGTAGTGCATCCCGTTGTCTGCACATCAACTCTGCAGCCACTGGTTAAATTCCCTGATCTCTTTGTTCCTGATCTTGTCCTCACTTCAGCCCTTCCTCCAAACCGGCAACACCTCCAAGAAGGCCAGATATGTTGTGCACTCCTTTAGGCGCTCCCCTAGGGTCTTCATGTCTGCTTTGGCTTCTTCCACATTCCTATTTACTTTGTCATTTGTCCCAAGGTGGACAATGATCCCCGCGAAATCCTATCTCTTCTCACCAGCCATCCTATTCTGCCCTTAGCTCTCTTTGCAGATGCTCCCGGCATGCATTTCATCGTGGTTTCAGTTCCCTTCACACTGATGAAGTGTGCATCCACTTCTCGCAACAGAGTCTCCCACAACCAGAATCCTCCTGTTGCTCTGTGTATTCTTCCTCTCCTCCTTGTACATCCTTCCTGCTTTTTTGTATCAGGTTTGTCTTTCTCGAGTCTTCCTTCTTCCTCACCTGGTTTCTGTCCCCTAGCTGGGAAATTATTCTGAGTGCAGATAGAGTGTGGCTGGTGGTGCCCCATCTTAGCTCTAGGTGCCCCATTGCCCCCTCATACTACCCTCCATCCCCCAAGACCTGTGGGCCTTTGGGGGAGTGGGTGGGTAAGGTGGGGGATCCCCAATCCAGTCTCCTCTGGGGTTCCCTTGTGCCTATCCCATGCACTCTTGAATCCCTCCACTGTGTTTGCTCCCACCACCTCCTGGGATAGGCTGTCCCATGCATCCACCACCCTTTCTGTGAAGAAAAACTTCCTTACATTGCCCCTTATCCTGCCCCCCACCAATCGCCTATTATGCCCCCTCATTCTTGTACATCTCCTGTACTGAAAAATGTCACCCACTTGCACCTTGTTTATGCCCTTAAGATGCTTGAAGGTTTCAGTCATATCCCCCCGTTCTTACCTCTCCTCCAGAGTATACATATTGAGGTCTTTTAATCTTGCCTTATATGCCTTCTGTTGCGAGCCCTTCACCATCTTAGTTGCCCCTCTCTGAACCACCTCCACCCTGTCTATGCCAGTGTAACCGGTAACCTGTGGATCCTGCACCATGCCGCTAGGCCACGCACCCAACCTTGGCCTGGCAGTGGAGAGCCCTCACTATTTCTAGCCTACAGGCTCCTCACCTCCCTTGGTTACCATATAGTTGCACTGGGCTATGAATGCATTGTATTATGTATAAGACAAGGCCTCCCTGAGGCGGCTTACTACCAACTCATATCATGCATTGCTTTAGCTACCAATTGTATAGGTCTTAACTGCTCATTAGGTAAATATGTCAATAGCTCTGCCCTGTTTTAGCTACCAAATGTATAGGCATTAACCCGTGCTCATTGTACTTATACTCTGTATGATTGCTCACCCACATTTATTCTATGCATGTACTGTATGAATGTCTATGTTTTATTCTGACGTGAAGTCTTTGGAAATGAGTCTATGACTCAAAGGGTTATACTGCCGATTTTCTAAATAAGAGGCAGAACTGTACACCGTATTCCAGATGCGGTCTCACCAGTGTTCTGTACAGTGGCATCACTACCTCCCTTCTGCTGATGATACCCCTTCCTATGTACTCTAACATATCACTGGCCCTCCCCACTGCCTTTGTACACTGCTTAGCCACCTTTAGATCTTCTGAGATGATTATTCCCAAATCCCTTTCTTCCTTGGTGACCGTCAGTAACCCCCCCCCCCCAATCCTGTAACACACCACAGGGTTGTTGCATCCCAGGTGCATGATTTTGCAGTTTTTCACATTGAAGTTTAGTTGCCACACCTCGGACCATTTTTCCAGCTTCCCTAAGTCCCTCCTCAGTTTCTCCACCCCTTCTGGAGTGTCTTCTGTATTGCAGATCTTGGTGTCATTTACGAATAGGCAAACCTTCCCTTTCAGTCCTTCTGTAATGTCGCTAATGAAGACATTAAAAAGGACTGGCACCAAGACTGATCCCCGAGGTACCCCACTGGTCACCCCCCTTTCTTCAGATTGGACCACATTTACCACCCACCCTCAGCTTTCTGTCCCACAACCAATTTCTGACCCAGTTCACCACTTGTGGCCTACACCCAAGCTACCCAGCTTGTTTACCAGCCTTTTATGTGGAACGGTGTCAAAGGCCTTGCTGAAATCGAGGTAGGTGACATCCACCACTCCCTCCGATCTACCTCCTTTGTCAATCAAATAAATCGATCAGATTTGTCTGACATGATCTCCCCGCTGTGAACCCATGCTGCCTCAGGTCCTGTGATCTGCTGGATTCCAAGTGTTGCACAATCCTTTCCTTAAGAATCGTCTCCATAATCTTCCCCACTACTGAACTGAGGCTGACTGGCTCATAGTTAGTCGCCTCCTCCCTGCTTCTGCTTTTATGATGCAAGACTACATGCGCTCTCCTCCAGTCCTCTGGAATCACTCCTGCATTGAGCGATTCACTAAACATTTCTGCCAGCAGTGCTGCTAATACCATCCTTAGTTCCTTTAGTATCCTAGGGTGTATGCTATCTGGCTCCATTGCTTTGTTCACCCTAAGTTTTGTGAGTTCCTCTGGGACTCTCTCTTCTGTAAAAGGACTGATGTTCACCCCCCTCTCCCTTTTGTTTCCGGTGCCTAGTTGTGTCCCCTCTCCCTCTCTTTCTTCAGTGAATAGAGAACAGAAGTATTCATTCAGTACTGACCCTTTATCTAGGTCTCCCTCCACCCACTCCTCTCTTCCCTTCCCTTCTGAGCCTTACAACCCTGCCCTGGCCTTCGTTTTTTCACTAATGTACCGATAAAAAGTCTTACTTCCCTCCCTTACTGTCTGTGCTATCCTTTCTTCTGTCTGTGCCTTTGCACTCCAGACTGCTCTCCCTGCTTCTCTCTGTCTATGTAGGTACATCCCCCTATCTTCTTCCTTCAGTGTCTCCTTATATTGTCTGAAAGCCAACTTTTTGGCCCTTTCCTTCTCAGCCACCTCCTCTGTGAAACCATAGTGGCTTTTTCCTTCTTTTCCCATGTCTCTCTGCCTAATGCATTGGTTTGTTACCTCCTCTATGTCTCGCTTTAGGTGTGTCCACTGTTCCTCTACCCCCCCTCTGGTTTCCTTCCTCACCAGGGATTCTCTGATACATATCCCCATCCTAGCGAAGTCTGCCCTCATGAAATCCACGACCCTCACCTTTGTGTGGCTTGACTGTAACCCCTTAGCCATATTAAACCACACTCTGTGGTGGCCGCTGGGCCCTAGGTGTCCTTCCACACTGACTTCCTTGACTCTGTCCCCATTGGTTAATACTAAGTCTAGAGCCACCATGTCCCTGGTGGGTTCTAGCACTAACTGCCTGAGGCCTTCCCCTGTATGGATTCCAGGATGTCTCTGCTTCTGCTGCCGGGATGGTCCAGTCCACATCCGGCATATTAAAATCACCCAGCAGCAGTACCTCCACTTTAGCAGCCATCTCATGGATTTCTTCCATCAGCTCCCTATCTACCCCCTCCCCCTATGCTGGAGGCCTGTAGATCACACCTGTGTGAACTGCTATGCCGTTGCCTGGCTCAAAGGTGACCCACAATGCCTCAGCCTCCCCCTTTCTATCCTGTACTGCAGTTGCGTTTATGCCTTCCCTGACATAAAAAGCCACCCCCCTTTACCCTCTCTATCCCTCCTAAAAAGAGCATACCCTGGTACAGTTACCTCCCAGTGCACCATGTCTCGGTTATTGCCACTATGTCCAGGTCAGTCTCCGCCATGAAGGCCACCAAGTCTGGGATTTTATTTTGCAGACTGCAGGCATTTGTATATATGGCCTTCCATATTTCACTTCCTCTCCCTTTGCTATTCATGCATTTGCCCTCCTGTCTCTTTTTGACCATATTTTCTTTCCCTTGTTGCCTCCCTTTCTGTGCCCTACCCTTTTTAATGAGTTTGAAATTACTCAGCATCAGCTTATCTTCCTGATCTCCCTTTCTGGCTTCTCTAACCTGTGGGGATGGGCTGCTCGAGACTCCCTGCTCCCCATCCACCACCCCCCAGCTAGTTTAAGTGCTTGCCATTCATTGAGGACCTCCATCTCCTCCCTGGATGGGTGCAGGCCATTGCCCCTGTGCAGGCACACATCCCCCCCAGGAGTTGCAGATAGTGGAGGGGATCAGGAAGGAGGGGAAAGGTCTTTTTCCAGTACATCAGGGAAAAAGGGACAAAAAGGATAGAATAGTGAAGCTAAAAGGGGGATGTGGAGTGTGTGGAAAGTAGTATAGAGAAAGAAGAATAGACAAGGCCCTTAGAACTCTGCGGCTGCAGAATTTTGTGCAGAACTTGCAACCTACCGCAGAACTTCTGCAGTGCCGCAGAATTCACTGTTCGTGGTGATTCTTTATTAATATTTCTGTTTAGCCACAGAACCTGGTTCCCTTCCCCTCTTTTTATATCCCAAACCCCCTCTATGCTCAGAATGTGATATTACCATTGCTATAACATCATACATTAGCTAATGAAATGGCTGCATTCTGCCACAGAAATGAATAGTCACTCATCATAGAAACATAGAACATAGCCTTTGACGGCAGATAAGGACCGCTTGGTCAACCTAGTCTGCCCATTTCCCTACCTAGAGGATAAGCTGCAGATCCTATTTAACCAACAGCCTATTTCTTTCTACCCCTCACAAAAATTGCCTTATGTCTGTCCCATGCATTCTTGAATTCTCCCACAGTTTTAGACCCCACAACCTCCTCCGGAAGGCTGTTCCATGCGTCCACCACCCTTTCTGTGAAAAAATAACTTCCTCACATTGCCCCTGAGCCGTCCCCCCTCTATCTTCAAATTGTGTCCCCTTGTTCTTTCACATCTGTTTTTCTGAAAGATGCTACCCTCTTGGACTTTGTTGATTCCACTGAGGTCCTTAAACGTTTCTATCATGTTCCCCCTCTCCCTCCTTTCCTCAAGGGTATACATATTAAGCTCCTTTAGCCTCTCCTCGTATAGTTTCTCTTGCAGACCCTGCACCATTTTAGTTGCCCTCCTCTGAACTGCCTCCATCCTGTCTATGTCCTTGTGGAGATGGGGTCTCCAGAACTGGACGCAGTAATCCAGATGGGGTCTCACCAACTGTCTGTACAGGGGGATAACAACTTCCTGTTTTCTGCTGGTGATGCCTCTCTCTATACATCCCAATATCCCCCCAGCCCTCCCTGTCGCCTTCTCACATTACTTGACAACCTTAAGGTCATCTGATATGATTACCCCAGGTCCCTTTCCATTTTTGTTGTTGTTACTACCCCCCCATTGTGTAATCTTCCCCTGGGTTTTTGTTTCCCAGGTGCATTACTTTGCACTTCTTTGCATTGAATCCAAGCTGCCATACTTCTGACCATTCCTCCAACCTTGCCAAGTCCCTTCTCATCCTTTCCATGCCTCCTTGTGTATCAACCCTGTTGCAGATCTTTGTGTCATCTGCAAAGTGGCATACTTTTCCTTCCAGTCCCTCTGCAATGTCACTTATAAAGACATTAAAAAGGACTGGACCCAGTACTGAACCCTGTAGTACCCCACTAGTAACCCCTCTTTCTTCAGAGTGGACTCCATTTACAGTTATTGTCTGTGTCCTGTTGTTCAGCCAATGTTTTACCCAGGCTACCACCCTGGGTAAAACTACCACAGCTCTCACTGCCAGAGGTGGTGGCACAGCACATCAGGCATGGTGATATTTGTTCAACCTGCACTATAACCTAATACAGTTTTCAGTCTTACATTATTACACTAGGGCCAACTTAATTTTTAAGAAAAATAAAGTAATTATGCCCAGAAAAGAGGAATATAATAATGTGTAGACCTGTTGAAAGAATAGACCTGTTAAATAAACAGTTGCGCTGTACACATTTTTGCCAGGGTTATTGATTACATATTGTCATTGGTTGATAGAATCACCTAAAAGTTATTGAGAAATGTTGTGTGCAGGGCCAGCTGCTGGGCCAGAGGGTAGCATGTTGTGTTTCCATGCAGGCAACTCAGGTTTAGAGACAAGCTCTGGGAACTGGCTTGGCAACACAAGGATTGAGGGGGGCCCACCACTGCTCTGAGCCTAGGAAGGTATGGTACAGTTTACTGTCACACGGGGGACACATTGTGATGGGCTGGAGAGCTTTATCTCACTGTGGGTTCAAATGCATGTAATGGCCTTATGGTATTACATAGTGTGTCAGGGGAAGTGGGTTGGCATGAAAAATTAGTTTTGCAATATCTCCTCTGTTCTGTTTATTCCATTTTAAAAGGGACCTATATGAGTGAGGATACAATTTCATGGAAATTAAAACAAAACAAAATATATATATATTATCTCTCACTGTATACACATATATATATATATATATATATATATATATATATATATATATATATATATCATACACACATACACTTGTATGTATGTTACAGATTGCATATAAATATATAAGTGATACACAGTAGGGACCACTTGAGTGGTGTACACAGCACATATAAATATATAAGTGATACACAGTGAGGACTTCATGAGTGGCATAGACAGCACAAGTATAGAAATACCTTATTTATCACATAAGGTCCCCTCTGCGCATTTAATTTATTCAATAGGCTAGGATCTTAGGGGATAGATTTTTGTGGGTGCTTTTTTAGACATATGTAACCCCCCTGCAAATGGGGGTTCCCAAAAGACTTCCAGGAGCTTGCTTGAATGCTCCAAGCCTGAATGGTGTTTGGCGTTTAAGCCATTTATCAGTGAGTGTTTTTAGAGCCTCTGGTACTGTCTCTTTAAGAGCTGTCTGCTTGCAGACATAATTAGTTTGTATGGGGGGACTGTGTGCTTCTCTGCTTGAGTACCACTCGAACTGCTGCCAATTCACTCCATTTTTGCAGTCACTAGGAGTGCAAAGGGAACCTATCTGAAAGATGTAACTGTTTGCCAGAAATTATTTAGAGTAATAATGAAATTACAGTTTGTCTAACCTGCTTTCTTTGCAGTCAGAACTATGTCTGCCTAGTTCCCCATTCTGGTTTTGAACTGCTGAACTGGACCAATCAGTGTGGGGTAAGCTAGCCTCTAAAATGGTGCCTTGACAGATCAGAACTTGGACTCATAATCTGAGCCAGCCACAAGAGGATTGTATGGGCAGTGACTCTGGGAGATGTAGTTTAGACTTGAGGCCTTTTGGACCAACAGCAGCAGTCTATTGTGGTGACAGCCAATCCAGTCAAGAACTGGGAGGAACTCAAAGGAAGTGCCGGTTTTGTCTGTTGGAGTTTCAGTTTAGCTCTGGCAGTGAAGGGGAAAGGAACCCTGTGCTCCTTCAGTGCACAGTTTTAGTCAAAAACATGTGTAAGGTCCAGAGTTCCGGTCTGCAGCTTGTGTAACTGCTTGTTAGGACTGAATCCGTCCTGTGAAGAGATCAAAGGATATCTGAAAGTAGAAACCAGGCTCACCCTGTAGAAGACTGGAGAAATTGTTGATTTGCACTCGGTCTGTCAGGAACTGAATCTGCTGTGTGTTCTCCCGGGTATTGTGCAGTAATTGCGATCGGGATGGAGAAGCAGCCTGCCTGGTATAGTATTTTCTGTTTACCATATAAATGTGTGAGAAGGCTTGTGCAGCTCAAGTGAATCCTGCTGCCATTAAGTGACTTTTGCCTGTGACTGTTTACCATATAAATGTGTGAGGAGTCTCTTGGAGCTCAAGAGTAGCCCTGCTGACATTGAAGGACCCTATCTTGTTTGGAGGTCGTAGTACTAATTCAGGGTCGCTCCCTGTTGAATTGCCACATTAAATCCAAATGGAATTACTGTACTGCTGACTGTTTAACTAATTTTCTCTTCTCTGTGTGAAAGGGCCCCTACCAGCTGCCACAGTTTGGACTAGCCACTAGGGCTTGGGTACCCAGGGACAGTAACTGGTAGGGATAGCTGCACAGAGCCATAAGGTAGATAGTAGAGTGATAAGCTAATTAACCTGATTTCCCCTGTCCTTGTTATATCCCCTGAATAAATCAGAGCTGCTTGTTTCAGCAAAGTTATACTGCCTGAGGTATTTGTCTATGTTAAAGTACTGTACTGTGATTGTTGCACTGTGTCTTGTTTCACAGGAGGTCCCAGTGCGGAACCAGTCCTGGGGGTAAGTGTATACTGTGAAGGTAATTCTGATATATTGTGTGGGCCACTAGTGGGAAGAAAGGGGTTGCAGTGTCCCAGAGGGCTGACCAAGTTAGTTTAACTATTGCAAACCCTGACCTCTGGGTGGAGGCACCGCCATTGGATCCAGGCCCTCAACCTGTTAGTGGCAAATCAGGCAGGGGTAGTAGCCCCTGGGATAGCTCATCTAGGGTTACACATAAAATTATTTTATAAGTCTGTTATTTTTGAACTAGTGTTACTGTGCTTTCCCCCATCCTGATTGCTATAACCATTGCCATGGACGTGAAGTCAGGACGACATGTTGACACTGTGATGTGGTAGTTTGTTAGTGCCGCAGAAATTACAAACCACCGCCACAGAAGTTCTACAGCAAATTGTAATCTTGCCACAGAACTTGGTCCCAGTGTGCCACAGAAAAGTAGGGGCCTTGAGTATAGAACAAATGCTTCTAACTGTATTGAAAAGATGGTCCAGTGCTGCAAGGGAGAAAGCGAGGAGGTGGAAGGGACTGGGCAGATGACATGATCCCAGAGGAAATGGTGAAAAGAGGGCTTATGGCCCTCAAAGTTGGTAAGTCCCCAGGTCCAGATGGCATTCACCTGAGGGTGTTGAGGGAGCTGGCAAAGACCTGGCAGGTCTGATGGCAGATCTGTTCAAACAGCTCACTGGATATGAGGATGGTACTACACAAGTGGAGAACAGCACACATGGTGTCACAGAAGTGGGCCCAGAGATGACCCGGGCAGCTACAGGCCAGTCAGTCTGACCTCAAATGTTTATAAAGCTGGTTACCAGTAAAGGCATCATGAACCGAAACTCATTTCCAGATGCAACCTGGGGGAGGGGGTGCAAAGCTTAACACAAGAAATACAAACGATAAATAAAACAAAGTTGAAAAATATTACAATACAAGGTATATACAATCTCAGAAACTATTTACAAAAGATGAAAAAAAAACATTTCTTGTATAAACATGCGATATGTTGCAAGAAAGGTATATACAGTGTGGCACAGTAAAAGAGTAAGAAAAAAGACACATAAGGGTGAGAGGTCTAAGAAGAGCAGATTTAGGAGGTCGTGGGGGTTGACTTATGATGCCTCTTTAGGGTAGGGAAAGAGGGGGAGAGACAAGTTTGGAGGGGAATGCTGTTCCAGAGGGAAAGGAGTCTATAGGAGAAAGAGAGTTTTCCAGCAGTGGTGTGGACATGTGGGAGTGAAAAGATATGGGCAGAGCTAGAATGCAAGTTGTAGGGCGAGGGGAAAGCAGGAGTTAGGAAGGAGGTAAGGTAGAAAGGAAGGGACCCAAACCAGAATTTGGCGATGAAGGTGGAACAGTGAGCGAAGCGACGCTGAGCAAGGGGTTGAAGGGAGAGGGAGGAGTACAGGTCACAGTGATGAGTTGGGGGGGGAGTTGGAAGCAAGCCTACAGAAAGAATGGAAAAGTACATCTAGTTTGGCGAGGGAGGTAGATGGGGCTGCGCTGTAGACTATATCTGCATAGTCAAAAGTTGGGAGGATCCATTTAATTAGAAGGTCATGTCTGACAGGGAGTGAGAGGCTAGCCTTATGACGATAGAGCAGCCCTAATTTAAGGTGCAGTTTAGTATACAGTGTATTGAACTGATGTGAGAAATCTAGGGAGGGACTGAGTCAGATGTCAAGGTATTTGTAGGTAAGGACATTTTCTAACGGTGTGTTGGATGAGACGGAGAAAACTGGTAGGGTGGGAAGCCTGGTTAATTTTTGTTTGGTGCCAAATGTCATGGCTACAGTTTTTTTTGGTGTTCAGTTTCAGACAGTTGGCATTGAACCAAGCTGTGACCGCTGTGAGGTCACTTTGGAGGTGGGATTGGACTGCCTGGAGGGATGGTCCGGACAGGAAAAGGACTGTGTTGTCCACGTGCATATGTATATTGGCATCTGGATCACCTTGAAAATGAGTTCGCTCAATGATGTTTTTATCCAATTCATGGCATTTTTGAATAAAATATATTACTACTGCTACATAGGTACAAACTATGGGGAGGTCATTTATAAAGAGGGAAAAGAGAACCGGCCCTAGGATGGGTCCTTGGGGCACACCTGCGATGTTGGGGAGGGAGGAAGATAGAACATTGTTTATTGAAACTGACTGGGAATGGCCAGTTAGGTAGGAGCAGACTCAGAATACTGAAGCAAGGGATAGATCAATAGAACTTAGTTTATATCGGAGGAGGGGGTGGGAAACAGAATCAAAGGCCTTTTCCAGATCAATAAAAATAGCTGAGGTGATCTGGCCAAGGTCCATGGCAGAGTGAACAGCGTCTGTGAAGTGCAGTAGAGAGGAGGAGGTGGAATGGGACTTCTTGAAGCTGGACTGGAATGGGGAGAGGGTGTTAGAAGTCAGAAGGAAATTGTTAAGCCTGGATAGGATAAGAGATTCTTGGACTTTGGCAAGTGCGGGGAGAATGGAGATGGGCAGTAATTACCAGTGATGGAGGGGTCACCACCCTTGAAGAGAGGAAGGACTGTGGCACACTTCCAAGCTGAAGGGACAGTAGCTGAGGAAAGAGAAAGGTTCAGAATGTACGTTAGGGGGGTAACAACAGAGGGGGCAGAGATTTTGAGAAGCCTAGGGTGCAGGCCATTGGGGCTAGACTTGGCTGGGTTAAGAGAGGAGAGAGCTCTCAGGACATCTGCTGGTGAGATTGGAGGTAGTTGGAAACTGGGAGATTGTAGAGTGGAGTTTATGGTGCTGGATGGAGAGGTGAGGGACTCCGCGGGAACTGCACATGTAGTAAAAAACTTGTTAAAGGCTTCGGCAACACAGGCAGGATCGGTGATAAGTGAGCCAGCCTTGAAGATTGAAGGGGGAGGAGGTGGGGTGCAGGAGTGAGTGGAGATTGTGCCAGAAAGTACAGAGAACTGTATGAGGGGATGAGGGGAGCAGACGCGATTTAAAGAAGTTGGATTTAGCACAGCAGATGCAGACAGCGCAACTGTTATGGAGGGCTGTAAAGGCCTGAAATAAGGCTTGGTTTCCTGAGGAGTTAAAACAGCACCAGGCACGATCACGGGCTTTGCACATGGCCAGAATACCAGGGGTGATCTAGGGATGGTGGCTGCATTTAACTCTAGCAGTTTTTAGAGGAATGGGGGATCCCAGACCTTTAAAAAAATAGATTTGAAATGTGTGAAGGCATTAGCTACTGAGACGGAGGAGGAGAAGACTGGTGACCAGTTGGCCAGGGCTAGGTCCTGTAGCAAGCTGCCCACATTGAGGAATCTGAGAGGGTGGTAGTGGATGTATTTGGGTGGGGTGGGAGGAGGACAGGTCTTCCGGATGCAAAAGATAGGGCAGTGGTCACTGAGCATGTCGGGAAGAATACCGGCAGAGCAGATGTGATGGGGATGGGTGGTAAGCACCTAGTCGAGCAGGGAGTGTGACTGAGTTCTGGGTTTGGGATGGGTAGGGTCTGAGATCAATTCAGTGAGGTTAAGTGCTTCAATCTGCTGGCATGAATTTAGGGACAAAGGGGAGAGCCAGTCTAAATTAAAGTCACTGAGAAGAATTAGTCCACCTAAGGTAGCAAGGGACGAGGCAGAAGTGATGCAGGAGACAAGAGATGAGGGGAGAATTTAGGGGAGGCATATAAAACCCCCACAAAAAGGGGAGACAAAGATGGGAAGGTGAAGTTGGTTAAGAGGAATTCATGGGAACCAGTGACTGCCTTGCGGTGGGAGATGATACACTTTAGGGAGTGGCGGAAAAAGATAGCCACCCCACCACCCTGTTTTCCACGATCCTGCTGAAAGAGGTTGAAATCTGGAAGGGCCAGCTGGGAGTCAGGGATACGAGAGGAAAGCCATGTTTCAGAAATACATAGAATATCAGGGAAGTATAGAGTGACCCTCACTTATAGGTCATTGAGTTTGGGGAGTAAGCTGCATAAATTTACTGTAGGTTTCTCCTGTTTTACTGGTGTTAAATATCTGGGAAGGGTTGTGAAGAAGTCACACATTTTCCGACAAGAGTAGTGAGAGCAGCAGCTCCGAGGGAATGACGTCTGTTAAGAAATGTCATGCCAGAAGAGGAAAGCACGTTTCCACATCTATCCTATACACCTCCCTTCTCTATCAATTTCCTCACCTTTCTTCCTTTCCTTTCCTTCCCCCTATCCCCCCCAAACCACGTGATGTCTGCAAGTTCAGGATTCTGTTTATGTAAGCATGAAATATTAATGCTGCTTGTTGAGATTGTTTTCTAGCAAATGAAATTGAAAAAGTTTCTTAAAATAAAAGCTAGCATATGTATAGGTGCAGTTATACATAAGAATATATACAATCAGACACTATGAATTGATGAAGCTAGAATAACACATGGTTTCTAAACTTAGCTGTTTTAAAATGTGCACCCCTAATCTTGTGTTTTTCACAATCATGATTGCTGTGTGTAAAAAAAATATATATACAACACTTAAATGCACTGTCACTTTAAGTTTTGAAATCAATTAAGCACTTGGTTGGGTATATAATGTACTAGCTCCATAGGGGGTGCATACTTTGACAAAGCCCATTGGGTGAAGCGTCAAGTTTCTTTTTTTGCCTCAGTGGAGGTGGTCTGTACTTTCTTTGTACTCCAGTAAACTGCTATATTTCTTACACAAGATGTTTTGGTGTGGATAGCAGATATTTCTGAGCTGAGGAGCGAGTTCTGCGACTGCCTTGTGTTTTGCTGAACTTCCCTGTCACGGTGAACCACACCCTGCTGAGCAGCTCTTTTGCTGTGTAAAGTTACTAGGTGGGTGGCAGATTGGTTGGGAGGAAGGACTCAGAGGGTGATAGTGGGGAAGGGGAGCTCTCTGGTGCACGGGAAGTCATCAGTGGGTACCACAGGGCTTGGTGCCTGGCCGAATGTTGTTTAACGTGTTTATAAGTGACAGAGACTGCATTAAGGGCAAAATCTGCCTCTTTGCAGACAACACCAAGCTCTGTGTGAAGGTAGACACTGCTGAGGGGATGCAAGGCCTTAAGGAAGATCTAGCCAAGCTAGAAAGATGGTCTGGAATATGGCAACTCGATTCAATACAAAGAAGTGTAAAGCCATGCACGTAGGAATTAGGAACCTGAGGACCAACTACTGACTAGGGGGTCCAGGTCACCAGACTAGAATAGGAAAAAGATGTGGGTAGCCATTACCAGTGACCTGAAACATTCAACACAATGCAGGAAGGCAGTAGCCAAAGCATACAAAATGAGAGTGTATTCCAAGGGGGATCACAAGCAGGCAGGAGGAGGTTATATTGCTGCTGTATGGATCCTTGGTGCAGTGGAGCACTGTGTACAGTACTGGAGACCCTACCTCAGAAAGGATATAAACCTACTCGAAGCAGTACAGATTAGGGTAATGAAAATAGTCCCGGGACAGCAGGACAAGGCATATGAAGATAGGCAAAATGACCTCAACATATGCTCACTTCAGGAGAGGAGGACATGTGTAATCCCCCTACAAATTGTGGTTTATTAAGATGTCTTCCTGGGCTGCCTAATGCTCACTGTCAGGATGGTGTCCTGTGTCTGCAGTAGCTGTATGCGTCTGCATGTGCGTGTTATAAAAAGCCTCTGTGCCTGTCTCTTTAAGAGAGTCATTATGCTGTGTTAGAAATTAGTCTGGGCTGGGTCCAAGCAGTTTAGGGCTCGTGACCAGCCAGGCGAGTGGTATTTCTGCTCCATTCTGCACTCGCTATATGCACAGAAGGAGCTCTGTTAGGAACTGTGTTCATTTACTGTTTATCTGCCTTAATAGTATGGAAGTTTGTTTAACCTGCCTTCTCTTGCAGCTTGGACTTTTTGCATAAGAGCCACCATTTTGGTTCTGGACTGCCAGAGTCGGAGTAATCGAACCTCAGGGGACCTAAAATGGAGACTGCCCCAGAGGTCTTCTGGGATTGAAATCTGTAGGAATTGTAGTTTTTAAGGTTTGGCACCTAAATGGACCTGGAGAGGGAGCCCTTGCTGTGACAGACAGTTCCCTCAGCCAACCAAACCTTTTGGATCTCAGAGAAAATTCCCACAACTGCCTGCAGCAGAGTTCAGTTGTGAGCTGGAGTTTGGAGAGTGAAGAGCTCGAGCCATTGAGCAGCTGCTCATGCTTAAGAGCACAGAAGAATCGACGGGAAGGCTGCGCTGGCCTGCCTGTCACATCTTCCAGTAAGAAATCCTGTGAATGTAAAAGTTGGACTTAAATGTAATTCCTTTGTTTGAGATCTGAAGCCTGAAGAGAAAGAGAGTGATCATTGTCTGAATTTGGGACCCAAGACTTGCTCCAGAAGCGATCGGCCTGCCAGGTACTGAAGTGAGTCACGGATTGAGAGGTTTGCACAAAACTTCTGCTAAATTACAACTGGTCTTTACCCAAACTGTGACTAAGAGTTGTGTTGCTTATAAGGGTGCTGCATGTGCTATGTGGGTCGCGATTTGGTTCACCACCTTCAAGTGTGTTTTGCTAGCTGGAAGCTGCTCCAGCACTCGAACGGACTAAGTCCAAACTGCCTGCTCTGGTCTGGGCCCTGCCATCTTGACCTAGATTGCAGTTCCCATCACAGAGACATTTCCAACGAAAGACCCGCCTGGGGATTTGGCTCCCTGCTCAACACCCTCAAACAGGTAGTGGCCACCTCGGTGAGTCTTGTGGGCCCTACTTCCCCTGGCAAACCAGAACACCATCCACAGGTCTTTATCACATCTGTCCTGCCTCCTGGTCTGGGTAGCATGCATACCTCTCAACCTCTTGCCTCATGAATCAGGGACAAGGCTTAAAAAAATCAGGGACAAAGACCCAAAATGAGGGACACATCTTAAAAATTGGTACTATTCACTCAGAAAGCTGATAGAATGAAAGGATTTGTGTTAAGAGACATTTTCTGAAGAAGAACAAGTCTGTAACTTTTATGTTTGACATCATTTTGTGCTTTTATTCCCCACTGTTCTGTCACAGAAACACAAATTTTACGCGGGACAGTGGAAAATTCTGAGGCAAAATCAGGGACATCCCTGAAAATCAGGGACAGTTGAGAGGTATGGTAGCATGAGTACCAAACAGGGTAGCTCGCTACAACAAAGCTGCAATCTTTGTGTGTCATCTGATTTATTTGTTTGGGTTTATTTCAACGAACTGAGCCAACTGGCTCCGGAGTACGAATTCTGGGTTGATATGCATGCTGATTGTTTTCTTGCCTAAGGGCCCCAACAACAGCTGCAATGCCAGCCTACCCCGGGCATTGCGTCAGGCTAGTCTGCTTAACAACTGGGTACCCAGGGTTGTGTGACTGTATACAAGGGACTCACTGTGCATGCATGTTCAGCCTGAATTAATCAGATCTGTCAATCATCTGCTAGATTCATGCCCCACCCCTGTTCACTTCCCCCTGAATAAATCATATTTTGTTCTTTTTGCATTTAACCTGGCTAGTGTGTACCTTTTTGGTGGGGGTATTGTACTGCCATTGGACTGCTGCATTACAGGTTTTACTTTACAGGGGGTCTCCAGGGCAGCTGTAGAGGATCCAGCCATAGTGGTAAGTGCAAGGGGTGTGAGCAAGTCATTACTGCCATCTGGTACATGTGAATGTTTTGCTGCTATATTGTTTAGGCCACTAGCGAGGTTGGTGGGGGGTTACAGCATCCCAGAGGGCTATACTAACAGTGGTTATGTTACCCCACAACCATTCCTCCAGGTGGAAGCACCCGTTCAATGAGCTCAGGCCCCTCAACCTGCACCTAGTCACACAGGCAGGGGTAGTAGCCCTTAGGATAGTGCCACCTAGGGGTTACATCTTGGAAGGCACCACTTGGATTAGCGCTCCCCTAGTGGTCAAAATCAAGAATTACTGTGAAATGTTTAATGGGTACCACTGTAGAAATGGCTGTGCATTAGTTGGTGGGATGGCGCACGGGGCATGAGATTGACACCCACAATACCTTCTTAATACTGGATATACCCCTGGGCACTAGTAAAGACATTGTGGAAGGGGCACTTTCAAAAATTAAATGCTTGGGAAAAGCTGTGGTGGTAAGCCGACATGCTGACTTGACTGCCCAGACACTAATGGCCTTTGCGGAGTATAGCAACCCCATGCACAGCACTAAGGTGCCCCAGACTATTGCTGCTGAGGGGTCCCCAACCACCTGGAGGGTGGTGACTAAAGACAGTAAGGACACCGTAGAGAACGAGCACCCACCATTATCTGAGACCTTTGAGGAAACGTTTGCCAAGTTGTTATTGGAGGAGGGTAAAACCACAGAGGACTTTAAAAAAGTTATTCATGCCACCTGGGGGTGTTCCTTCCCTGCTGCCCATGCCAGCCCTAGTACCTGTCCCTTCACCAGCTCCCGTGCCCACACCAGTACTGGCATCCACTGCTGTGCTCGCAGTTAGTCACGACTCTTACTGCAGGCTGAGGATATTCTCGGGAACTCTTCCCACCCCCCTCAGGGGGAGGATGATTGGGAGACCTGGATAGACTACGTTGCCCCCTTGGTACCCGAATGGCAATGTTCTGAAGTGGAGAAGAGAAAGAGGTTGAGAGAAAGCCTCCAAGCTCCTGTTCTGGCTACTATCCATGCCAAGTGGGCTACTAACCCCGAAGCAACTGCACAGGACTATTCAGATGCATTGGAAATTGTGTATGGGAGTCCAGATTCAGATGAGGACCTATGGTGGAGGGTAAGAAACACTCAGCAATAGCAAGGGGAGCCCTTATCAGTGTATGTGCCTTGACTTTAAAAGGTGCTACAGGAATGCCTCAGAAAGGGTAGTGTGGCCTCAGACAAGTTAGATCGGACTAGGCTGGACTGGATCCTTAAGTCTGCCCTATTCTCTGAACTATTACTGCTTCAGTTACGACTTGCAACCTGGCTGGATTCACCTCCCTCCCTCCTATGACAAATTAATGAGAGAAATTTGGGGGGTGGAGCAAAGGCAGCCACTTGGGGGGGCTTTCTCACATATCTGCTGCTGCTGCCCAAGTGACAGAGGGTGATCAGGCAAGTGAGTTTCAAAGGTGGAATCTAGCACCTGATGAGCACTCAGAGACTGCTAAGGACATTCCGCTGTGGGCCGAGCTGTTGAAAGAAGTCAGTGAAGTGAAAGCAGGTGCCTCTATGAAAGTTCCTCCCATGGACAAAGACCCATGTCCCTCTCAGAGTGTGTCCGCTATGGGGGTGGGGGTGCACGCTCAGGCATCCTCTACTGAGGGCAGCTCCAAGACTGAGATCAGTGAATTGACGGCCACCATAAAAGAGTTGCTGAGACATACGGCATCCCCTGCAATGCTGCAGGCAACGGGCGAACCCTTATCTTCTGTTGTTAGTGCTCCTGCTTTAGCACCCAATGTGTACTCTGCCTAACCCTCTAACTGTGAACGGAGAGCAGCTCCTAATGTAGTGTTTCAGCTAAGATGGACTGAAGAAACTGTAATTTGTCACAATTGTGGAAAGGATGGGCATATGAAGAAAGAATGCCGGTCTCAAAAGGATTTAGAAAAGGTGGTAAACAGACTCCAAAGGGAGCTCCAAAAAGCAAACCAACTGCAGAGGGGTACAAGAAATGATTACAGTGGATGTTCTGGAAATCCAAATTCCAATTTCTTTGTGGCTAAATCGTCTGTCCAGGTTCCTCCTAAAGTCCCTTCAGACTGGTCTAGATTGGTGGGCCCTTACATGGACACTACTGTACATACAGATGGGATTCCAGCCCGAGCAGCTTTAGACAGTGGGTCTCAAATCACAATAATTTCCCAAGACTGGTATGAGCAGCATCTGTTGGACTATGCATTTACAGCCTCTTGATGGACTGCATGTGTGGGGGTTAAGTGAAAAGTCATATCCTTATCTTGGCTATTTGAAAGTGTGGCTTTCTTTCCCTTCCTCTGTGGCTGGTGTAGGAGATTCTGTGGAGACGCTGGCCCTGGTCTGCGCTTCCCCCGAACTTTATGACGGTATCCCTGTACTGACTGGCACTAACGCACACATGTTTGGGTGCCTGGCCCAGCTATGTGAAGAAAGGCAGAAGAGAAAGACAGGAAAAGCCCTGTGAGTTCACGCCCTGATCCAAAAAGCTTATGAGAAGCAGATGCATTCCGAGTAAGGTGACCAAGATGAGCCTATGGGGATGGTTTGAAAGAAGGATCCTGCTACTATTACGTTACCTCCCAATGCAGTATCAGTGGTGAAGTACGGCTGTGGAGAGATGTCACTAACAAGATTTTGTTGCTGGATGCCCCAGACAAGGGAAAATTACCCGAAGGACTGCTGATTAAATCCAGTGTGCTTCCGGCCCGGGCTCATGCTTACACCCAACGAGTGGTGGTACGAATACAAAATGTTGCAGACCAAGACATCATGGTATACTGAGGATGCACCCTGGCTAAAGTCTATTGTGCCAACACTGCTGTGCTCCCATCCCAGTGCTGAGCTGAAAAAGGATGTGAGGTATTGCTGGATATGTTTGAATTTGGGGATTCACCTCTTCCAAACAGCTGGAGAATCAGGATCAGTAACAAGCTGGCCCAGAGAACCAACGTATTCTCCCTCAAGGAATGGGATATTGGTTGTGTCATGGGTGCTGAACACCACATTTGCTTGCACGATGAGAGAGATCTAGATGCCTAGCTCCTGCCGACATAGACGATGTCTGATGTCACCTACAAGAGATGTTAGCGGCTGGCATCGTGCAAGAGTCACACAGCCCATATGCTTCCCCGATCATTATGGTGCGGAAAAAGAATGGCTCTGTTCGCATGTGTGTTGATTACAGGACCCTCAACAAAAGAAGTGTGCCTGATCAGTATACAGTGTCACATATAAAGGATGCCCTGGACTGTCTAAATGGGAGTACATGGTTTTCCATTCTCGACCTCCGAAGCAGATACTATCAGATCCCAATGACTCCTGAGGACAGGGAAAAAATGCATTCATTGGTCCCTTGGGCTTCTGTGACTTTCTTCGCATGCCCCAAGGTATATCGGGTGCGTCAGCAACATTCCAGCGACTAATGGAGCATGCAGTGGGAGATATAAATCATAATGCAATGTCTCGTTTACCTTGATGATGTCATAGTTTTTGGTAAAACTCTAGAGGAGCATGAGGCTCGTTTATTTAAAGTATTGGACAGACTCAGAGTTTGGTCCTAAGTAATCCATTGACAAATGCCAGTTTTTCCAGAACTCTGTCAAATATGTGGGTCACATTGTGTCATCAGAAGGCATCCAAACTGACTCCAGTAAGGTGGAAGCCTTAACCAGCTGGCCAAAGTCCAACAACTTGAAAGAACTCCAAAGGTTTCTTGGATTCTGCGGCTATTATCATCAATTTGTCAAAGACTATACCAAGGTGATCCGCCCCCTAATAAATTTAACTCAAGGGCATCCACCTCTGCAAAAAAAGTTTAAAGAAGGGCACTGACAAAGAGGCTGAGAAGACCTATTTCAGACCAAATGAGCCATTTGGGTGGAGATGGATGCCCAATTGCGACATTGCTTTTGAAGAAATAATTTACAGACCAACTCACACTCCTGTACTTGCTTATGCTGATCCATCCAAGCTTTATGTGTTACATACAGATGCCAGTTTGAGTGGTCTCCAAGCAGTACTCTATCAAGAACATCTGGAAGGACTGCATCCTGTCACCTTTGCTAGCAGAAGTCTGCACCTTCAGAGAAAAAATATCCAGTGCATAAATTACAATTTCTCGCTCTCAAGTGGACCATAGTTGACCAATTTCATGAATACTTGTATGGTGCTAAAATCTTGGTCAAGACCAATAACAGTCCTTTAGCATATGTCCAAACCACAGATAAACTAGATGCTATCGGACACAGATGGCTTTCTGCTCTAGCAATCCAATGATTATGTGGTGGAGTACCGACCAGTCCTAAACCACGTAGATGCCGATGCTCTTTCAAGAAGACCTGTTTCTGACCAACAGTGGGTTCATATCCCTGAGCAATCTGTAAAAGCCCTATGCCACAAGTTCGACAGGGAACAAACTTTGTCCTCTGAAACCGTAAACTGTCGGGCAGATTGCTTGGGACCTCCAGAGACTTGTATACCAGTTTCCTACTACAGTTTTGCAGCATTGGACTTGAGTTCTTTACCACAGCTAACTCTAGCTGATATCCGCAAAGAACAGTGCTATGATCCAATAGTGTTGTCAGAACTAGTTCGGAAAAGATTCGAACCCTCCTCGAACCCTAGTGTTCGAGTTCTAATTTAGAACTCGAACACTAGATGGTTCGCAAAAAGATTCAAATCATTAGTAATGAAGCAGGCGGCAGCTTATTTTTTCTTTTACTTCTCCATCCCAGCACCAGCTCGGTGGGGGGGTCCAGACTCCCGACTCCCCACGTTCCTCCTGACTCTGCCCGGTGGTCCCTTACAGCTATGGGGGGGGTGCAGCTGTTTTCAGTGATGACTCCGTCTCCGAGGTTGCGTTTGCGCATTTTGCACTCCAAGCACCTCACCACCTGACCAGCTGATATGCAGTCAGGTGGCTGAACTTGAGTCGGGAAAGCCTTGTGGGAGCCTGGGAGGTGGAGCAAACTGTGTGGCTAGGAGGAGAAGGAGCTGCAGTCTGCTAGTGTGCAGAGCGCTCAGTCTTGTGTCTCTTCTCTTCATTTGTGTGTGAGCTGAGGCTGCGATCTTTGACAACTAAAAAAATACAAATTGAATGAAGGGTGGGTGGGTGGGGAAAATAAGGAACAGGTGGAGTGGAGGGCGCAGAAAGAAAGGAAGAACGGAATGGACTCAGAGATAAGTCTGCAGCAGTACTGACTGTATAGGCCCCACTGTAGGGGCCGGGAACTCAGGACCGGGAGGGGAAAAAAGACAGAAAGGAACAGATTTAAGTTCAAGTAACTTGATGAGACTGCGTACTGCAGCGCTCTCTCTAAATCCTGAATTTAGGTCAGACTAATTCATCTCTCATCTGGTGGGGCCTGGGAGGGAGACAGCACGCTGGCTGGGGGAGGGGCTGAATGCAGCAACTGAAGTTAATTTGATGTTTTAAAGCCAACTAACAATGGGAAAAAATCCCTAAGTGACAAAACAAAAATAGAATTTGCCAGGAGTTTGCTGTGCTCATGGGGATTCTCGCCTCTTAAACCTCTTTCACCCTAAAAAAAACTCCTGTCCTCCAATACAAGAGCAGCACAAGGCAATTTTTTATGCTTTTTTCCTGTGGCATGGCCAGCCGATAGCCCTGCTGCTTTGTTCCCTTTGACTGCACTGTACCCCACCCCCACTGTGTGTGACCGTGTGCAGCCTAGTGACCAGTTGTATGGTGCTGGTGGTGGTGGTGGTGGTAATCCTTAAATTCGTGACAGAAGCCCTGTTGCTGTGTGCCCCTTGACTACACTGTACCTTACCCAGTGTGTGTTACCGTGTGAAGCCCAGTGGCCAGTTGTATGGTGGCATTATCCTTAAATACATGACAGAAGCCTAAAAATATATTTCCCTGTTGGGAGGAGAGACAGAAAAATCTCTTTGGTTTGTGTGTGTAACTCCTTCTCTTGTGGCCAGCCCATCACCCTGCTGCTGTGCGCCCCTTGACTGCACTGTACCTTACCCAGTGTGTGTTACCGTGTGAAATCCAGTGGGCAGTTGTGTGGTGGCATTATCGTTAAATACATGACAGAAGCCTAAAATATATATTTCCCTGTTGGGAGGAGAGACAGAAAAATCTCTTTCTTTGGTTAATGTATGTAACGCCGTCTCTTGTGGTCAGCCCATCACCATGCTGCTGTGCGCCCCTTGACTGCACTGTACCTTACCCAGTGTGTGTTACCGTGTGAAGCCCAGTGGTCAGTTGTGTTGTGGCATTATCCTTAAATACATGACAGAAGCCTAAAAATATATTTCCCTGTTGGGAGGAGAGACAGAAAAATATCTTTCTTCGGTTTGTGTGCGTAACTCCGTGTCTTGTGGTCAGTCCATCACCCTGCTGCTGTGCGCCCCTTGACTGCTATGGGTATGCCTATGCCCAGCAGCCCAATCATTCTGTAAGCCTTGAACCTGGGATCCTTTAGTTGCAAACCATCATATTCTTCAGTTACTTTCAGTCCACTGCATCACAGTGTCACACAGCCAAAATAAAATTTTGGGGTTGTAGCCAGCGATTACAGATCACATTGCTTTCTTACACAGGAATTGTGTGAGTGTGTTCACTGCAGTATACTGGTACAGTTATGGCTGACACCAACATAGATGAAGCATCTGGTGCTGGTGTTGGAGCAGGTGTTGGTGGTAGTGGGAATCCTGGTGCTAGCAGAAATAACCAAAATGTTTCATGTGATAAAAATTCAACAAACAGCAAAAGAGCAACAGCAAAATGTGGTAAAGGGGGACCTTTTAAGAAAACGTGTGCAGCTGCTGGGGTCACACTTAGAGGCACCATAAGGTATGCCGTTCATGCTGTTAAAATCCCTGTGACTAGCAGTAATAATGCAAGTGACAGTGAGTCCCTCTCTGACTCAGACAGTAGCTCTTTGTCTCAGTCCGACGCTGTTGTGTCTTGGGACATATCATTACTTCCTCAACAAATTGAAATGAGGAAGTCTGCTGACAATTAATCAGGTAGTGCACTTGCAAATACATCCAGTACTGTTGGCAATGAAAAGGACATATCCATTGAATCCACCACTTCTCTGTCGGCAAGCAATGAAAATCCATCAGAGTCTTCTGCCCACTCTTCTAGCACCAAGGAGCATGTCCCGGGTTCTGTTAGGACAGGTGAAAAGATGCAAACAGTCTTTAGCTATCTTCCTAGCACTCTAACAAAATCTGTCATATCTGAGGTGTGGAATTATTTCTCTGTCAGTAAAACTGATCCATGCAGAGCAATCTGTTCCCTGTGTAAACAGAGTGTAAGCCGTGGTAAAGTTGTGTCATGCCTTGGCACTACAGCTCTTAAACGCCATCTGAAAAAGCATTCAGTTTTGCTTGATCATCCAAAACCCATGTCCTCCATCTTCCAGACCACACGTGAGAAGGGTCAGGAATCTCAAATGGATACTGAATTGTCTGAACTTGATGCAGACAGAACCACTGCCAGCCCTAGGATCACTGTTACCACCAATGCCAGCACCATTAGTACCAGTTGCACATCCAGTGATGGCACTTAATGTATAAGTTCTAGTCCACCATCCCAGCGTCCATCTGCCCATCAAAGCACGGTGTATAATAAACTAGCAGGGCCATGTTGTAAACAGCTAACACTGTCTCAGGCATTTGAAAGGAAGAATACCTTTACTAAAAATCATCCAAAGACCCTTCATCTTAATCACAGAATTGGTGAACTGTTAGCTGGAGCCTTTCTCCCATACTCTTTGGTAGATCATGAGGATTTTAGGGCGCTCTTGAAACTAGCAGAGCCTTGTTACAATGTTCTTCATTGAAGGTACTTTTCCTATGTTGAAATAGCAAACATTTATCAGGCTTTAAAAGCAACAGTGATGCTTGCACTTAAAACTGCAGAGGGTGGGGTTATTCATGTCACAACAGATATGTGGACTATCACTCAAAATATAGATTACATGTCCCTTACCGCTCATTGGGTCACGTTTTCTTGTGGTTCTTCAAAAACAAAGACACCCCAGAAGATGGCGCTGCTGCATATAAAGAAGTTTGGGCAAAGTCATGCAGCTGCAAACATTTTGCAGGAACTAAATTACCTCCTTGACAAATGGGTTTATTCTCACGGTCTAAAATGTGGCTTCATAGTAAGTGACAATGGAGCCAACATCTTGAAAGCAGTACAGGATGGAGGATTTATGCAGGTTTCTTGCTTTGCAAATTGCTTACATTTAATTGTCATGGGATTTCTCAGCAATGAAACACAAGTGGATGGTATGATTGCTGTTTGCAAAAAAATTGTGACTCACTTTTCACATTCAACCAAGGCTATACAGACATTGTCCGAAATGCAAAAAAAACACAAGCTGCCCCAGCAAAAGCTGATTCAAAATGTTTCCACTTGTTGGAACTCAATGCTTTATATGCTGCAGCACCTCTTGGAGTAAAAGCCAGCTGTACATGAGTATTGCTCCAGTTACATTATTGGAGATGGCATTATGCTGTCTGTGCTGCAGTGGAAATTAATGGAGACAGTGTGCTGCATCCTAGCTCCTTTTGAGACAGCTACAAGGGACATGTCTTCTGAAGGCGCATCTGTAAGTCAGGTTATCCCACTCATAATGTGATTTCACATCATCGTAGTGTTCTAAATCTACAAATAGAAAAAGACAGATCTGAAGCTCAGACAACATGTCGTCTGTATCATGGGAATCTCGTAAAGAGAATGAGAGAGTGCCTCAAAACCAATGACAAATTAGTTGCAATGACGAAATCAAAACACTACATCCTTGCAACTCTCTTAGATCCCAGGTTCAAGGCTATACATCTTCCAAAAACAGGTGATATAAAGCAGTACAAATGTCTTTTGCTAGATGAGCTGCAGCACTCACAGGAGTCAAACACAGACATGCACAGTACCTTCAGGTTGTCATCACCACAACATGCAGGTTCATCTTCACAAAGGGATACAGAACTGGAAAAGTCACCAAACATTAACAGTAGTTGTTCCACAACTGCCACTTCTTCAACCCTTAGTAGCAAGCTAAATCTGCGGCAAAACCTTTCCCAAATTGCTGCCATACCAGCTTATGCTGATTCCTCTTCTGAGCTGTCTCTGTCCATCATGGTAGACAGTTACCTGCAAGAACTGCCTATTCCTATTGATGCATACCCTTTTGAATACTGGAGATCAAAAAAGCCGATTTGGACAGAGCTGTATGATGACACCTATAAATATCTTGGTTGTCCTGCAACAAGTGTCTCTTCAGAACACGTTTAGTACAGCTGGAAATATTGTGACAGACACCAGAAATAGGTTGCTGCCAGAAAATGTACACATGTTAACTTTTATTAAAGTTAATAAGTCAAGATTTTCGTATCCCTACAAGAGTATACAAACTGATCCTGAAGTGATTGATGTTGTGGATGTTGATGGTGATGACAACTCAGATGGTGGTGGCTGGTAAATATTGTGTGGACAGAGTCTCTCTGAACCAAAAAGGAAACTTTTACAGACTGTGATGACTTTGGTTGTCTCTCTCCTTTCTCGATCTACTACCTTGGACTATATACTCCACAAAACTTTCACCATTTCATGGCAAACTGCTTTGTAGCTAGGGTCTAAAGTCAACAAGTTTTATATACAGGGCAATTTTAACATCAGTGGGAACAGGCCCAAATTTGGCATAAAAGGGACACTGTCATGTCAATCATTTCTGTATCATATTATTTATAGTTAAAGTACAAACATGCATTTTTGGATTTACCTTCTGTGACTTTGTGGTGCATCAGTATGGGCTGGGACTGGGGGCAGTCTATTTTTCAATTTTAAAAAGGACAAAACAAAGAGTTCTAATTGGTAGCTGTTCATTATTTTTTCAATTACAGAAATGTTGGTCATAAACCAAAATGATCCATATGTAACTTATCTTACTGAATAAAAAATATGGGAAAAACTGTGTTTTGTATTGTTATGTTTCTGTGGGCAGCATCCTGTTACAAGTCTCTTCCGGGAAAAAGAGTCATCTGGAGTTTTACCTATGTCATGGTTGAGCACATATTCTGTAAGCATAGGTCTCATACCACAATAGCTCATGTTTAACATTCTGTTGTACACAGACCATGGCATAATAGCAACAACTCTCAAATTACTGGTTCCGACGGCCCGGTGGCGCTGAGGGTTGAGGCGCTGGACGCCACACCTCACGCTACGCCGGCGGCCCGGGTTCAGGAACGGACTCGGGCAGCTGGAGGGTCGGCCGGGGAGAGGAGTATTGAGCGCCCAATGGCTGCTCTCCTCCTCTGGGAGGGAGGGGATGCTTGTCCCGAGGCTCTACCACCACCTGGGCGACCATGGGTGGAGGTGCAGTGGGACTGCTTACAGATGGGAGGGAGGACGTGGGCCGGAGATCGGAGCGTACGCATGTCTCGACGTGCGTCGCACCTAGGTCTCCCTAGCGTGCTCACGTCCTGGGGGAAGGGACAGAAAAATGGAAAAAGGAACCTGTCGTGGAGGACGGAGACGGGACCCGACTGCCCCAAACAACCCATAACTGGGCTACCAATGGATGACGCAGATGGACCTCCTGACGCACACTAATGGACTGGAGGGGGGTAAAATAGGGGTACCCCCCCTCCTCCCCGCCTGGGGGGGGTAGGCCGAGGCAGCATGGAGGTAGGTCCGAGCGACACCATGGTAGGTACCCAGGGAGGGACTAGGGGAGCACAGTCTAGGGATTCCCCGAAGAAGATCCACCATGACAGAGGAGAGGGGGCTTAAAAAAAAAAAAAAAAAATTTACTGGTTCCATGAAAAGGACTGTACAGAATGTTGTCCATAAGAAGAAAGCAATTGAAAAGACAGTTTTTCACGTAAGTGTTGTTTATTAAGAAACAGTTATGTATGGCTCATTTGGAGGCAAGAATTTCATTTTTCTTCAGTAAGCATGTGGTAGTTTTAGCATTTGAGAGGGGGAGGAGGGTAGAATGGGTGCTGGAGGGTGGGAAAGGGCTGGAGGTTGGTTTAACATGGATGCAAGAGGGAGAAAGATGGCATGGATGCTAGTGCATGGGTGAGGGTTGGGGGTTGGTTTTAACATGGATGCAGGAGGGAGAAACATGGCATAGTTGTTAGTACATGGGTGATGGTTGGGGGAGTGGGTTTTAACATGGGTGAGGGATGGAGAAAGGTGACATGAATGGTAGTTCATGACTAAGTGTAGGGGTAGTTTAAACATTTGGGTGAAGGAGGAGGGTGGAATACATGCTTGAGGGGGGTGAGGGTTGTGGGTTGGTTTTAACACATGGGTGTAAGGGTGGTATGGGTGCTACTGCATAGATGAGGGTGGTGGAAGAAAAGTGGAATGGGTGCTGGGGTGAAAGGTGGGTGTTGTTTTAGTCCTTTCGTTTACAGATTCGTGATCAGCTGGGGATGGTGAGGAAAAAGATGATGACAGACCAATGGTATGGGAGGGTTGTACCGATTGCCCACTGTGGAACCTGCTATAGATATAATATATCTTTTTTTTTCTTATTAAATACATTGCAAACTGCTGCCACCTAGCACAAGTGTCCTGTCCACTTTAAAAAAAGAATAAAGGAATCAGAAATAAAATAAATTCTGCATCAGCAGTTTTCACAGAATGTGACCTATCATAAAGTGTTTTTGCTTTATAAGTAGTGATAATTTGATACATGATGAGGTTGACAGACACTGTCTCTTAAACATCACATGCCAACTGCTGCAGCTACATTAAATGTTCCTCAAGGTGGTATGTGGTGAGGATACCACTTTTTTTATTTATGTGACTAAAATACAGATTTTATTGACATATCAGCTGGAAAAATGCCTAATCTTAGAAAGTTGTATGTATTACTTCAATTTGCCAACAAGAATGTTGATATATGTATGCATTATCTTAGAAAACTGCATGCATTTTTTGCCAGCAACAATGACTGGCATATTTTTTTTATTCAAATGTCTTGACTGACTACGTTATTACATAATATGTTTTGCAACAGTTCCATGTGCTGCGGCTGCAGTACCTTGGCTTGACTTTGTTATAAAAGCTTTCTTTTAAACATAGCAACTTTTGATTTACTCATTTAAAACACAAAGCAGCAAATAGCTGAAATTAGGTAATATCAGTTATTTTTTCTAATAATTCATGACGATGAGTATATACAACTGAGTACATAAATGGCTAATGTGCCTCTTTCTTTCACTAAAGAACTATGATGGAGCTGCAGCAGGAAAACCATTAACATACGGGTGGGTGGGTGGGCCTGTTACGTATTAAGTTGCTGGCTTTAGCAAACAGAAGAAACCATAGATAAACCTAGTTGTATTCCTATCAATGTCACATATGATCATTTCTCTCCCCCTTATATTAAACAGTTTTTCCTTTACATGTATTTCATTTCTATCTTCATTACTGCCAGCACAATTAAAAAATAGGGTTCAAGTTCTAAAAAAGTTAGAACCCTAAAACTTTTTCAAAAGTTCTAGACTAGAACTAGAACCCAGAACTTCAGAGGGTTCTGACAACCCTATGATCCAATGATCAAACCAGTAGTTGAAGCTGTAAGAAAAGGGGAAGATGTCTTTAAGATGCAGTCCAGATACCCTAAAACTGCTTTGCTTCTTTGGAAAGAAAGCAAGCTCAAGCTTCAAGACCTGTTATTGTACAGAGAGCTTACTGACAGCCAAGGTGAAATTGTGAGAAAACAGCTAGTACTGCCAGCTAAATTCAAAAATATTGTCCTAAAAGCTTTGCACAACCAAATAGGACATCTGGGTAGTGAGAGAACCCTTGATCTGGCCTGTTCACATTTCTACTGGCCTAAAATGGGCCTAGACATAGAACAACACATTAAAACCTGCAGTAGGTATCTTCAGTGCAAGGCTCCACCACAAAGAGCAGCCCCTCTGATCAATATTGTCACAAGTGCGCCCATGAAGCTTGTCTGGATCAATTTTCTTAGTCTTGAGTCGGATTCCAAAGGCATTGCAAATGTATTGGTAGTCACAGATCACTTCACGAGATATGCACAGGTCTACCCAACCAAAGACCAAAAGGCCTCAATTGTAGCCAAAGTCCTTGCTGAAAAGTTTTTTGTACATTACGGTGCCCCGCAGCATATTCAGATCAAGGCCAAGACTTTGAAAGTAGGCTTATTAAAGAACTGTTGTCTCTATGGGGTGTAAGAAAATCCAGAATAACCGCTTATCACCCTCAGGGGGATCCACAGTCAGAAAGATTTAACAAAACCCTACTCGATATTCTGGGCACTCTGCAGCCCAAAGACAAACCAAAGTGGAGCCAACAAATCAGTACCCTTGTCCATGCTTATAATTGCACAAAGAATGATGCTACTGGTTTTTTATCATACCACCTTATGTTTGGCAGAGAAGCTTGTGTTTCAGAGTATCTCTTGATGGTGTTCAATCAGACAACTACCTGCAGTATGTCACAAATCTAAAAGCCCATCAAGACCATGCCGATCAGCTTGCAAACACCATGGCAGCAAAGAGAAACCTGACTAACAAGACTCGCCATGACAAACGTGCTAAGGCCCAAGAGCTCCAACCATTCCATACATAGTAATCAGTAAGCTGCATGATCTGCCAGTGTATAAAGTACGACCAGAGGGGGACCCTCGGGCTGTTAAAACCATTCACAGGAACCACCTGTTACCTATCGGCCAAACAGTAATCAATACTGTTCAAGAGTCTGAAGCTCCTCAGTGCCCTGTAACTAGGTCTGCTGCTTAGGCCAAGCAACAAAATCAGCAACCTCCTGCTTCCCAGCCTATTGCTCCCTATAATGTCTCCAATCCTGCAGACATTGCAGATATTAAAAATGCTGAAAGTGATGATGAAAGTGAATTCTATCCTGCTTTCTACCCATCTTTTGAACTTGAGAGAGTGTTCCAGGGAATTCCTTCCATTAACTATGGTGATGACTCTGAACCTCCAGCTGAGTTAACAAATCCCAATTCATCCATGGCGCCTGAACCTCCAGAAAGTAATGTTCACAATGTGGATCTTGAAGAGGCTGAGTCTCTCTGCATGGTGGAATTGATGGCAATCAGTGAACCCGAACACAGTGAGGCAAGTAGTGAACCTACAAGTGCTAATGAACTAAGTGGGCTAAGTGAACTGTTTCATGCTAATGAAAGTATCATTCAAGAGCCAGAAAGATGTGTCTTGGATGATTCTGACTTTGCAGAAATACCTCTGACAAGTGACAGTGAGCTTCAACAACAAGAAGTGCTAGTGCCAGTGTTGCCACGTCGCTCAGAAAGATCTGGAAAACCAATCTTAAAGCTCACGTATGACACTCCAGGACAGCCTGTTAACTTGCTCATGAATGTTGTGAACAAAGGAGTCTATGCCATGCCCAATTCTTTGCACAAACTTGTTTTTACTGCCTCTATCCAAACCAAAGCCTCCATCCAAGTTAAGGTGCCCATTCAGTGTAACAAGGGATAGAAAGTTAAAGAGATGGGAATAAGGTGAAATGCTATGATAAAATATGGTAACATTACTGAAATTATGATGCTGTTTGATGTGAAAAATATTTATTTATTTCGTTTTTGTTGACCGGGTAAGTGCACTAGACAAATCCTGCCTATTTTCAGGCACGACCCGGGAGAGGGGGATACAGATGAATGCCAACTGACCTTGAACCAGATTAAGCTGTTGGTGGTATTTTTAGTAAATGAGGGAAATTTGGCCAGGACACCGGGGAAATTCCCCTAAACTTTCCGATAAGTGCCATGGGATCTTTTAACATCCACCTGAACTACCACCAATCCAGGCAGATGGGACCTCGGTTTAATGTCTCATCCGAAAGATGGCACCTCAGAAGTGTAGCACCCCTCTCATGCTGCACTACAGTGTCAGTACTGGGATAGTGATCCAAGTGCCAGATGTGGGAACTGAACCCACAGCCCTCTGATCTCCCGGCCTCAGATGTGAGTGTGCTACCTACTGAGCCACTGACACATATGAGTATGAATATGAATTCTAAACTACTGAGATATACCAGATGAAACAGGTATGTATCTTTTTGTATAATGTGTTCATATGAAATGTTATAGTAAGAATAGACTTGACGAGGATGCCAAGTTTTTCCAGGCAGGGAAGTGTGTAACCCCCCTAACAAATTGGGGTTTACTAAGATGTCTTCCTGGGCTGCCTAATGCCCACTGTCAGGATGGTGTCCTGTGTCTGCAGTAGCTGAATGTGTTTGCATGAGAGTGCTGTAGAAAGTCTTTGTGTCTGTCTCTTTAAGAGAGTCATAGGATTCATAGGATGTAACAAGCTCAGGAGGCAAATGCCGTTATGGAGCTCACCACCAATATGGTGGGTTCAAATTATATCATAGGTAGAATGTTTTCTTATTACGCATATAGGTGTCTAATTGTCTTTTAAATAGATCCATAATGTTACTCACAACTATTTCACTAGGTAGAACATTCCACTGAGACACCCCCCATTGAGTGAACCAGTGGTATATTTTACGCGTATTACAATTACTGCCTTTTAATTTAAAGTTATGTGTTCTGGTATTAACTTTAGAAATGTTCCTCATTAAGTCCAGTGTTTTCAGTAACAATGGATCATTGATTGCTTTGTATACTAAACAGAGATCCCCATGTAATTTTCTATACTCTAGAGAGTAGAGATCCAATTCTTTTAGCCTGTCCTCATATTCTAAGTTATTCATACAGCGAATACGTTTTGTTGCTCTCCTTTGTACTCCCTCTATTAATTTCTTTCCTTTAATTGTTGCCGGTGCATAAAAAGGGAGCAGTAGTCTAAATGTGGTCTGACTAGGCTAGTATAGAGTGGGAGAATTACCCTGGAATCCCTACTTTTTATATGTTTAAAAATACAGCCTACTATTCTTTGACACTTTTTAACCTTGTCTAGGGTGTGGGTATCAAAGGTTAATTTATTATTTATTATGACTCCTAAGTCTTTTTCATTAGTTATTTCTGTCAGTTGCACATTATTTACAATATAGGGAAATTTCAGGTTGTTATATCCCAAGTGCATGACCCTGCACTTCTGTTCATTAAAGTACATTTTATTATTTGTAGCCCAAGAGCCAATATTGTTCAATTCATTCTGAAAGTTGTTTGCATCCTGCTCACTATTAATTATACTTCCTAGTTTGCAGTCATCTGCATATTCGGACATCCAGATGTTACTGTCCGTCTGCATTGTCGACATTAATAAATTGAAAAGAATTGGGTCTAACACAGATCCCTGTTGGACCCCATTGCTGACTCTGGCCCAGTTAGAGCAGTGGCCTGTAATGAAAACACGTTGGCGTCTGTGTTGCAGCCAAGATATGACCCAGTTAACTATATTGGGGTCAAATTTCAGTTTGTACATATGATTTATCAAAACATGGGAAACCTTGTCAAAGGCTTTCAAAAAATCAAGAAAGATGATATCCACTGAGAGCCCTGAGTCCAGAGATGCACTAACATTCTCAACAAAGTTTATTAAGTTAGTTAAACAGGATCTACCCTGTAAAAAACCATGTTGAGTAAGGTCTTTGAGATTGTTGAGTGAAATATGTACTTCAATACGAGTCAGCAATAATCTTTCCAAATGTTTACCTATAACTGACGTAAGACTGATGGGCCTATAGTTTGATACATTTTTCCTGTTGCCACTTTTGTATATTGGGATAACGTGTGCTTCGTTCCAAGCTGTTATAGTTTCACCTTGATTTAATGAAGCATTGAACAAGATAGTTAAAGGACCACTAATAGTATTGGATGCTTCTTTGAGGAATCTGGGGTGTATATTTTCAGGCCCTGGGGAAGAATAGGATTTAAGATTCTGCAATAGTTTTTCCACCTCTTTTATAGTAATAGGCTAAGACAGCGTATTCTGTGGATATGTCTTGTTATTGAACAGTCTCTCTTTCGGTGTAAAGACACTTGTAAAATAATTATTAAATTCGGTTGCCAGCTCTAGCTCATTACATATTACCCCCATTGCAGTTTCAATCGGGCCAATTGTAGAGGTATTTCCTTTTAGTGAACCAATATAGTTATAGAAGGATTTACGGTTATCTATATTTCTGGTAGCTAAATTTAATTCAAAGTCCTTTTTTGCTTTTCTAATACTGGATTTCACTTTATTCATTTTATATTTATATAAATTCCATGAATCTATAGTAGGATTCTTTTTGTATTTTCAGTAATATTTCTTTTTTTTTATTAATTGCCCACTTTATTCCTGTGTTCCACCATAGTGGGGTTCTAAGGCCGTTATTGTATTTATACCCGTTTGGAACCCAGGTATCCAGACAATGTTTTATTTTGAGCCAAATATGGTCCCAAACTTGATATGAGTCTAGGCTCTGAAGGTCTGATTGCCAATCCTCTGATCTTAAGTATTTGTTTATTCTTTTGTAATTGGCCTTCGTAAAATCCTTGGTCAATGTCACACCATTAATTATATTGTTATTCATATTAATTTTTATTGTTACTATATCATGATCACTGTCTCCTAGTGGTGCTTCATTTACTGGGACAGATATTTTTCCACAATATTTGTAAGGATTATGTCTAGAATATTATTCTCTCATGTGCCCTTAGTTACTATTTGGGTTAGATTTTGATTAATAGTTCAACAAATGCTGATTCAATAAGTCCATGACCATCAAGTGTGGTCCAATCAATTCTGGGGAAGTTAAAATCTCCCATTAGTATATAATTATGGTCAGTTTCCATATTTTGAAGTGTTGATAATAAAGCATTGTTCTCAACAAGTGTTAGGTTGGGTGGTCTATAACAGAGACCTATGACTAGAGTGTTATCAAATAGTTTGACTTGTACCCAAATTGCTTCCACTTTGGTGTTTGCAGTTTCTTCTGGGGTTATACTATGGGCTGTATATTTGTTAGATATATAAAGTGCAACACCCCCACCTCTAGAATCAACTCTGTTTTTACAGAACTTTGAGTACCCAGGAATCTCAGTGTTCCATTCACGTCCGGAGAACCAGGTTTCTGTGATTCCACAGATGGTAATACTATCCTTGACCAGAATGTGCTTTAACTCATCCATTTTATTGGTCAAGTTATGTGCATTAACTAACATGGATGTTATTGAATAATCATTACTGTGAGTTAATTTGCTGGGATGTTGTTTTACCTTAGGTACACAGTTAGGTTTATGTGGCAACTGTTTCTTAGTTTCAGGAGGGCCAGAGGTAAGCTGTCCTCCCCCCAAGACACTTAGTTTAAAGTTTTTTAAATAAAGTCAGTTATATGCTTTCCCAATAATGAACTACCACATCTGCTCTGTCCCAGCAAAATAATCCTTTATGGTTGATAAATTCCTTCCAGTGTGTAATGCAGGATATGTTTTGTTTAAGTGACCATTTAGGCATCCATTCATTAATGGCCTTGATTTTTGAGATGTTAAGTTGTGAGGCTTTGGGGATTGGTAAAATTTCTGATAAAACTGGGATACAGTTTATTAGTGAGTGCCACATAGTCTTGCTTTATGTTGTACACTGAGTCCTTGAAAATGTTTGTTTGCACCAATGTGAACTACAACCAAAGGGTTGGGCCCCGTATTATGTAGTATTTTATAAGTAATTTTAGTTATTTCTGCTATTTTAGCCCCGCTAAAGCTTGACAAAGTTCTGCATGACTTATCGGGGTTACACACAGCCCTGTCAAGATGTTTAATAATTGAGTCGCCAAGTACAACTATTTCTCTCTTGTCCACTGGAGTTGCAGATTGTAGGACAGAAGCTGAAGGTGCCGGGATATCTGACTCCGTGTCAGATAAAGTGTAAATGGGGGTAAGATGCTAACCTGTGGCTCAATTATATCAGTGGCAAGGATGTCAAAACTGTTATGTAAGGAGAGGTCAAATATGTTGGCCTTCCTACCTATTTTAGGAGCTTGAGAGCTTTGTACTGTGTACCATTCATCATTAGGTTCAGTGTTGACATCCTCGTCTCTTGCCCTTTTTTGTTTACAGTCTGATTTGTTTTATTCAAAGAGACGTTTAAGTTGATTAAGGAAGGTTGGGCGTCATCTGTTGGACTTCGCCCAATATTTGTAACAGTCTGACCAGAATTTAACCTAATAGCCATATCCCTTTGGCTGGATTCCAGAAATTCCAATCTTTCATTGAAAAAGCTGACTTCTCTCAGCAATTCCTCATTTTGCAAACATTTTGGACATTTAAATAGCTCTTTTAGTAGTATTCCATAATGAGGAACAGATCACAGCAGAAACACTTAATACCTAGTTCTCCTTCTAAAGTAATGACAGAGGCCATCGTGGGCACACCAGCCCTAGCAAACTGAAGTTACTGAAACGGTATCTAGGTAATCTTACAAACTATGAATGGCACTATATTTAATTGCTGGTTCTACTCACACAGTGTTGCTTGTTGTTATACTAAGATCTTTTATGTTCCCCAACAAATGCACCCACTATACTCGCAAACACGTGCAGAATGTGTGTCTTTGCGTGCGTCTTCACGCGCGACCATGCTGCCCTATTGGTACTTGCCCTGCTCGCAATAGTGCCTTACTTATACTGGCAAATGACCCGGAAGCCTCTGAAAGGTCAGACGCTACCTTGGGCTGCTTTCAAAGTTAAACTTTTAAAATAAAGAGAAGTTTCAAACAGCTCCACTCATGCATGATAGCTAGTCAGCTAAAAACATTTAACAGTTCCCAAAAAGCAGAAGTTAATGTCCCTATTCTGAGTTGTAGTTCGGCTAGGTGAGCCAAAAACTACAGCCCAACTCCTCCTACTTCCCGGGCGTCAGATTAGTAGGGCTCCTTGTCATTCAGCTCATTCATAATGATTTTAAATTATATTATTTCACATCAAAAGACACTTAGCAAGTTATATAGCAGTGGAGGAAAGTTTTAAACAACGCAATGCTCGCAGTAGTGCCTTACTTATACTGGCAAATGACCTGGAAGCCTCTGAAAGGTCAGACGCTACCTCGGGCTGCTTTCAAAGTTAAACTTTTAAAATAAAGAGACGTTTCAAACAGCTCCACTCATGCGTGGTAGCTAGTCAGCTAAAAACATTTAACAGTTCCCAAGAAGCAGGAGTTAATGTTCCTATTTTGAGTTGTAGTTCGGCTAGGTGAGCCGAAAACTACAGCCCAACTCTTCCTACCTCCTGTGCATCAGATTAGTAGGACTCCTTGTCATTCAGCTCATTAGTAATGATTTTAAAATATATTATTTCACACCAAATGACACTTAGCATGTTATATAGCAGTGGAGGAATGTTTTATACTTTATGCTATGCTGTGTTAGAAATTAGTCTGGGCTGGGTCCAAGTTGTTTAGGGCTCGTGACCGGCCAGGCAAGTGGTATTTCTGGTCCATTCTTTAGTCGCTATATGTGCAGAGGGAGCTCTGTTAGGAACTGTGTTCATTTACTGTTTATCTGCCTTAATAATAGTATGGAAGTTTGTTTAACCTGCCTTCTCTTGCAGCTTGGACTTTTTGCTTAAGAGCCAGCATTTTGGTTCTGGACTGCCAGAGTCGGAGCAATCGAACCTCAGGGGACCTAAAATGGAGACTTCCATCAGAGGTCTTCTGGGACTGAAATCTGTAGGAATTGTAGTTTTTAAGGTTTGGCATCTAAACGAACCTGGAGAGGGAGCCCTTGCTGTGACAGACAGTTCCCTCAGCCAACTAAACCTTTTGCATCTCAGAGAAAATTCCCAGAACTGCCTGCAGCAGAGTCAGTTGTGAGCTGGAGTTTGGAGAGTGAACTGCTCGAACCATCGAACAGCTGCTCCTGCTTAGGAGCACAGGAGAATCGTCAAGAAGGCTGCGCTGGCCTGCCTGTCATGTCTTCCAGTGAGAAATCCTGTGAATGTGAAAGTTGGACTTAAATCTAATTCCTTTGTTCGAGAGCCTGAAGAGAAAGAGAATGATCACTGCCTGAATTTGGGACTGAAGACTTGCTCCAGAAGCAATCAGCCTGCCAGGTACCGAAGTGAGTCACAGATTGAGAGGTTTGCACAGAACTTCTGCTAAATTGCAACTGGACTGTGACTAAGAGTTGTGTTGCTTATAAGTGTGCTGAATGTGCTGTGTGGGTTGCGATTTGGTTCCCCACCTTCAAGTGTGTTGTGCTAGCTGGAAGCTGCTCCAGTACTTGCACGGACTAAATCTGAACTGCCTGCTCTAGTCTGGGTCCTGCCATCTCGGCCAAGACTGCCACTCCCATCGCAGATATATTTCCGACGAAAGACCCTCTCAGGGATTCGGCTCCCTGCTCAACAACCTTGAACAGGTAGTGACAACCTCGGTGAGTCGTGTGGGCCCTGCTTCCCCTGGCAAACCAGAACACCATCCACAGGTCTTCATCGCATCAGCCCTGCCTCCTGGTCTAGGCAGCATGAGTATCAAACAGGGTAGCTCCCTGTGTTTTAGTGAAGCCATCTATGTAGTGCAGGAAATATTTTAACTTTTGTTTTGGTTTGGGTTTTATTTATTTTATTATTCATTTGTGCTTGGTTGGGGTGGGTATTTTTTCTTTATAATTCTTGTTTTTGGAGATTTCCTTTTTGGGGTCAAATGCTTGTGTTTTGTGTTCTTTGACTGTTAGTCAGCCTGTGGAATGTGTAGGTCTCCCCCCCCCCGTTGTGCGCTATCCTCTGCCCTCCATGCCCATCACCCATTATCCCCCCACCTTTGATGTCTTCTACTTACCAGCACTGTTGAGCGCTGGGTATTGTGCGTGGGGGGGTGCAGACATCAGAGGATGAATGAATGGGTCTCTCACATTGGGGTAGTTAGGTCTAGAAGACGCCCTGGGGTGAACTGGAGCCTGGAACATGGTTCACCATGTCTAGTCCCCATACCCAAGGGCACCACCTTTTTTGGTGGGCAAGTAGCCAGGGTGGCCCTCGAAACCCATCAAACTCAAACGGTGTTATGCAATGCAGGGATTTATTTAACTCCTAAAATTGATTAGCGTTTTGCTCATAAAAGTGCTAAAACATTGTGAAAATACATAGCACTTGCCTCACTGTGTTTAACAAACATAACACTTCTAGAAAACCTATATAAATACTTTCTGTACAGTTAGCATTGTCCCAAGAAAAAAACTGCTAATCAATTATTTAAAACCCTGCAATGCCAGATCTGTTAAGAACAAGACTGCAATTATTGCAGATCTTGTTGGAACAACTGATCTGGCATGCATCACCAAGACCTGGCTGGATGAAAATGCTGGCCCCACGTTGGAAGCGGCAATTCTGTCTGGGTACTCGGTGATACACCGCCCGAGATAGGACCGCGGGGGCAGCGGTCTGTTTCAAGACCAAGTTGGGCCTCACGAGTGTACAAGTAAAGCAGGCCAAATCTTTTGAGTGTACTGTGGTAGCAGGTGTAGGTTGTAGGATAGCTCTCATCTACTGTCCACCCGGGGACAAAAAGCGATTCGTACAGGAAGTAGTGGATTTCGTCATCGACATGGCGTTGGAATCGCCCAGACTGATGGTTCTGGGTGATTTTAACGCCTGAGTCAACGACAAACTCTCACCATTTGGACAGCACTTCCTCCAGCTGATGACAATGTCTGGGCCTTACACAGATTGTTACCTCTGCTACCCATAAACACGGTCACTCTTTGGATTTGGTTTTCCTCCTGGGGATTGAGACCTCCAACTTGGGGGTAGAACCTGTCGGTTGGTCTGATCACTACACTGTGAGGTTCAACTTTTGCACCCCCCCTTCGTAGGCCAGCCCCTGTGGAGATGGTCAGTTACCGCCTTTTATGGGATGTGAGCCCTGAAGGCCTAGCGGCGGTGATTGAGCTCTCGGAGTTCCCTGTGACCAGCTCAAGTCCAGAGACCTTGGTCTTGGCCTATAATAAGACCATCTCCACAACCCTGGACTTGATTGCTCCTGTCCGTATTCATAGAAACATAGAATTGACTGCAGATATGGACCACAGGGCCCATCCAATCTGCCCATTTCTTCTTCTACCTTATAAATGTGCCATCGACCTTTGCTCTGTCAATGGCCTATCTATTCATACTCATCTGTATTGCTCCTTTATGCCTATCCCATGCCAGTTTGAAGCCCTGCACTGTATTTATATCCACCACTTCCTGAGGTAGGCTGTTCCATGCATCCACCACCCTTTCTGTGAAAAAGAATTTCCTCACATTACCCCTTAATCGGCCTCCCTCTAATCTCATTCTGTGTCCTCTTGTCCTGCTATTTTTCTTATATTGAAACCTTGTTAATGCCCTTAAGGTGTTTGAATGTTTCAATCATATTACCTCTCTCCCTCCTTTGCTCTAGGGTATACATATTGAGCTCCATTAATCTGTCCTCATATGTTTTCTGATGCAGTCCCTGCACCATTTTGGTTGCCCTTCTCTGGACTGCCTCAATTTGGTTAATGCCCTTGAGAAGGTGTGGCCTCCAGTACTGCATGCAGTACTCCAGATGGGGCAGTAACCAGTGTCTTGTAAAGAGGGATTATTACCTCCCTCTTCCAACTTGTGATACCCCTACTAATACACCCCAACACCCCCCTAGCCTTACCTACTGCTTTAGTGGTCTGCTTGGATGATTTCAGGTCATCAGTGATGATGATGCCAAAGTCTCTTTCTTCCCTTCTGACTGCCAGACACTCCCCTCCCAGCCTAAGGGTGGCTTCAGGGTTTCTCTTCCTTATGTGCATGATCTTGCACTTCTTTGCATTAAACCCCAGTTGTCACTCTTCTGACCATTTTGCTAGTTTATCCAGATATCTTCTTATTCTGTCCACCCCATCTGGATCATCTACTCTGTTGCAGATCTTGGTGTCATCTGCAAACAGACAAACCTTACCCTCCAGTCCATCTGCAATGTCACTGATGAAGATATTGAAGAGGACTGGCCCCAGGACTGATCCCTGAGGTAACCCACTTGTGACTTGCATCTCTTCTAACTGTATATACCGCTTACCACCACTCTCTGTTTTCCACCACAACCAGTTTGCCACCCAGTTGACCAACTTCTGACCCACCCGAGCCTACCCAGCTTATTAATCAATCTTCTATGTGGAACAGTATCAAAAGCTTTGCTGAAGTCAAGGTAGGCGACATCAACTGCTCCCCTTGGTCCACCACTCTGGTTACCCAGTCAAAGAAATCTATAAGATTAGTTTGACAGGACTTTCCTTTTGTAAACCCATGCTGTCTTGGATCCTGTGCTCATATGGATTCCAGGTGTTGCACTATCCTTTCTTTAAGGAGTGCCTCCATAATCTTGCCCACTACTGAAGTAAGACTGACTGGTCTGTAGTTCTCTGCCTCCTCCCTGCTACCACTCTTGTGGAGCGGGATCACATGAGCCCTTCTCCAGTCTTCTGGGATCTCTCCTGTGCTCAGAGACTCACTAAACAGTTCTGATAATGGCTCTTCTAGTTCCATCCTTAGCTCCTTTAGTACCCTGGGATGTATGCCATCAGGTCCCATTGCCTTGTCCACCCTGAGCTTATCGAGCTCTTGTAGGACCCTTTCTTTTGTGAAGGGACTAGTGCTCACCTCCCTCCCCCGTGTCCACGGTGCAGAGCTGTGGGCCCTGCCCTACCTTCTCTTCAGTAAATACTGAGCAGAAGTATCTATTTAGGATAGATGCTTTTACATTATCCTTCTCCTCACACACCCTTATCTCCTTTGAGCTTAGCAATACCCCCTCTGGACTTTCTCTCCTTTCACTAATGTATCTATAGAAAGTCTTGTCAACTTCTTTTACTGTTTGTGCTACTGTTTCCTCACTTTGGGCCTTTGCCTGTCTTATTGCCTTCCCTGCTTCCTTAGGGAAGTTTGGTAATCCTCCCTATCTTCATTCCGCTGTGTTCCCTTATATTTTCTGAAGGCCAGCCTTTTGGCTCTGACCTTTTCTGCTACTGTTTTTGAGAACCAAAGTGGTTTCCTTCTTCTTTTGCACTTCCTTTTCTCTCTAACATAATGGGATGTTGCTTCAAGTATTACATCCTTAATGCTTGCCCACTTTGCCTGTACCCCCTCATCTGTATTTCTTTTTGCCAGGGTAGCTTAACTCTGTTGGCCATCTTATCAAAGTCAGCTCCTCTGAAGTCCCATGTTTTTGCCTTGGAATGGGATTAGTTCTAGTGGCCAAATTGAACCATACAATGTGATGGTCACTGGCCCCCAGGTGACCTTCTACCTGGAGATCTGTGATCCTTTCCCTGTTAGTCAGTACTAGATCTAGGATAGCCCTGTCTCTTGTGGGTTGTTGTACCAGTTGTTTGAGGCCCTCCCCCTGCAGGGAATCCACCATATGTCTAGTTCTGGCAGATGTTCCTGCTGGTATTGATCAATCTGTATCTGGCATGTTGAAGTCTCCCATTATCAGAACCTCCCCTTTAGCTGTCACGTTTTGTATATCTTCTAATAGTAATGTGTCTATGTCCTCCCCCTGGTCTGGGAGCCTGTAGACAACCCCAGTTCTTTTGGCTGTCCCATTTCCTGTTTCCAGGGTGACCCACAGTTCTTCTGGCTCCTTATGTGTATTCTGAATTTTGGTAGCTTTGATATTTTCATTGACATACAAGGCCACTCCACCCCCCCTTTTTTTTGCAGCTTGGTCTCTTCTGAACAGTACATAGCAAGGTACCGAAGTCTCCCAAGTGCGGTTACTGGTAAACCACGTCTCGCTAATTGCTACTATGTCCAGTTTAACCTCTGTCATTATTGCCTGCAGGTCTGAGATCTTGTTTCCCAGACTGCGAGCATTTGTGTACATGTGTAACCCCCGGACCCCTGCCTTTTAGCAAAATGACAGGTGGCATGCTGTTGAAGCTGACAGCAGTACCTGGTGGGGACTGGGTTCAGGGAGGATTAGGTTACTCGGCACAGGGGGTCTAGGTTTGGCTACTATGCACAGGGGCACCCAAGTAAATCCAAACACAGGAAGCAATAACTGTAATGTCCAGAACCAGGAATGGGATTCTACAGTGTGGCTTTTATTCACATCCAATCTGAACAAACAAAGCATAGACGGACCCCCACGGGGCTACATTCCTGGTAATGCAGATTAGAGACAACAGAACACTTCTTCATATTTCCAGCCCTCAGGCTCTGAACCCACCAGGCACACAGCCCAGACTTGCACGCAGCTTTGGGTACACAGCCCGACTTGTACAATACTTGAGTTTTCCCCACTGGCCCGGCTCCCCTGCCGGCCACTTGATCCACGGTCCATTTTGGGAAATGAACCAATTTTTCCTGTTGTGGCTCCCCAAACCACCTTAGAGCCTTCAACTCCTAGAGGAAATTTTCCTTCCAATCCCACGTCTGAGGACTTCCCTCATCACTGGCCAAGTGCATGAGGCAAAGTAGAAATCCACACAGCAAATCCATAGAGGTGGACCTGGTCACTAAAGATGGGGGTTCTCCCACCTCCAGCTCCCACAATCCATACCCAGCCATTTACTGAAAGCTTGGCAATGTAGATTACTGGGTAGACGTATGTCACATCTCCTCTACATGTCTTGACTTCCACTATGTGCTGGACTTGAACATACTTTTATTTTTGGCTAAGCCTATTACTCTAGGCCTCCCACTACTTCAGTAGTCCAATCCCCACTATCACACAAGTCCCAGGGTGAAAACATAGGCCCTTTAGGAAGAGCAGAAACTCACCCTCCGGTTGCAGGTGCCCCACAGGCGATTCACAAAATCTTCTTGTTTTCCAAAAACTCTTGGATAAATAAGGCAGCTTCTCCACTAGCAGAAAAAACCAGGGGGTTGCCCCTGGAATATGCAAGACAACCTTTCCTGCCCCATCCCCTGACAGATGGGGCACTAAGACCCGAATCAGTGGTCTCCACCACTTCAAAACTGCTTCTGTCTCTCTCTTTTGGTGGAAAAAAACACTTTTTTCCCAGAATGTAGCCCTATGTCAGGGCTGAGGCACCACAAGCCTACACAGAGCTGCTGTGCTCCTCTCTCAGCAAGCTCCAAACTCCAACTGACCTACAGACTACGGTTCAAACCTCCAACATTCTACTCCAACTCCCTGCTGCAGATTCCATTGTGGCTCATGCAGCTGCGACAGTTCTATGATGATGTCATCCCTCAGTCTCAGCTGAGACTGAGAACAGAGTGAGACAGTGTGAAATCCATTTAACTGGAGTTTCACAAGCTGTCTTCCCTGCCTACCACTAGGTCTTACTGGGATTCTTGTAACCCAGGGTAACAAGGGGGTTATACATGATATTCCATTGGCCAAATTTCAGTGTGTTAGTTGTTGGGTAAGTTCTGGCGTTTCCCCTGTGCGTTGTATGGGGAGCTGGACCTTTTTCCTTATCTGGTGATGCAAATGAACTACAAACAACATGGCTTTAGAAAAAGATACGGGACTGACACAGCCTTGGTAACTTTCACCACAGACGTATATGAAGCACTAGACCAGAACAAGATGGTAGGGACAGTCTTCATTGACCTAACCAAGGCCTTTGACCTCGTTGAACACCAGCTACTGCTAGAAAGTCTCAGTGGCCTAGGTCTGTACAAACAAGCTCTAAAATCATTCACAAACTACCTCCATGGCAGGTCACAAATGGTTCAGTGGAAGGGGGCAAAATCTGGTGAGAGACCGGTATCTGTTGGAGTTCCGCAGGGATCAATCTTGGGCCCACTACTTTTCTCCCTGTATGTCAACAACTTACCCCAGCACTGTGGAGGGGCAAAAGTCATGTTATATGCTGATGATGCAGTGCTGTACATAACGGGGAAGGACACTGGGTCCCTAAATCTGGAGTTGCAGCAGGACCTCGATACCCTTGAAGCCTGGTGCCAGGAGCATTGGCTGGTTCTAAACAATAAGAAAACTAAAGCCATGCTCTTTGGCCCAAAAAAACTTGGCCCTGACAGATTGACCCTTCTATCCCTCACCACCCTAAATGGGACGGGGACAGAGGTAGTGGACAACTTCAAGTACCTGGGGATATACCTGGACCAGGAGATCTCCTTCATGAAGCATACTGACCACCTCACAAAGGTGATAAACCAAAAGCTGGGCCTCCTTTATAGGCTAAACCCCCTTTTTGAACAAGGAAACCAGGAAAGCGATCGGCAATGGGGCAATACTACCCACTCTTCTCTACGGAGCAACCATGCTCCAAACACTAAGGGCAACAGAAAAACAGCACCTAGTGGCACTGTATCACAGGGTCTACCGATTCACAGCTGGTGCGCAATGGATGGAGCATCACTGTAAGGTGCTCCAGGCCATCGACTGGCCATCCCTCTAAGCCAGACTAACTTATCCTTCCTTATGTTTGGCTTTTAAACTACAACAACCTGGGACTCCCCCAAGTCTACGGGACCTGGTAGTCCCCAAAACAAATAGAAGAGAGCTTAGGTCTACTGACCGGAAGTTACTCGAAATACCCAGAGCCAGGTCATCCCTCGGCCTTCAGGTCTGCCAGAACAGCCTTATCCAAACTTTGTAACAATCTACCAAGAGAAATACAGAACTGCACCTCTCCTGGGGGCTTCAGGAAAGCACTAAAAATGCACCTAGGGACTGGGACAATGTGCTGCTGCCTCAAATGAGGCTGCCTGAAAGTCTTTCTCCCCAGAAAGGGGAGATGGCTGGAATGGTTTCCACAGGCAATAGATTGGAGGGGGTGGAAAGTAGGACAATATACTACCTCATAGGCACTTATCTAAGCTGTTTCTGTTGATCTGTCTGTTTCTAATTATATGTCCCGTTGCTGTTTTAGATTCTGTGTACAATGTAGAATATGCTGAATTGATGGTCTGTTGCACAATGTAATTGTCTTGCTCTCCTGTTTGTATCAATGCATTGGTTTTTAGTCTCCCTTAGGTGCATATAACTAATCCTGGGTCACCCCTGAAAAAGGGACTGTCAAGGTCTCAGTGGGCCCACCTGGTTACCAAAATTTAAATAAATAAAACATGCTGAACTCCTGTTTGACCACTAGCTGAGGGGGGAAGGATGTTCTTCCCATTTGACGTATGGGGTGCTGTACCCCTCTCCCCATTTGCTAGTTTAAATATTCTGCAAAGACATCAAATTTCTGCCCCAATGCACTGACTCCCTCCTTAGTCAGATGCAGTCCATCAAATGTAAAGAACTTTCACTCCCAAAACTGTTGCCAGCTCCCTACAAATTTGTGTCCTTTTTCCTGACACCAGCCCTTGAGCCACATGTTTAGCTCCCCTATCTCCCCTTCTCTGACCTTCCGACCATCTGCCCCCCCTCTCCCAGACTGGCAGGATTCAGAGAAGGAGATGCCGGACGAAATGGATGATAGTTTGTCACCCAGTCTGATCAGGTGTTCCTTGGTCTCCACAACTGACTGGCTGGCGAGATCATTAGTCCCCATGTGTACCAGGGCATCAATGTTTTCTCCTGCTTCCTGAACAATTTTAGCAATGCGGCTAGTGTCTCTCCACGCTGATGTACCTGGGAGACATCTGACCATTACCCCTGGCTGGAGATAGGCATCAACTCCCCAAATTATGGAGTCTCCTATGATCAGAAGTTTTTGGGATTTCCTTTTTTTGTTTTAGTTCCTATTTTGGGTGAGTTTTGTTGTGCTAGCTCCTGTGCTGCAGTGTCCTGCTCTGCACTGTCATCTGCCCCTTTGTTTTGATTTCGGAGATAGAGGCAGACACCTGTTTGTAGTTTTTATGTGGCTTGCGGAGGTAATATGTTGGAGAGCACCGAGTGAAGGGGCACCCGATTTGCCCCTCCTAACCACCTGCCAACCTCCTGGACCAACTACCCTCTGTGGTCGAGGTGCTTCTGTTGGATGTTGGGGAAATGGCAGGTGGTTCTTACAATATATTTCCTCTTGAATATGAAATTTGAGGTGCACAATCTCAGCCCATGCTGCCTGGAGCTGAGCCCTAAGATCTCCAATGGCCCAGCATGTAGGACAGCGTCCTAAATCCTGTAAAACCGTCCTTCTGAAAAGTGTTCCTCAGTACCTGCAGTTAATGATATCCATTCCAGATAAGTTGCTGGGTTTGTAACCCGGTAAGAGTAATTAGAAGGAAGAAAATGAAAGCAAAAGTTTGATTTTGTGTTTTGTTTGTTTGTTTTTGTATAACTTGTTATAACAAGTTAAATTACTAGTGCCCCTGTAAATGAGGTCACCATGTGGATACCCCACTGATCCACCCCTTCCTGCTTTGCCACAGGAAATGTCATGACTGCGCTACCCTATAAAAGGAGTGTAATGTGGGGTGGTTGGGGATGGGGTGGGTGGCTGGGTCCTTCCCCTGCCGAAAAAGAAGAACCACGGACGAAAGAAACAAGGAGATAAGAGCAAAAACAATCAGTCAGCAGCGAATGCAGTAACCCTGAAAGTGTATCCTAATGACAGCTAAAACTCTAAAACCTGTAAAGCACCACCTGTAATAATTTCACAGAAGATATACCCTGTAAGAAACACTTTGCTACAGAGAAAAATAAAGCAGTAACAGAAGATATACCTTGCAAAAGACAATGTGAATCAGAAGATTACAGCAGTAATCTGTTAGCACACACCTGTAGGCACACCTTGTAATAATTCAGCAGAAGGTATACCCAGCAACAATTTGAATCAGAGAAAAATAAAGCAATAAAATGTTAGCAACAAACAGTAACAATCCCAGTGAGTACAAAATAAAAATAACAACACACAGTAAATCTGCCTAGCCAAAAGAGTCTTAATCATTTCCCTTGCTCTGGTAAGGTTTTTTGTTCTGTCCTTTCAAGCAACCTAGAAGGAAAGAGCTCAGGTGAAGCTAGGTGCCTTGGCCAGCAAACCTAATCTTCCACCTCGTCCTCTCCCCCTTCACCCTCGGACCCCTTGGTCTGATGGGTCCTTGAGGGAGTTGCATCGACTAGGTCGAAGATTAGAGCAGTGCTGGAGGAAATCCGCCCTGGAGGCTGACCACCTTAGATTGGTAGAGCATTATCAGGCCTACCAATCAGCGATCTCCTGTAAGAAGGCAAAATTCCTGTCCGGGGAGATTGCTGCCGATCATAATCGACCATCTCAACTCTTCCGAACTGTGGACAGGTTGTGCAACCCAGCCTGTCTGCAGCTCTGAAGAGCTTTTTCCCAAGTGGAGTGCAATGAGCTTGCTCGATTCTTTGCAAATAAGGTGGCTGACATCAGGTCGGAGATCCTCCTGACTCACTCTGTGGGGGATACTGTTGATCGGTGCTTGGTCACTGCACCTCATGTTTCCTGGAGTACCTTTGACCTGCCAGAGTTCATTGATGTCATGCGGATTGTCCAGGGTATGCGCCCTATGTGCTGTGGTTTGGATCCAGGCCCAACTTCCCTGATCATGGTTGTTGTGACATTACCGGCCCATTCCTGTCTCAGATAATCCAGTGCTCCCTTGCTTTGGGTGAGTTTCCAAGCTCCCTGAAGGAGGCGGTGGTAACACCCCTTCTGAAGAAAGCTCCTCTGGACCCGGACGCTCTGGCCAACTACAGACCAATCTCAAAACTTTCCCTTGATAGGAAAAGTTATTGAGAAAGTAGTGGCGGTACAGCTGGAGAACCACCTGACCATCCATAACATCTATGAACCTCTCCAGTCCGGTTTTTGAAAGAGGCATAGTACTGAGACTGCACTGGTTCGGGTGCTCAATGATCTCCTGATGGCAAGAGATTGGAGAAGCCGTTCTATTCTGGTGCTCCTTGATCTCTCTTCAGCCTTTGACACTGTGGACCATGGGGTGCTGCTTGGGCGCTTGAGGTCCATCTGTGACCTGACATGTAGGGTCCTCAGGTGGTTTGCATCTTTCCTCACTGGCAGAACTCAGAGAGTTGTGTCTGGAATTTTTTCTTCGGACCCACTCTCTCTGTCATGTGGGGTTCCTCAGGGCTCAGTGCTGTCCCCATGTTGTTTGCAGTGTATATGCTGCCCCTTGGAGACATTGTAAGATGGTATGGGCTGAGGTTTCACTGCTATGCTGATGATACCCAGCTCTGTCTGTCTTTCACACCTGACCAGAATAGTGCTCTCTCGATATTTAACAACTGCCTCACTGAAATCCAGGATTGGATGAATTCGAGCTGGCTAAAGTTGAACGTGGGAAAGACTGAGGTGATGGTTGTGGATCCAGGTCGCCGGATAGAGGGGTTGAGGGCTGGTCAGCCCTCTGGACTTTATCTGGGGGGCTCCCAGATCCTTACCTCTGAATGGGTGCGAGACATGGGAGTGGTGCTTGATGATGGACTGACCCTACGATCTCAGGTGTCGGCAGTCATCTAGTCTTCCTTTTACCATCTCAGGAACACCGCCAGGATCAAGGATCTTGTTCTGTCCAGGGATCTGCCTACATTGGTCCACACCTTTGTGACCTTGCGCCTTGACTACTGCAACTCCCTGTACTTAGGGCTACCCGGGGTTGATATCCGCCACCTGCAGCTAGTGCAGAACGCTGCAGCACGACTGGTGACGGGGATTTCTCGCTCTTCGCATATTACTTCGGTGCTGCACGATCTGCACTGACTGCCAATTTGGTGGCAGATCACCTTCAAAGTTGGTTTATTGACTTATAAAGCCCTACATGGACTTGGCCCCGACTACTTGAAAGAGTTTCTTGTTCCCTGCTGCTCTAAGTGACAGCTCCGTTCAGCTGACGAGGGGTTGCTGGAGATCCCGAGGGTATCTTTGAAATCTTCTGGGGCCCGTGCATTTATGTTTATGGCCCCATCCTGTGGAATTCTCTACCCCATCAGCTACGGGAGTGCATGACTGTGGGGGGATTTAAACAGGCACTTAAAACTTTTTTATGGCGTCCAGCCTTCAGTGATGTATAATTGAATGGACCCATTGTTTTATCTATTATTGTTCTTGCTGATTGTGTTATTGTGGTTTTAATTTTGTACAGCGCCTTGGTATTTCGAAAGGCGCTTAAGTAAATAAAGCTTATTATTATTAACAAAGCTGCAATAATTGTGTGTCATCTGATTTATTTGTTTGGGTTTATTACAACAAACTGAGCCATGTGGCTCCAGAGTACAAATTCTGGGTTGATATGCATGCTGATTGTTTTCTTTCCTAACAACAACAAAACCAAGGACTGATCGTTCCAACAGTAGGGGGTGCTCCAGAGTAAGATTTTCATCTAGGAGTGCTTCTAAGAATAAAGGTGAATTTAAACTTTCCGAAAATCAGGAGAAGGAAGGAACATCCGCTGATATTGATAGAGCTGGAACGTCTGCAATGCCTGTAAATAATCAGGGGTCAAAAACCGTAAAAGCAGGAAAATGAGGAGGGGAAGACATGGGGGCAAAAGGTCCAAAAGGAAAAAGGACTTACCCACTGGGAGAGAAAAAGAAGTTAAAAAAGTTACAAATAATTAACCTCTCCTCTGTGTACCTTACAAAGCAACAAACAAATGTACTTGAGAAAGGACCTAGTTTTATACTTACTCCTCCTGTAAATGATTTTCAGGTCTTTGTAGACCTATATAAATGTTTCAGAAAAATCAAACTGAAGGCATTTTTTTCTACAGAAACAAACTGTTGGCAACACCATGGTTTTCTTCCTACAAGTTCAACATCAGCAATTGCCAATGACAGTGTCAATAATGGGAACATTAATCAAGTGGAGACTCCTGTATCTCTTACAGAGGACATTGACTGTTTAATGGATGTCATGGCATTAACTGGAACAGAGGTAACAGACCTCAGAGATAGAGCACAAGGATTTATGGAACCTGATTTTGGAACTCTAACAGCTAATGACATATTACAGCAGGATAATGGGTTAATTGTTCCACCTTTTGAACATGGTATGGCCACAGGTAATACCACTGAGAGTTTAAATAATGATTCGATTACTCAAACTAATGTGGACATTGATGCTGTTCAGTTATCTTCTGATTTAGATATCTTGGAATCTTTATTACAAGAACAGGGTATTGATTCTGACCTCTCAACATTTGCCAAAAAGTGGCATGTTTGCAGCTAGGGAGCACATGCAGAAATGGAGAAAGACTAGATTTAAACCCAAGTCTGTGTTTTGCCCAAATGTTTATAATGCTGCAATTAGTACATTTGAGAAAGTGGTATGTCAGCAGGTCAGGACAATACTTAATATGGAGGTTCCCCCCAAATTTAATATGTCTAAAGCAGAACGTCAGGCTGTAGAAATTTTATCTCAGAACACTTCTACTGTTATTAAGCCTGCAGACAATGGAGGGAATATAGTGATCCTTGGTAAGGAACGCTATAAAAATACTATGATGTCACTATTAAACAGTAGTGACAATTAAAAAAATTAATGCTCAGGAAGGAATTACAGAGCCTTTTGTCACATTACCTGAAAAGAGGTGACATTACAGAAACAGAATATCAGTATCTTTGGTCTGAACATCCTGTTACCCCTGGTTTTTATATTCTGCCAAAAGTACACAGAGACAGAAATAATCCACCAGGTAGGTCCATTGTTTCTGGTGTAGGGAGTTTAACCCAGAACTTGGGTAAGTTCATTGGTTGTTTTCTCCAATTTAGAGTCTTAACATTAGAATCCTATATAAAAGACACCAAAGTCTTGTTAAACAAGCATTTGTCAATGCCGAATGTCACTTGCTTATATGTGCTGTTTAGGTATTTGGAAGTGAAAGTACCATGCCTAAGAACCATCATGCGCCCCCCCGCCCCCCAAAGACATCCACTGTGTCTTTCTGTTCAGTATTCACAGAAGAGGGGGAAGGGAAAGGGCCACAGCAGTACAGCAGTTGCAAAGGCGTGAAAAGGTGGACAACAGTCCATTCACAGGCAGAAGAATCCTGCAGGAGGTGACTAAATTGAAGGTGGAAAAAGTGATGGGACCAGATGGCATACACCCAAGGATATTAAAAGAACTGTGAAGGGAGAGAGCAGTACCTCTGGTAGCCATGTTCACTGAGTCATTCAATACAGGGGTGGTACCAGAGAATTGGAGGAGGGCATATGTGGTCCCTCTATACAAATCCAGCTGTAGGGAGGAGGCAGGGAACTATAGGCTGGTCAGCCTCACTTCAGTAGTGGGGAAGATCATGGAGACATTGCTTAAAGAAAGGATAGTGGGGCATCTAGAAGCCATCAGAGCCCAGGACCATAGGCAACATGGATGCACAGTGGGGAGGTCATGCTAGACAAATGTGGTTGATCTCTTTGAGTGGGTGACAAAGGAAGTAAATCAGGGTGAGGCAGTGGACGCTAACCTTGATTTAAGCAAAGCCTTTGACACCGTTCCACATAGGAGGACGATAAACTAGCTGAGTAGGCTAGACATGGGGGAAAAGGGTGGTAAAGTGGGTTAGAAACTGGCTAACAGACAGGAGGCAGAGAGTGGTGGTAAATGGGGTGCAGTCTGGGGAGAGGGGGTGACCAGTGGGATGCTGCAGGGATTGGTCCTGGAGCCAGTCCTGTTCAATGTCTTCATTAGTGACATTGCAGAAGGGCTGAAGGGAAAGGTCTGCCTGTTTGCACATGACACCAAGATCTGTAACACAGTGGATACCCCAGACGGGGTGGAGAAAATGAGGAGGGACTTAGGGAAGCTTGAAAAATGGTCTGAGGACTGGCAACTGAAGTGTAATTCAAAAAGGTGCAAAATTATGCACCTGGGACACAGAAACCCTGGGGAAAGGTACAGGATGTGGGGGGAGTTGCTGACAGTCACAAAGAAGGAAAGGGATCTGGGGGTTCTTATTTCAGATGACTTGAAAATGTCAAAGTGGCAAGGCAGCTGGGAGGGCCAGTGACATGCTGGCGTGCACAGGCAGGGGTATCACCAGCATAAGGAGGGAGGTAGTGATGCCACTATATAAAACCATGGTCAGGCTTCACATTGAGTACTGTGTGCAGTTCTGGAGATTGCACCTTCTTAAGGATATTAACAGGCTGGAGATGGTCCAGAGAAGGGCGAATGAGATGGTACAGAGCTTGCAACACAAGACTTATGAGGAGAAATTAAGGGACCTCAACATGTACTCACTGGAAGAGAGAAGGGAAAGAGGGGATATGATAGAAACATTCAAGTACCTCAAGGGTATAAGTATAACTACTGAGAAGCAGGAGACAGCTGCTATAGACTCATGTGCCAGCTTCTGTGTGATATTCTTTTGTTCTTATAAATCTGTAATCTCCAGTATTTCAGTAACCACATGACCACACTCCCTTCTTTAAGCAATGTTATGCTGATTGATGCCTGGTGTCAGACGGCAGACAGAGGGCTCACCAGATTGTGTTGCCATTTGGAAAACTTAATAGAGTGTTCTTTTACTGGTAAGCATTTCGGAAAGCTGGTGATGGTCTCACAATTTTTATTATGATTTTATCTCCTTATGTCTGTCCCCTTTGGTCCCCCCATCCCTACACCCCAAAAGTCATCAGTGGCCACAGCTGCAGCCTTCTTCTTGCCAAGATGGTGGGTGAGCAGCTGCCTTCATAGTCTGTAAAGTCTGACGTCTTTCAGTGCCGCTTATTGGTCATCTTCCAACACAGGCAAGGTGCTGCAAGCCAAAAACTAACTCAGGACAAGCAGGTTTCAAAGTGGGGAAGAAATGGAGTGAGCACTAATCAAGTACTCATTCAGAAGCGGCGTCGATTTTAAGATCAGCATACTGGTGTGGACACAGCAAATAGAACCCCAGCTCTTTAAGCAGCCTTATGAAGATTAATGTCTTTTAGAAGCACTGGGGTACTGTTTATTGTACTGTAAGTGGGCTGCATCTAATTAGGTAATTTATTGTACCTTACATCTGGGTGTATGGTAGGCCCAACTTTAAATAAACACTGCGCCTGAATGAACACATGATGCCATAGAAACATAGAATTTGTCAGCAGAAAAGGACTGCTCAGCCCCCAAGTCTGCACAAGTGTTCTCTACCTGCCTGTATATGTTACTGCATGTCAATCTGCCTGCGTCCATCAGGATCTCCTTGTGAATGAGCTTGCTTAATGGATCTTTCCTGCAATGAACTGGAACCTACTCCACTTCCATAGCCCTATTGATCTCCGCTGACCCCCTCTTTTCCCCTTTTTCTAATATATCCCTATGTTTATCCCATGCATGCATCATGCCCCCTACCATTTTAGCTTCCACCACTTCTCCTGCCAGTCTGTTCAAGGCATCTACTACCCTTTCAGTAAAGAAATATTTCTTCACATCTATCCTGAATGGCCCCCCCACCTTCATTGTATGTCCCTTGGTTTGGGTGCTCATCCTCATTTCAAGGAAACTCCCCAATTGTATCCTCTTTACCCCTGTGGGGTACTTTGTAGGTCTTGGTCATTTTACCTCTTGCCCTTCTCTCTTCCAGAATGTACATGTTGAGATTCTTCAGCCTTTCCTTGTAGGGATTCCTGTGAAAATTCTGAACCATTTTAGTTGCCCGCCTCTGGAAAACCTCCATCATATGTTCTTTCTGAAGTGTGGACTCTAAAACTGGACACAGTACTCCAGCTGAGGGTATAGCAGGGAGTGATACAATGGCAGCACAACATCCCTCCTCCTACTACTGGAGATGCCACTCCTTATGCACCACAGAATCCAATTTGCTGTGCCCATAGCCTTGTCACACTGTACTGCCACCTTGAGGTCCTCTGATATTTATTTATTTGCTTTTGTTAACCGGGTAGGGCACACTAGACACCAAGCGCCTATTTTCAGGTGCGACCCGGGAGGGTTACAGTGGTGGAGGCATACAGGAAACAGTTACATACAGTTGGTGGTAAACCTGAGTCAGTTTCATACAATAGAGGCAAACAACGGGATTGACAGAATAAGCAAGCAGTAAAGTACATGTAGTAATCAAGAAAAACAACGAACAATACCTGAAAAGAAAAAGGAAGCAATGCATCATTAGAGCTTGAGGTTGGGAGACGCAGGTACACACAATTGGGGAATAAGGCTAAGAGAATTTAAAGGTAAAAACAAGATGTATTCGGTACACTTTGTGAGGTTAATGGGTGCTAGCAGGAGTAAGTGCATTGGATGGGGGGAAAAAAGGACGGGGTGAGGCCAAGTTGGGAGGGAGGAGAGAGGGGTGGAGGTGGGGAGTGAGGACAGTAAGTGTTGTCAGGTATGAAGGGGTACAGAGCAGGGAGGCCCAGGGTGCTCAAGAGACTCGAGTAGGAGGGGTAGAGCTAGGAGGTACAGGGACAGGCAGAGGAGGGTTTCAGGTAGTGCCAGAGTGAGGTTTTGAAGTGGGAATGAGAGGGGGTGGACCGGGTAAGGATTGGGAACGAGTTCCAGAGTTTGGGGGCAAATGAGGAGAAGGCCCGGTTCCCCATGAGGGAGTGAGTTCTAGGAACGAGCCGATCGAGGGCCTCTCTTGATCTGAGCTGATAGGAGGGGCCAGGGTTAGCAGGAGGAGGCGGGGAGGGGGGTGTGGCTGACCTTATAATGTTGTCAAAGTACCAAGCTGCAGAAGGTGCGATGTCGTTCAGGAGGAGCCACTCAAGTCGGGAGTAGAGTGCGGTGAGTCAGGGGGGCGAACAGGAGCAAAGCGACAGATGTTATTATAAGCTGTGTCCCATTTCTGGAGGCTAGAAGGGGGCATAGGGCGAGGTGACCAGCCCGTAGCAGAGGTAAGGGAGGAGCACCCCTCTGGCTAGCGCCAAGCGAGCTGCAGGGTACGAGTTTGCCTTTGTAGGCAAGGCCGAGTTTAACATTTGTGGTCCTGCAGACATTCTGAATATGCTGGGCAAGATCAAGCTGTGGGTCCAGAGTGATGCCCAGGTATTTGAATGAGGTTGCGGTCTGTATGGGGGAGCCATCGCTGTCCAGTATCTGGAGGGGGGAGGGGCAGGACTTCAGCTTGTGCCGTGAGCCGAACAGCATGGCTTGTTTTTTTTTGAGGTTGATGGTGAGCCTGTGATCTACTAACCAGGACTGGATGTGATGAAAGTCGGCGTTAAGCTGGGCATTAATAGTGGCAATGTCACGAGCACTGGTCAGAAGGACCAGGCCATCCGCGTAGAGAGTGGCACGCCCATGGATGGCGGAGGACGGGAGATCATTGATGAAGAGGGAGAAGAGGGTGGGACCAAGAACGGAGTCTTGGGGGACCCCACAGTGGACGGGAGAGGGGGAGGAGTAAGTACGATTGAAGTTAGTGAACTGCTGCCTGCCTGAGAGGTAGTTGAGGAACCACGCGTGGGCAGAGGTGGAGAAGCCAAGGCAGCGGAGGGTGGAGCAGAGAAGGGAGTGGTCCACTTTGTCAAATGCTTTGGAAAGATCCACAAAGATGGCACCAGTGAGGTTCCCCTGGTCAGCAGCTGCTCTGATAGTCGAGGTGACAACAGCGAGGGCAGTGGACGTGCTGTGTCCTTTTCTGAATCCGTGTTGAGCCGGGGAGAGGAGATTATGGTCCTGAATGTAAAGGGATAGCCGGGAGGCCACGATTTTCTCTAGGATTTTGGAGGCTGCAGACAAGATGCATAATAGGCGATAGTTCTGGGGGTCCTTGGGTTGCCCTGCTTTGGGACCGGGACCACTTATGCCACTTTCCAGATGGCCGGGATAGACCCGGAACTGAGGGAGGAATTGAAAATGTGTGTGAGAGGCCTGGCAAGAAGGTGGGCCCCGAGCCTGAGCAGTTTAGGCTCGAGGCCGTCATGACCAGCCCCACTGTGAGGGGAAAGGCTGGCGAGGAGCTTCTGGGTCTCATAACATGTGGCTTTTTGGAGGAAGAGAGGGGGACGGGGGTTGGAGCCAGGAGGAGGAGAGACAGGGGGCTCAGGGGCAGAACACGGAGGAGGGGCCGGGGGTTCGGAGAACAGCAAGTTAAAAGTGTTAGAGATGGTGTGAGGGTTGTTGCAGCTGCCCGCCAATAAGTGATCGGTGACCCTGTTCTCTGGCCGACCCACCGACAAGCGCTTCTGATATTTTGCCAGAAATTTCTCGGATTCGAGGTGGAGGAGAGCAGGCGGACTTACAGAAGTAACGCTTTTGAGAGCGGATGGCTTTTTGCATATGTTCCTAATGGTCCTGTAGGCAAGGAGATCAGTAATGCTTTGGGAGGCCTTGTAGGTCGCCCAGCTTTTAGTCCCTAGTTTTCATTAGGAAAAAGGCCACTATAAACCATTTGGTGACAGCGCCTTTACCGCCTCCTGATGAGGGGGCATGCTTGTTCTGCATAGGGATGAACTTGGAAAGAAATTCCTCTAGGGCTAGTGCTGGGTCATCTAGAGCTATGACCCCTGACCAGTCAACAAGTGAGAGGTCGGAGAGGAAGTGTTGGGTATTTAGCTTAGAGTAGTCCCTCATTGTGATCGCTTTGCTGGGGGGTTTGACCGAGAAATTCCCCATGTGCAGTAGGTGGCAAGTGGTCAGAGATGGCGTCTGGAAGGATGCCCGATGATGTGATCCTGTCAGGTCTGTTAGTCAGGACCCAATCGATTAGCGACCCATTTTTCCCCCGGGCAGAGGGCCTGGTAGGCTCAGTGATGACCTGGCTCAGGGCATGGCCCGAGAGCAGAGGTTCATATTCCTTGCGGTTGGGGAGCCAGCCAGTTCAGATTAAAAATCAACAATGACTAGGACTCATTAGTCCCCACTGTGCCGCTGGTACTATGGAGGAGAGAGGAGAGTCCTCGTGGACCACCCTTGGGGATTATAGGCACATATCAGTGCAGCTTCTGTGCCCAAGTAAGTGGAGGCATGCAGGAACTCCGTGGGGGGTTGGGAGGGAGATTAATGGAGGAGACTTGAGGTGCACTTTGTAGTAAAGTAGCACCGCTGCCCGCTTACTGCCTGCACGTCGTGCCTGATAAGGCTATACCCGAGAGAGATCACGGAGTCCGGGACCTGGGGTTGCAGCCAAGTTTCCGATATACCTAAGACATCGGCGGTAGTGGCTACCCAGGCAGTTAGCCTCGGCCAGGTTGGCTAGTAGGCTGAGAACATGTAAGTGGGCAATTTTCAGCCCTTTTGAGGAAAACCAGGCGGGGAGAGGGAGACAGTAGCTAGCTGGTTTAGAGGCGAGGCCATACACCCGTGGGGGATGAGCAGCCATACCAAGATGAAGAGAGGGAGGAGGAAGAATTTATAATGAGAGAGATGTAACTAATTATTAGAATAGCCCACCTAGGTGAAACAGGGGGTTCAGTTAGGTAGCACAGGCATAGGGTGACAACAGAGGGAAGGTCGGAGAGGGGGACAGAAGAGGAGAGAGAAATGATGAGTCAATGGGGCGGGAAAGGCAAGGGGAGGTTAGTGAGAGTGAGCGCACAGGAAAGACCAGAGATGAGGAAAATGATAACACAAGTAGAGCCACTAGGTGGCAGCGTGGAGCAAAGGGAGGAGGAGATGCTGGCCATAATAACCTCAAGGATCCTTTCATGTCTAGTGAGTATCAGTACCTCCCCCCATCCTATACTCAGCATCAGGGTTCCTATGCCCTAGGTACATGATTTTACACTTGTTGGCACTGAACCCCAAGTAAGTAAGAAAATGGAATTGATCTGAATGAATTGCAGGCTTTTAAGCAGCTTTTTGGGGAGTGTGTATGTATGTGTTTGTGGGGGGGGGGGCTCTGCTACTATAACTATTTGCTTATGATTTGGTATAATGTGCGAACAGGCTAACCCTGCTCCCCTCTCCATGAGCTGTATCGGAGATAAAGAGCCCAAACAGCACCGGGCCAAGCACTGAGCCCTTCGGCACCCCGCTTGTCACTGCTCTGGGTGCTGAGAGCTACCCAACCATCACCACCCTCTGCACCCTTCCCTGAAACCAGTTCTCTATCCATTTAATCAGACCACCTTCCACCTGTACCCCTCCTTCTCCTCACTCTTCTCCCCCTTGGCCTGTGTCCCTCCTCCCGGTAGACCACACCCTCTCTCCTCCTTATTCTTACCAGGTGGTGGTGCCTTCTGTATTACACTCAGACAACTCTGCCCACCCCCTTCCAGGGTTACTACGCCTCCACCTTTACCTATATCTAGGGCGGTGAGCTCATGAGGCTCCCCTGTCTGGACCTTTCTACCAACCACAGTCTTTTGGCCACCCCCACTAGATTAAATCCACCTTAGTAGAGATAGCCCCCTCTAATCCTGCCTTTTTTTTTTTGTACATATTTTCTCCCTGGGCTACGGTCAGCTTGATCATCCTGACCAACCCCCCCTAGCCCTAGCCCAGACATCAGGCTGACCTGCTTACCTCCACGGATTACCCCCCGTGGCGGGGTGGTGAGGGGCTTCCCAGCTTGACCCACTGGAGCAGGATCCGGTTGAGGAGGCGCCATTCAGGGCAGGCAGTGGGGATGGGAGCTCATGCTGCCCACTGGCCATTTCCTTTTCTCCCCTTTGCGGGTCTTGGTGCAATGATACTTAGGAACAATGCCCAGCGTCCACCACTCCGCCCTTACCCCCCGCTCTAGTAGTGCCCCGGTCATCACAGGGGCCGCATACAGGTGGTGGTTCTGGTCCCGCCCGGGATAGGAGAGCAGTCTTCTGGATGCTCAATCCTGTCCCTCACCTGGCGGCCGGGCTCACGTCCAAACCTGGGTCACCAGCATGGCGTGAGGTGTGGCGTCTGGTGCCTCAACCCTCAGCGTCAATGGGCCGACAATAATACTGCCTTTAATACTCCCCTCCCCTTCCTGCTCCAGTGTACCCTGTCCCCTGCGTACAAGTCACTATTCCCCCCAGACCCTACCCCAGTTAGTCACTAACCCATAATGTTTGGTGTAGCACCAATCCCTCAGCCACTCGAACTTCTGAAGCCTACCCTTCCTCCCCATGCTTGCACATGGTACCGGCAGTACCTCCAAGAATGAAACCGAGTCCCCCAACCCCTCACACTGCCTGCTCAACTACTCGAACCTCCCCCTCACAACTTCCACAGTGTCCCCCGCCAAGTCATTTGTACCCACATGCAACGGTAAATGAGGTTTCTTCCTCCCCCTGCCCTGCCCCATCTGCAGTCAACCTGAGGACAACTTCAACCCAAATACGGATGTGCCTTTCCCCTTTCTGCCCATCCACCCATTTCAATATAGATCCCCCAAGATGAGTACCCCCATCCCTTACCCCTTTCTCTTCTAATGCCCTTCTGCCACCCCAGTATTCATTCTTCCTGCCCTTACCCCGCCAGCGCTACCCTATGACTTCTGTATCTATACCTACTTCCACACAACATGAAGTCTTGCTATATTATGACATATGCAGTGAGTCCCAACCTTCGAACTGCTCCGGAGGTGAAAGAGTTAACTTTCCATGCCAGGCATGGAACCTTGAGCGCGAGCTCGGTTGAAAACTCTGTCTGTCTGTTGTTCTTCAAACTCAAACTGTCAGATTCTTTACTCCGCCTCACTGAACAGTCGCTCTGGAGATTTCTCCTTCTGCTCAGTTCATTTGTCAGTTAAAAAGTTTTATTTTTCGGTTTCTTGACCGAAATTAAACCGCAACCAGTCGGTTCAAGCTCTGTCTGTGGTATCGTAAGTAATAGATAGGCTTACATTTGTTTTCTTCTGTGTGGAACTTGTAAACGTGTTTTCGGTTCTGTTTGAACTGATCAGGTTGTTTTTCATAGACTTTCTAGTCCTTCAGAGTGCGGTTCCCGGTTCTTATCAGTTCTAAAAAAAACGGATTTCATTACGGTTTTTTCCACGGCCCGTGACACGGCTGGGAACCGATAAGGGAGTCTTGCTTGGCGGATTGCCACTAACGGGCAAGTTTGGTTAGGCTGGCACTATGTCTGAGAAACCCAAAAGAAAAACCGGGCCCACTGGGTTTCAACACTGTGGTCTCTGTGGGGAAGCCTTTGCTAATGCTGACCCACACACCACCTGTGTATATTGTCTGGGGTTTGACCACCTCAATGCAGACTGCCAGATCTGTAAGAATTTTCCTGCTGCCACCGTGGAAAAGAGAGTTGGTAGGCTCAGGGAAAGGGAGACCAAGAAGTCCGCTGACCCGGATGGCCAGCCTGGTTCAGTTTCAACCGAACCGGAGGGAGTGCCCTCTGACCAGGGCGATGCTTCCTCGGGCAAACGAAGAGCCAGCTCTGAGGAGCCGTTTCCAACTAAAAGGGCTAGAAAGTCAGCTAGTCCAAAAGTACTTTCTCCAACCGCTGAGGAAATAGCCAAAGCACTTTCCCCGGTTCCGTCCGAACCGGCACCATCAGGGAAGCGGTCGGTTCGGTCAGTTCCACTGGTTCAAGATTTTGATTTTGAGGATTTTTATGAACCAGAGGAGGGGGAGGAGGAATATGGGGAGAGTGAATGTGATTTTGAAGGTCTGGATGTGTCCATTGAACCGGACATCTCTCCAGACAGGCCGTCAGGGTCTCCCAGGCTATCTGGGTCCCTTCTCATTTTATGTTCTATAAGAAAGTTGCTGAAACTCTCCAACTCCTGTTGAGGAAGCTGTTGATGACCAAGAGGAGCCTGATTATGTAGAAATGATGGATATTCCAGAGTCTAGGAGACTGTCTATTCCTTGCATAAATCTTTTAGGAAACAGACAGTAAAAATTCTAAAACTCCTCACTCCATCCTCCCTGTTGATAAAAGGATGGACAAGAGGTACTACTTTATCAGGCTCTGATATGGGTTCCTCTCAGCAATGCAGCCATGTGGGGGTAGTGCAGGCTGCAGCTTGTGACAAAGCAAATATTCCTCTAGCCTCGCACCCTCCTGAAAAGGACTCTAGGAAGATGGATGCCATGGCAAAGAAACAATAAATGGCAGCATCTTTAGGACTAAGACAGGCAAATTATATGGCTTATGCTGCTAGATACCAGAAGTCCTGATGGGATACTGTGCTGGCCCTAGCGAAACAAGTCCCTGTCCAGCTTGCCAGGGAGCTGGAGCAGGTGGCTGCGGATGGTATTGAGGCATCCAAGGTGCAATTTCATGCTGCAGTAGACTCTAATGATGTGTCATCAAGGGTCATGACTACATCTGTGGCACTTCGCAGAATGGCTTGGCTCAGATGTACTACCCTGTCACAGGATACCCAGTCTAAGGCTATGGATTTTCCTGTTGTGGGTAATTCTCTGTTTGGGAGCAGACAGAGAATTATATGAAAAATGGATGAATATAGGACCACCTATAGGAGTGCACAGGCCAAAGAAAGGCAAGCCACTCCTCAAGGCAGCATCTCAGGGCAGGCCTTTTGTAGGCCTTTTACCAAGCCAGGCCTCCTCTTCTGTTTATGCCCAGAGGGGGTTCTTTAGAGGGGGAGGCAGACGGGGTACAAGTAAGCCCACTTCTACCACTCAGCCCAAAGCTCCTGCTAAGCAGGCTCCCTGATGGGGTGGCCAGGGCCGCTTCTCCACTACCGGTAGGGGGCAGGCTGGCTTACTTTGTCCAGGACTGGAGGTCTTTAACATCAGACAAGTGGGTCCTGGAAGTAGTAAGCCAGGGACTGGTTCTCAGCTTCAAAAAGTTTCCAAAGATGAGAATCAGGTCCTTTCCACCTGCAAATCCATCAGAGGCTCTTGCCCTAGAAACAGAAGTTTCCACCCTCCTGGCTCTCAGAGCTGTGGAGAGGGTTCCACCCCTACACCAGGGCAAAGGGTTGTACTCCAGGTACTTCCTTACCCCCAAAAAAGACAGGAGAATGGCGGCTCATCCTAGATCTCAGATACCTAAACAAGCACCTTTTAAAACCAAAATTCAAAATGGTGACTCAGAATTATTTTACCCTCTCTAAGGCCAGGAACTGGCTAGCCTCCCTGGACCTCAAGGATGCCTACTTCCATGTTCTTATCAGAAGCTCCCATCGAAAGTACCTCAGATTCGAACTGCCCTCAGGCCATTATCAGTTCAGAGCAATGCCCTTCGGCCTCACCTCGGCCCCGAGGGTATTCACAAAATGCCTGGCAGTAGCAGTTGCCCACTTAAGAAGGCAAAAGATTGCCATCTTTCCTTATCTGGATGACTGGCTCATAGTAGGCCAGTCTCCAGACCAGGTCAAACTACACCTTCAGGTAACTCAGCAACTGCTCACATCTCTAGGTTTCCTTCTCAGTCTCCCAAAGTCAGTCCTAGAGCATGTCCAGCTTCTCACCTTCATAGGTGCAGAACTGAACACAAAAGAGACCAGAGCCTTCCTTCCTCTGGAAAGAGCAAGGACCCTGATCTCTCTCTCTCTGGCCTCCTCTTTCACCCTTCAGGTCTCTCAACCAGCAAGGCACTTTCTTCAGCTCCTAGGGCACATGGCTGCTTCTACAGCAGTAGTGCAGGGAGCAAGATTTCAGATGAGGGATGTCCAGTTCCATTTGAGAGCCTTTTGGTCTCAAAGGAGAGACCCTCTAACCAAATTGATCCCAGTGACTCGGACTCTGATCCAGGCCCTTCAGTGGTAGCAGGACCAGAGCAATCTGAGACAGGGGGTCCCTTTCACCCCCAGTCTCACGCCTTAATCCTTACTACAGATGCATCCCTCTTGGGGTGGGGAGCTCACATGGGTGGCCTCACTACCCAGGGATTGTGGTCCCCACAGGAATCTCTGCTCCACATCAATCTGTTGGAACTCAGAGCAGTTTTTCTAGCACTTCAAGTTTTTTCCACATCTGTTTAGAACAAAGTGGTACAGGTCAGAACAGACAACACCACTACAATGTGGTACATCAACAAGCAAGGGGGCACTCGGTCTATGGCCTTGCGCACTGAAGCGATGAAGTTGTGGTCTCTGGCTTATTCCCTGAACACCTCCCTTCGACAGTTCACCTACAGGCAAGGACAATGTCCTGGCAGATGCTCTCAGCAGGATTTCCCAGGGCCATCACGAATGGGCCCTGGATCCCTAGTACTGGGTAGTATGTTGCCAGATGGGGCATCCCGCAGATAGATCTTTTTGCAGCCCCAGACAATCACCAGCTTCCCCTTTTTTGTTGCAGGGCCCCCAGTGTTGGGCTCAGTCCCTCTGGATGCCTTCCTTCTCAGTTGGGAAGGTAAGTTTCTCTATGCTTCCCCCCCCCCTTCCCTCTCCTGTTCAAGGTGCTAGTCAAAATCAGATCTCAACCCTGCAAGGTGATCCTGATTGCTCCAGATTGGGTCAGACAGCCCTGGTACCCTCTCCTTTTGTCCTTAGCAGTCCACCTTCCCCTGTGCCTTCCCAGGAATCACAACCTGTTATCCTGCCCAGGGAGAGTTTGAGTATCCGAACCTCAAATCTCTCAGTCTCAAGGCTTGGCTCTTGAAGGTTAGAGTTTGCTGACCTACACCTTTCCCAAGGTGTATTGGATATTTGAGGCCTCTTGAAAGCCTTCCACCAGGAGCTACTTATAATTCCAAATGGAAGGGTTTTCCATATGGTGCTCTGTAGCAAACATTTCCCCAGAATCTGCTGACATGCCTACAATCCTGAATTATTTAGTGCATTTGAATTCGTTGGGGCTTAGACCAGCTACCCTAAAAGTGCACCTGGCAGCTGTGTCTGCTTTCTTATCAGCAGGTAAACCCTCTTCCTTTTCAGCTCATCCTGTATTCTCCAAGTTTTTCAAGGGGTTGCTTCACACCAACCCTCCATTCAGGGACCCTACGCCCATGCTTGGGATCTTAATATTTGCATTGCCCAGCTTATGCAACCCCCTTTTGAGCCATTGTCTTCAGCAGCGCTTAAGTACTTGACTTGGAAAACTGTGTTTTTGGTAGCCATCACTTCTGCCAGGCGCAAAAGTGAATTGCAAGCATTGTCAGTGGAGCCTGATTTTATCTCCTTTCACAGAGATAAGGTGGTCCTCAGGACTAACAGTTTTTGGACAGGAAGTTTTTGCCTAAGGTGGTTTCAGACTTCCACCTTAACCAATCCATGTCTCTTCCTGTGCATTTCACTGACCATTCCTCCTCTGGCGAGAGGAGACTGCACAGTTTGGATGTCAAAAGAGCCCTTAGTTACTACATAGAACATACCAAGGGTCACAGGTTTGACTCCCTCCAACTGTTCCTCACTTATGGTGAGGTTGGTAAAGGGAAACCTGCCACTAAAAGATCCATTGCCAGGTGGATTGTCTCTTGTATCAATTTTGCTATGAAAAACTGGGTAAGGTTCCTCCCTCAGGCCTGAGGCTCACTCTACCAGAGGTACAGCTGCGTCTCTGACTGCTGCCAGGGACATCCCTATCCTAGAGATATGTCAAGCAGCTACCTGGAAAACAGTTCACACTTTACAAGCATTACTCCTGGACATCCAGGCTAGGGTGATGCTTGGTTTCAACTGTATGCTTCAAACCTATTTCCAAGTAGGTTCTGTCCCTCCTCATGGAGGTACTGCTGTGTAGTCTGCATATGTCATAATATAGCAAGACTTCATGTTGTTTGAAGAAAAATTACTCACCTTAGTAATGTTGTTTCTTCTAATGAGTCTTGCTATATTATGACCTCCACCCTGACCCTCTCAGAACCTCTACTTTTGGGATGTGGGTGGGCAGTGTAGTGTTGGCATTAGTAGATGCCACCTTATTCTCACCCCTTCTTTTGGGGTGTTTGGGTGTTATGTTTTTAATTTTTCTTTCTTGGATCCCCTGACTTGAGTCTTTGTTTTGGGACCAAGGAAAATGTGTTCTTGTATTTAGTAGACAGTGGGCTAGTGTAGGTTTACGGCTTCCACACAGAACCTTAGTGAGTTTTGCTCGTAAAGATCTGACAGTTTGAGTTTGAAGAACAACAGACAGAGTTTTCAACCGAGCTCACGCTCAAGGTTCCATGCCTGGCATGGAAAGTTAACTCTTTCACCTCCGGAGCAGTTCGAAGGTTGGGACTCACTGCATATGTCATAATATAGCAAGACTCCATTAGAAGAAACAACATTACTAAGGTGAGTAATTTTTTCTTCCGCCTCACCCCTTTTCTCTGTCTTATTCCTCCCATCCCCCTTGAACCCCTTCCCAGCCTGACTACTTCCTGCTGGGCTTCCCGTGTCGACCTCCCCTCCTCCCCTGCTGATTTCCAACCCTCTCCTATCCCCGCTGTTGCCGATTTAGAGCCCCCATTCCCTTCTACCCCAATAGTGATCCCTCCCATCCTTCCCCCTTCCCGTAGCCTTCTCTCCTCCAGTCACCACCCTGTTCTTCCTTACTAGCCCCCTTCTACCCTTTTGTCCTCACTATCTCTTCCCCTACCTGTTGCCATCCCTCTCATGCCCGCTTGTCTCCCCACCTGCTCCCTCTCTCTCTCCCACAGCAGAGGTTTGAATCTATTCCTAGTCAATACCCCCTCCTACATCTCCTCCCCCTATTGGTTCCCCTCTCCTATTTGTTCCCCTTCGTGCCACCCCTGGTCCCTCCCTACCCTCAGCCATCTGCTCGCTTCCCTGGTACTCCTCGTGGTTTCTTCCTCCCCCATCAAGAGGCTCCCCCCTCGCCTCAGGCAGCCCTCCCTTCTCCTGTCTTTTCTGTTAGTGCCTCTGATACGTGGGTCAGTTTCACTCCCTAGTTGTTCTTCCTCCATCCCCCTTTGCCATCCCCTACCCCCCAGGATGCCTACCATACTCATCTGCCCTGCTACTTAGACTCCTCCCTAACCTCCACAGTTCCTCCCTCAAACTAGCCAGTCATCTGCAGACCATACACTCTAACCCCCATCCTCCAAACCCAATCCAGGATCATGGTAGAACCACACCCTGTACACCCCAACCACCCTTCCAAAGATGCCCGCCCTACTGACATGTGGCACCTGCCCCATTTTGGCCCCCATCTTATGTTACGGGCTCTTACTCCCAGGTTCTGTACTCTACTACAACCGTTAGGCCCCTATTTACTCAAATTCCTGTTCCCCTCCCCCACACTAGTCCCCCTACTGACCCCTTGCCAACCAGGTTAATTCAGTCTTAAGTCTCATCCATTAGATACTGTACTACTGTAGCAATCCTAAAGCCTCCTTGTCCATTTTTCACCCCTCAGCTACCATACTTTTTGTTCTCAGCTCTCATATAGTTTCACTTAGCCCAGTTAGAAATCCTACTACACTCCAAGTATTACTCAGCTTAGTTAGAGAAAATAAACAGAACAAATAAATATGTATTATTACAGCCATCATAACAATATAGCTCAGTTAGAGAAATAAACAGAACTAAATCTGTATTATTACAGCAATCCTAAAAGTATCCAGTCCACTCCGGAGACCCTGCTGTAATATAGGACCACAGAGGACCATGGGCGGAAGGGTGGGCAAATCTAAAGTCCTGGCAGAGCTCCACTGAGCTCGCTCACTCCCCCTCTCTCACTTGCTCATTCTAATTCTCCTGACGCTGCAGGCTGCCCTTTGTACTGGGCTCCTGCTTGCATTGGCGCCTTTTTCTGCCCACAAAGAAATCCGCAGCAGTCCCGACAGAGCTCTGTTGAGCTCACTCACTCCCCTCTATCTCACTTGCTCATTCTATTTCTCCCGACGCTGCAGGCTGCCATTTTGTACTGGGCTCCTGCCTGCGTTGGCACCTTTTTCTGCCCACAAAGAAATCTGCAGCAGTCCGACACAGCTCCGTTGAGCACGCTCACTCCCCCCTCTCACTCGCTTGTTCCATTTCTCCCAGCGCTGCAGGCTGCCCTTTTGTACTGGGCTCTTGCCTGCATTGGTGCCTTTTTCTGCCCACAAAGAAGTTCACAGCTGTCCCGATAGAGCTCTGTTGAGGTCACTCACTCCCCCCCCCTCACTCCCTCATTCTGTTTCTCCTGGTGCTGCAGGCTGCCCTTTTGTACTGGTCTCCTACCTCCGTTGGTGCCTTTTTCTGCCCACAAAGAAATCTGCAGCAGTCCCGACAGAGCTCCGTTGAGCTCGCTCACTCCCCCTCTCTCACTCACTTGTTCCGTTTCTCCCGGCGCTGCAGGCTGCCCTATTGTACTGGGCTGCAGCCTGCGTTGGCGCCTTTTTCCGCCCACAAAGAAATCTGCAGCAGTCCTGACAGAGCTCAGTTGAGCTTGGTCACTCTCCCTCGCTTGATCTTAATCTGTCCCAAACACTGATATCCCAAAGCGACTGCGCTATGCTGCACTGGAAGTACGAAAACACATTTCAGCCAGGATGTGAAAGATGGCAGCTGTACTGTTCATAAGGAGGTGTGAAAAAATGCCAGTGTTGAAAATCCGGCGTGAAAATATTACTAATTTGCGAAGTTACAAGGGTGCGTGGAAACTGCGCAACGCATGCTCTTAACACAGTCATTTTATGGACTTTCGTCACAAAATTTTCCACATAGGCATTTTAGGACATCTGCTCATGAACAGTGCCACTGTGATTTTCTTAATGTGCCCGAACACTGATTTCCCCCAGCGGCCGCGCTATTCTGCGCCGGAAGTGCAAAAACACATTTCGGCCAGGATCTGAAAAATGACAGCTATACTGTTCATAAGGAGGTGCAGAAAAATGCCAATGTTGAAAATCTGGAGTGAAAATATTGCAAATTCGCAACGTTACGAGCATGCGTAGCAACTGTGCAACGCACACTCATAAAACAGTCATTTTGGGGAATTTTTCCCACTAAATTTGCAACACAGGCTTTTTGAGAGCCCATCTCATGAACGCTGGCACTGTTGTTTCATTAATCTGTCCCAAAAGGTGATTCTGTGCAGTGACCGCGCAATCACCTTTCGGGACTGAATAATGCCATGACAGTGGCTGAATTCATGAGGAGGGGTCCCAATAACTCCATGTTGAAAATCTGGTGCCAAAATTCCCAAAAATGCCTGAGATATGCACCAAAGTTGAAAAAACCCTATTTATGCCATTATACAGCTTACGGCATTTCTTCAGTTCGCGGTCAGCTTTGAAGAGTGCAGACATGTTCCCGGTCCACCGAAGATCATCGCTGGGCTCGAGGCAGAGTATGGGGTGAGAGGGGTGTGTGGAGGCATGGTGCGCAGAGGGTGAGTGCGGGTTGGGGTGGGGCCATGGACTCAACGAGGACCATTTTCTAGTTTACAGGGTTAAAATAAGCATTGCAGGACTGTTTTTGTTTTCAGGGACATTTGTGCCACCTGAGTGGTTTTAGGCGGGGCTTTAGCCGACGAGGATTGGGCACCCGTCGGCAGATACCGAGTGGGAGAGCTGAGGGGATTGGGCACCTCGGCAGACAAACATTGGGGGAGACATTATGCCAATGGAGAGTGGGTTCCCGATTGGCAACTTCAGTGGGAAGGGTGACTGAAGCTGACGGGATTGGGCACCCGTCGGCAAAGAAAGAGGGGGGCATATAGCAGAAACTTGAGATGGGGACAGTATGCAGACGGGACTGGGTTCCTCGTCAGCATACTGGGTTGGGGCATGCAAGGTAGCGCCCTGCAATGACGGGTCGCTCCCTCATTGCAGTGGAATGGCTGACGCTGCAATGATAAAGTGGCCCCTGATTGCAGTGGCTAAAACGTTTCAAGGTGGTGGCACGCTGGCTGAACTAGTGTCAGCAGCAGCGTGCCACCCCATTGGGGAAAGTGGGCCAAGCCTCAAAGACAGTGGGGGCATTGGCCACAACAGTGCCGCACCTCCACAACCTGCTTCTGCAGCAAGCTGCCACAACATGTTTCTTGCGCATGTGCGCAGTCAACATAATACATTAAAGGATCTAGATTGGAGTGAAGATTTTACATAGCTGGGCATAGATGTCGAGTCATTGTATACAACTATCCAACATTATCAAGGACTGCAAGCAGAACAATATATTTTGGACTGGTCATGCCTAGAAGATATTATACCCAAAGAATCTGTAGTTCAGGCCTTTGAGTTCATTGTGAAACACAACTATTTTAAATTTGACAGCCAGTTCTATTTGCAAGCATGTGGCATTGCTATGGGTGCAGCTACATCACCTAGTTATGCCAACCTGTTTTTAGGACACTGGGAACACGATTATATTTAATCAAGAACGAAATCTGTACTGTCCATTTATAAAATAATGGTTTAGATTTATTGACGATGTTCTGTGCATATGGCAGGGTGGCACTGAGACTATTCCAGAATTCATACAATGGCTCAACAATAATGACCTGAACCTGCGGGTTACTTCTGAGATGAACAAAAGAACACTTAACTTCTTAGATTTGACCCTTACAGTCAGTGAGGACTATAAAGTTATCAATACATCAAGTTATCGTAAACCAAACAGCAACCAATTCGGTGCTACATGCCCACAGTGCCCAACCTCAGAATCTTAAAGATTCCATTCCTTATAGTCAATTATTAAGGATAAGAAGAAATTGCAGCTCCGAGGAATTATTTAATGTACAAGCAGATGAACTAATTTGTAGATTTTTTGACTAGGGGTATAACCATCTACTTTTGAAAAAACTAAAAGAAAAAGTGAGTACCCTTGATCGGGAGAAACTCATAACAGGGCTGGAACCAGAAATTACAACAGCGCACACACAGCCATGGGCATTTATAACTGAGTTCAATCACAAAGCAGGAAAGATTGGTGATATCATCTACCGTAACTGGCACATCTTGCAATCTGATGAAGAAGTAGGTTCAGCAGTGGGGGCTAGCCCCCGAGTATCCTTCAGTAGAGCTAGGAACTTAAAAGATTTTGTGGTACATAGCAGGTTACAACCTTTACAAGTGGAGGTTAGAACTACCTGGCTACCTCAGAGATCATTTGGTTTTTTTCAAATGTTCCAGATGTAATATCTGCAAATATAGTGTGTCAGGCAAAATCTTTCAACATCCATTAGAGCCTAATATTAAAGTAGATATTAGACAGCTCATTACTTGTGATACCAGCTATGTCATTTATGTGCTGTGGTGTACATGTAACAACTTATATTGGTAAGACAGTTCGTCCTTTAAAACAAAGAATCCAAGAGCACATTAGGTCTGTCTTAAATCAGAAAGAGGATACACCAGTAGCGATGCACTTTGTAACACATCATTCTTCTAAACCAGACAACATTCATTTTATGGGTTTGGAATGGGTCCCTCCATTAACACAAGGAGGAGACAGATAGATCCTACTACTGGAAAATGAAAGTATGTGGATGTATAAATTGAATTGTGTTAAACCATTTGGACTGAATGAAAGATGGGATTTGAAACCTTTCCTGAGTAGAAAATAAGTGAGTTAAATGATCTGTGTTTTTTCGACTGTTGACATGTATAACTTCCTTTCTCTCCCTCTCCTCTTGTAGACATCCACAGCTACCAGAAGCCTAGGACACATAAGAAATCTTTGTTATCCAAGAATGGAAGCCGTGATACATTGGGCCATGTCCAGGATCACCACTTGTATAGCTTGCCCTCTTTCTATATTTATTTGTCTCAATAATTATTGAATGAGTGCCAGGGGCAGCCTTCATGAGATTTACAATGACAGATATACTAAAATGTCAATTATTAATAATGCTAAAGCAGGCTACTTATGATTCTGGTAGTAAGTAATATGGATAGTTTATAATTTACATTTAAAATAGATACATTTTTATGTAATTTTCACTGAGTTTAAACACTTAGATGTAATTCTGTACTATATATTTTTATGCACTTATGGAAGCACATTACAACACACATCTCTGTATAATTTAATAAGTTAGTGTATTTTAGGACACGTAGGAATCTGCAAGTAAAGTATGGAAGCCATAATGATTTGGTCTTGTTCTGGATAACCACTGACATTATTTTAATTATTTATTTAATTTTTGATGGTTTTAAGCATGTTAACTGACAGATAAGCGCCTCAGGCAGCCTCCATGAAATCTATAAATGGCCTAAATACCAAAAATATTGACAATGTTGAAGTAGCTCCTGTGTGTAGGGCTGTAATAATATGAATAGAGAATTTTTATAAAGAGGTTTCACTTTAGAGAGTTTAAACACTTGGTGCATTTTACAATTTGGTATGCATATATACTTTTTTCACCTATATTTTTTTCACCTTACTTTACCTTGTTTTATATAACTAGTGAAGCATATAACTGTTTAAGCATGTGACTTTACAGACTCGTGTATAATTAATGAGATGACATATTTAAGTAGCAATATTTTCCAACTTTGGCCACACCCCTGAGGAAGACTCGCGAGGAGTTGAAGCGTTGGGTGTTCTGGAGGGAGCCCTCACTGTTGCTGGTACTCTCTGCCTTGAATAAATTTATTTTTGAATACATTTGGATTGCCTGTGAATTTATTTGGATTCATCCAGACTAGTGGCAGGAGACCCGAGTGACACCATGTTTTGGATCTGTGTATCAGGGTCCACATAACAGCTGCAACACTGGTCTACCCCAGGCATCACTTCAGGCTAGCCTGTTTAACAACTGGGTACCCAGAGTTGAGTGACTGTATACAAGGGACTCGCTGTGCGTGCATGTTCAGTCTGAAATAATCAGATCTGTCAGTCATCTGCTAGCTTCATGCCCACCCCTGTTCATTTCCCCCTGAATAAATCAGATTTTGTTCTTTTTGCATTTAACCTGGCTAATATGTACCTTTTGGTGGGGGTATTGCATTGCCATTGAACTGTTGCACTACAGGTCTTACTTTACAGGGGGTCTCCAGGGCAGCTACGGAGAATCCAGCCCTGGTGGTAAGTGCAAGGGGTGTGAGCAAGTCATTACTGCCATCTGGTACATATGAATGTTTTGCTGCTATACTATTTAGGCCACTAAAGGGGTTGGTGGGGGGTGGGGTTATAGCATCTCAGAGGGCTATACCAACAGCAGTTACGCTAACTAAGTCCAAGAACTACAGTCTTCTTGGCCACTCTGCAGCTAATAAAAGGCAGCTTCCTCTAGAGTGTCTTTTATAATTATTATTCCTTGTTTTCAATATCACTTTGGAAGAATAGTTAGTGGAGGAAGCATATGCTCTGCTGAAGGTCCACTCCTGAGGCACAGCAACCACTGCCTCCATCTGTGGACACCAAAAATGACTGAAGAACCTTTTTGGATCTGAGCATTGTGGCTGGATGCAAACAGGTTGATCGGAGGTCGACTAAACTGGTTGCACAGGAGTTTGAAAACCTCCAGGTTTAACCTCCACTCCATGAAGTGAACATTTTCACTACTTAGCCAGTTCGCTTGAAGGTTCAACTCCCCTGCCAGGTCAGCGGCCTCTTGAAGTATCTCCCTGCTTGTGCCGCCTTCATGTTTATGTACACCATGCTTAACAGCATTGTTTTAAATGTGAAGGGGAGCTAGGCGGACCACCTCCATCTCCCAAACATTGATGTGGAGATGCTGGTCCTAGGCTGAACAAGTTCTCTGAGTGGGAAGTTGGCTCCTGTCTGCCCCCATCCATGCAACTGATATCTGTTGTGAGAATTAACTCTGGGTAACTCCCAGTGGAATCTTTGCTCAGATCCTGCAGATCCACTCACCAACTCAGGGAGTGACGAAGCTGAGGGGTGAAGGGAAAACTGGCTTGATAATCCTCCAATGAGGGATCCCAGGCTGTCAGCAAACCCATCTGAATAGGCCTCATATGAAAGCGAGCCCACGGCATTCAATCTATCGCTGCCTGTCATGAGGCCAAGAAACTGCAGCAGACCAAGGGCAGATGCCAATGACTGCATCCTGCGCTACTGGACTTCTGTCAATAAGGTCTCCTTCCAGGAAGGCAAGAAAAAACCTTCCCTGGTTTTGTGTTGAAAATTTTATGAGGTATTTCAAGGTCTGAGATGGCTTGAGAGAGCTCTTCTCCCAGTTCACCACCTAGCCATGTGACTAGCATTTCTAGAATCCTGAGTAGCAACCTCCTGCCAGGGACATCAGTGCACAAATATGCAAGTCACTGCTGAAACTGAGTCACCAGGACTATCAACACCTTCAAGGAACTCGGGGAGGGGGGAGGCTGATGCATAGGTGAATAGAAGCACCCTGTGCTGGAATAGTTGGCCCAGTATCAAGAACCTGAGATACTCCAGGTAGGATTGATGGATGGGAATGTGGAGGTAGGCATCCGTCAGATGTATCGAGGCTTAAGGAGACCCCCTGACTGAGCAGCCCGGGTGATTGACCTCAGGGACTCCATCTTGAACTCCAGCTGTGAATTCCTTGTAATAACAGAGCACCCTCTGCAGGTCCAAAGTGTGGAACCTGCGATCAGCATCGGAGGTTGGACTGATGAAATACACTGGAAGGTAATTACCTGGTTAAGGTGAAACTACGGCACAACATTTGGAAGAAACTTTGGGTTGGGGTGAAGGAACACCTTGTCTTTATGGAAGACCAGATAGGGAGACTCCACCAAGAGCACCTGGAACACACTAATCCTTCTGGCTGATATAATGTCCACCAGGAAGGCCATTTCCATGGCAAATGTGACATCTTACGCTAGGGTTAAACGACTTGCCCATAAGCATTGCCAGTACCAGCAGTAGCTCCCATGGATGCAATGGTTTGCGCATGAGAAAGGACAGGTGATCCAGGCCTTTTAAAAAGTGCCCTACCACCCTCTCCTGGGCCAGTGTCAGCATACCAGGCTGCTCATGGTATGAAGAGATGTCAACCAGGTTCACTGTATGGGTTGTTGCTTGCAGTCTTGACTGTGACAGGGACCAGAGGTAGTCAAGGATGCATGTCATAGGGCAGGTAAGGGGATCAAGCTCCTTACCATGGCACCAGACTGAGAACCTCTTCCACTTAAATGCACAGCATTTACAAGTTGATTCCTTACGGGTTGCCTCCATGACATGGAGGACTTCTTCGGAAGGCCCAAAACCTGGAATTCTAGACATGCAGGAACCAGCATGAGAAGTGCGGGGTGCAGAGACTGAAGGTTCGGGTGCTGGACCTTCTCCTGTTTCCTAGTCAGCAGGTCAGGGAAAAGAGGCAACTTCCACAAAGGTCTGCTGCTGAGGGGTTCCAGCACCAGAACTGCCTGGGCCAGCCTGGAGCTATCAGGATCATTAGTGCCTTAATCAGGACCTTGTGAACCGAAGGGAGGGAAGGGAAGGGAAGGGAAGGCATACAGAAGACCTGGGGTTCAGGGCCTTGAGAAGGCATCCCCCTGGCAGTGACCTAGACTAAGGGGGGGCACAGAACAGTCTGTTTTCTGTTCTCCCAAGAGGCAAACAGATCCACCAGAGGGGTGCTCCACTGGGAGAACAGATTGTCTACCACCCCCTGATGCAGGGATCACTCATGTGACGTCTCTCTGACCCGGCTGACAGCATCCACCCAGCTGACTGTTTTCTCCTGCAATATGAATCACCAAGAGATCTGCTTCTAGGTCTGTTTGTCTGTGCTGGTATTTTAACCCAGCTTTGTACCGACACTGTAATGTACCTACATTTTGGTTGCAATTTATTCACTTTTCTTTGTATCCTGATCATTGTATTACTGTTGTTACCTGTAATGTACTTTCCCAGGTTGTGTCTGAAAATAGGCAGGTTTTTGCCTAGTACACTTACCTGGTAAACAAAAGCTAAATAAATAAAGGTACACAAGAGGGACATTGTGCGGAGCACCTCCCATCCCTCCCTGTCTGTTCAGGTAGAATGTTGTGGTCTTGTTGTTCATTTGGACCTGAATGACCTGACCCTAAATCATCAGAGCAAGATAACGAGACTTCTGGAGTGACCAGAACCTGTAGGCTCTGTGGTCTACCAGGTGAGCTCCCCCATCCCACCAGAGATGCGTCAGTCGTGAGCATGATGGAAATTTCCAAGCAGACAAATGGGATTCCTTCTTCCAGGTTCTGTGAGGACAGCCACCATTGGATAGCATCCCACATCGACTGGGTCATCACTGGGACCACTGCAGGAGATGCATCCTCTAGTGTGCCAATCTTATCACATTGGTGGATGCTGCAATCAGTCCAGACAGCTGCAGGAAGTCCTGAGCAGAACGTAAGCGCTTAACCTGAAATGATCGGGCAAAGAAGGCAAGAGCCAATGCCTGCTCCACTGGGAGGCAGGCCTTGGCCTGCAAGGTGACTAGTTCTACCACAATGAACTTAAACCTGTAAAGCGACCAGCTCTAACTTGACTGGGTTGACCAAAAGGCTCAAGCCCTGACAGGTTTGGAGGGCCAGATCCCTTGACCTCTCCACAGCCTCTTGGGATGGCCCAGTTAATGGTCAGTCATCTGGCAAGGGATACACCCTGTCTTTGTGCCACAAGAAGGCTGCCACCACTGCCATGCACTTGGTGTAGACCCTGAGCATGGACAAGAGGCCAAAAGGCATGACCTGGAACTGGTACAGGATCCCCTCTGCATGGAACTAAAGGTATGGGCAGTGGGATGGATGGACTGGGATGTGGAAGAATGCATCCTGGACAGCAAAGGAACAGAACCACATTCCCTGCTCCAGGGGTGGGATTCTCTGATTCAGAGAGACCATCTGAACCTGTGGCTTCCACATAAACTTGTTCAGGTCATGTAGATCCAGTATGAGATGGCAGTCCCCCCATCCGTTTCCGAACCAGGAAGTACCTGCACACATATCCTTGATTGACCAGGGCATCTGGGACACAGTGTGACAGGGCTGAATAAGGCCCTGTCCCATTTGTTATGCAGAAACAGTTAAATGCAAGGATCTGTTCTATCCTCTCCGATTCTGTCTCTTGTCTGTCTAGTTGCGCAACCAAATGTTCTCGTGAGACCTAGGAACTGATCACTCTCACAGTCTCGTGATTCTCCACCTCTCACTGTCTCTCTGCCTTCACTTGCTGTTTCCGTCTTTTCTTCCCCCTTGTGTGTCTGCAGTTGTAAAAGTGCATGTGGGTCTTTATGTGAAACTAGATCCCTTGGTTTGAAATATATATGATTATACTGTTGAAATAATTGCAAGGGGCTGTTTGAAATTTGGGTTAACCTGAGATGCAGTTTGAGCTCTTCTCAGGCTTGTTGACCATTTTGCAGAGTTGCCCACAGGAGGCCAGCTTGGGGCACTGTTCTAGTTCCAAGCTTGCTCTGCAAAGAAACTGACAAGAACTCTGATACATTTTGTGAGAAACAGGATGTCACCTTAATGAGCTCAGGAGGAAGGAGTTAATTGTCAGGCAAAGACTTGTTATAAAAAGAGAAGCAATATTTTTGCTGGAGAGAGAGACTGAAACTTGGAATTAGAGATACCTTCAGATGAAGGACTTTTATTTTCTCTGTTTGTACTGCCTTTGTAAAGGGTCTACTACTAGAAACTGAAACCCGTTTTCCCCACACACTGTTGCCTGAGCCCAGAATCCTGAACGCAAAATCCCGACAGTGAGATTTTGCTTGTTTTCTGTGTTTTCAGGGGGCTTTGCTCCCCGCAACCTCCCGGAAATTAATATAACAAACTCCAGCGGTAGGGGGCAAAATCCCACTGACAGGATTTTTTGGTTGGGGATTCTGGGCTCGGGCAACAGTGTGTCAGAGAAATGGGTTTCGAGTTCTTGTAGTGATCCCTTTGTAAATAGCTTTACTGAATAATTTTTAATTTTTTATTTTATTATTATTGATAATAAATGCTACTTGTGAATTTTACAACTACTCCTGGTCTTCCTATGTCTTGACGACACACAGCCAATGGCCCTATGCTCTAGAAGCTGAGCTATGTTGGCTCACAGCGTGGATATATCTTTTGGCACCCTGGACTCCCAAGGAGCTTGGAGATGGTACTGTGGGAGAGCCTCGGAATCCACAGGCAGACCCTTGCCCACCACTTCTAAAACCCACCTGTCTGAGGCAATGCTGGACCACTGTGGCAAGAAGTGGCACAACTGATCCTATTTGGCAGCTGGGACAGGGACTGGAGGCCCAACCCATCACTTAGCAGCCTTGGAAGGGGCTCTGGCTGCAGGGGCCCTAGAGGCACCACCTCCTCTGCTACCCCCCTTTTTCTGTCCCTGGACGCTGAACTGTGGTTTTGGATACCAGCACTGATATTGCTCCTGCTGATGCCATTGTGGATGAAAGAACAAAAACTGAAAAGCTTTTTTCTTAGGCTTAGGGGCTTTTGAGTTCTGCATGGACAAAGTCACTAACTCCAGGGTGGCACTGGACTTCAATATGTGCATGGTGTCCTGCAACCCCTGGGTCAAATAGTTAAACTGGCTAGATCATGCTGAATGTCTGCCATTAAGGGGACAGTCTCAGCCAGGCTCTATGACATATGGCGATGGCTGCAGCCATGGCATGGGCACAAGAACTGCCCATGTTCAGTGCCATCTGAATCTGGTGTTTAGCTAGCGACTGACCCTGGTCTCTGATCATCTGTACTGCCAGCTACTTATTAGCTGGGAGCAGGGGAAGAAGTTCCCCATAGTGCCAGAGGAAATGGTCAAAATTCATCATTATGCTTGAATAGCTGGTCTGACAGAGACTCAGAGAAGTAGCGTTGTTCATCTTTCTGGTAGCATGGTCAACCTTTATGGACTCCTTGTCTGAAGGTTTGTCCACGTCCCCTTGGCCTTTGAGTTGTGGAAGGCTGAATCCGTCAACAGGTCCTCTGCAGAGGGGTGCCTGGAAAACTCTAAAAGGGTGCCCATGGGGACCGCATACTTGCCCAACATATAGGTAGGGGTTGCTAGGCTGGATGCTGGATGCTGCCACATCTCCAGGGCCAGTCCCAGGATGGCTTCAACCAAGGGAAAAGCAACCCCTCGGGATTTGACTCTATCCAGAACATCAGTGAAATGAGGGTTACTCACCAGTTATATGGTTCATATCCATCTGGCAGTCGCCCTTTAAGAGCTGATTTCTCAGACCATCTTTAAGAGAAGCTCCTCCCATCATCTGGGTGGTATAACCCTCAGCTCTGCCTCATGACGTCAGATCTTGCATGCTGGAAGCAGGGATCTGTGTACCATTTGCCAGGGAAGGTTGTGTTGGGTTGTGTGGCTGTAAACCATATACCACTCCTAGAAAGTATCGTTACGTAAAAACTTACCGTAACAGTAGATCTTTGAGGCACTGTCTCTTGCAGTAGGTTATTACACTTTGGAGTTCCACCAGGTGGCGCTATCACATGGCAACTTCTTCCAGCAGTCTTCTATAGGGGCCGCCCACATAACATCACTTCCTCAGGCTGTGTATAAAAGTGGGCGGCCCCAGGGACCCACTGTTCCCCACCGGCTTCAGCATGCAAGGTGAGAACTGAGGGACCAGGGAGACCCATCCCAACGTCCTGAGATCCGGGGACCCTGAGCAAAAAGGCAGGAGGATAGAGGGTGGGATTGTACCTACTGCAAGAGACAGTGCCTCGAAGATCTACTGTTACAGTAAGTTCTTACATAATGATACTGTCTTCCATGGACTGGTCTCTTGTAGTAGGTTATTACACTTGGGAGAGTACCAGGCAGTCACAATCAATGGGAGGACAAGCAGAGCAGGAAGTTGGGTGAGGAGCAGCGGCGACAAGCAAAGCTAGGTAGACCAGTCAGTGAGAACGGAAAAGGAGCAGCAAGCGCAAACCAGGCGGAAGCAATGGATGAGCCATAGGAAAATCTGAGAGACAGCCATGAGAGCCTGGAAAAGGGACGGCGTCACATAAAGTCAAAGACAGTTCTTCTCGAACCACACCCGGTAGGGCAGACAAGTCAAGGGTGGTCGAGGAATGAATACTCCACGAAGGGAGAGTAGGAGTAGCGCCATGCCAATGCTTCAACTTGATGAGCAGGGGTCGAGAGACCATGGCGTACAGTAAGTCCAGTAGAGCTCCCAAAGCGTGGAGTGCGCTGAAGGTGGTGGAGTGTACCGGGGCAAGACGCACTGGGAATCCCACAGCAAGGAACAACTGAAGGGCTCCATCAGGGAGAGTAGCAGAAGTTCCAAACAAAGCTGCACAGAAGAGCGAAGCATCCAGGATCGGGAAGCAAGCCTCCAAAGAAAGGGCAGACAGTCCCCCAGGTGCCTCTGAGGCCTGCGAGAGGAGGAGGGGGGAAAGCCCCAAGGTGCGGCTAAGGTACAGGGGTGGGCCCGGCCCCTAGCGGGACGGGCACAGGGTGGAGAGGCAGATGGGGCAGCCCCTTTGGATGCCCTACCATGGTCCCAAGCAGCACCCCGATAAGGGGGCCAGGGATGCAACAGCCTGCCTGCCAAAGAGGAGGACTGGGCCTAGGGGGCACAGTAGAGGACCTGGACCAATCTCAGGGTATGCCTCGAAGCCTGGAGGGAATCCAGAATGGTCTGAGTACTAGGGCCGAACAACTGGTCCCCACAGAAAGGGGCATCAGCAACTGACAATTGGACGTCAGGAGCCAAACCCGACACCTGAAGCCAGGCATGGCACCGCAAGGTGACGCCAGTGGCAGACAGGCGGGCAGAGGCATCGACCACATCAAAGCCTGCCTGAAGCAGGTGATGGGAAAGAGATGAGAAGGCGTACATGGGCTGAGCCAACTGGAACAACTCCTGCGAGGGTGGCAAGGAGGACAGCACGTTCAAAGTCGAGGCACTCAACGTGCGGAGGTACTGGACCATGTAGCCCATATAGCTGAGAATGCAAAGCAGCAAGGTACTAGAGGCGTAAACCTTCTTGCCAAGGAAATCAAGGTGCCAGGATTCCTTATCCAGCGGCACTAAACTAGTGTGGCAGGGTCGAGCGGTCCAGTCATGGGCCGTCGTAATGACCACCGACTCAGCAGCAGGAGCGGTGGACAAATAGGGATGATCCGACGTGACCCGGTAAAGGTGGTCCAGCCCACATGGGGTGGGCGGAGTGGAAGCGGGATGACACCAAATGTGAGACATGGCGTTCAAATACACAGGAATCAAGGGAGGGACAACCAGGACAGGCTTCTCGGGCAAGTCGAGGTAGACAGCCATGTCCTGGCAAATGCTATCCTGCTCCACATCGGGAAGGCCAAATACTCCCTGGATCTGCAACATCAGATCCATGAAGGAAGGGTCAGAGGAAGTGGAGGCATAGGGAGGCGCAGGCAGGGGCGTCGTCCAGAAAAGAGGACACGGACAATGGGGAACCAGGGTCCCCATATGTAACTTTACGATTTGCCAGCTGGCGAGCGGTGGGTGCGTGATTTTGGCCGGCACCAGGAGGATAAAGACATCAAAGAGTAACAGACTGGAAAACTTTCCTGCAGACAAAAAGGTATTTTTATTAAGAGCTTATTGATACGCTTCATGAAGCCTTGGTTACATGTTCTGCTATGTTCTCCCAAAGCTTTAGGCAGTAGGTATATATACAGTTTGAAAAACAACTTTAGGAAGTTACTTGATATTTGTCAATCTCTGATTGGCTATGTTAGGTAAGGCTAATGTTGTCCATGAGTTGTGACACTGGTGATTATGTTTTTGCTTGGTCATTGCTTTCATAACAGTTTATCCATATTTGGTCATACTGCTTCCCCTAGCTTAAAAATGTAATGTTTCTGACGAAGGACTGGTTGGTCCGAAAGCTAGAGCACTTTGTTCTTGTTGTTACATTTATGTTGGTCCAGTAAAATGTATCAAATCATTTGCTTTTGGATTTGCAATTAAGCTAACAATTTTAACTGTCACCACAAGATGGCGACATTGCTCCATTAGGATTATACTGAAACATTGTCAAACCAGTATGACTAACAAGCAAAAGTAATCCAGCATGTATCCTAGTACATTTAATAACACTTTGTGATTAAAATGGAAAAGGTCATTTACTTACTAGCATGTAGAAACAGGTAATCACAAGCAGACATTACTGCTAGGTCTTTTTTTTATGCTTGCCCCTTATGGACTGCACATCACGAAATATGTTTAGGTCGGACATTTAGTATTATTTGTAGTTCCCCACAACTAATACAAAACTAAATGACCATTATACATACACGGATTATGCGATTTGAAAGTTTACTTTGTATTTTTAGAAAGTCTTCTGATCCAAAAGCAGTCATAACTTCTTCTGACCCACTTGGCACAGGCTGACTTTGTTTTGGCCAATTTTAAGGTCACATAATCTGTATGCTGTCACAGCTCCCTGTGGTTTACATATCTCCGACTGACCTTTTCTGTAACTTTAAAAGAGCACAGGCATTATTAGGTTACCCTAACAGTATATATATGTATATATATATATAAATACCAGAATCTACATGCTGTAAACCCAAAGGGTTAATATTTAATAAAGTACAGCTACTGAGGGGCTGTTTCCACATAATGACTAAGTCTTAGATACATGTTGTTCTTAATTTTGGCCTGTTTGCCATAGAATAGCATAGTTTGACATATCTCAATATTTTTCCATAGCTGAGGCATGTGCTGATTATGCAGTGTGACGTGTCCTGTCATGCATTGTGTTTATGATTAAGGAAGCAACAGTTTGTTCTCTCTTTAAGCTATGTAACAACTCATGTGTCCATCCACTACTATGCTTGCACAAGGACTTGTTTTAGCCACATATAACAGTACCAGTAAAACAAAACAAGATAGTGATAAAACATTTGTGTATAGTACGTACATTATAAACATAGCAGTAATTAAAACATAGTTAATATAATGTTACACCATAATCCGGGAAGCCCTAATCAGAAGCGTTGTCCATGAAGGGATCCTCCACGTCCGAATCCCCATAGAGGGACTCCTCATAAACGGGAGATGGGAGCAGGCAGAGACTGCCGGATTCGGGCGAAGCCGCTTAGGCGGGGGAGATGGGGGAACACCGCTGCACAGGACCTGGGCTGTGACCCAAATACTGGAGGACCTCCATGACGAAGCGGGCAATGCCAGGCACCTGGGAAGGGGGATGGTCCACAGACAGAGGGTGCCCAAGGGCCGCACTCGGGGGTGGGCAAAGCACCTCGGGGACAGTAGTCCCAGACAGCCAGGGAGGAGACATCAAAACCCCTGCAGGGTAGCACCGGAGGAGTGAGGAACTCAGGATGAGACCCAGGAACACTGTCCGAGGGTACAAAAGAAGGGGCACCCGAGGGGTGCAGGAATGGTGGTGGAGGGGGAACCCCCATCGATGCAGGACTAGAGTGCCAGTGCCAGGTTGGGTGGGGGAAGGGACATGGAAGAGGACCCCCGAACTGGGGATGTCCCGGAGTGCGGAGCCTCTGCTGTCGACGGGGGAAGCAACCCGTCGAGGGATGTAAAAGGGAACATTCCTTTAATGAGGGAATCATCCTCGTCGACAGGGAACAAGAAATATGCCATTCTGGCAATGGGGGAAGCATCCCTTTCAATGAGGAACAAAAAACATGATGTTCCGTTGACAGGGGAAGCTGTCCCACTGACAAGGAATGCTCCATTGATGGAGGAAGAGCTTGTCAACGAGAGAGAAGCAGAAGCATGCTCTGTCAATGGGGAAGAGTTCCCGTCGACGAGGGAGACAGAACAACATGCTCCATCGACGGGGAAGCAGCCCCGTTGATGAGGAATGTTCTGTTGACGGGGGAACAGCACCCATTAATGGGAAATGTGGTTTAGAGTGCTCTGTCAACTGGGTATGGCCTGTTGATGAAGAATGGAGCAACGGGGGCTCTGTTGACAAGGGGGGGGTGGCAGCCCTGTCGATAAGGAAGGCTCTGTCGATAGTGGAGGAACCACCGTCAACAGGCCATGTCGGAGGGTGAAGAGTGCGAGTCCTGCTCCCTCCGATGCTGGGAACATGAGCCCTGGGCCGGGGAACCCTTAGCACGGGTCCCCGAGGTCCGTTCCAGCAGGGCTGTCTTGTCAACCATAGAAGAAGTCCTGGACGCAGCAGGAGGGCCAGGCCAAGGAGCAGCAGGGTTGCTGTGAGTGGTTCACAGGCCCGCTGGAGAACAAGGAGAGCCGGGGTATCTGTGAATGGTTCACAGGCCCGGAACAGAGTAGGAAAATCGGGTCCAAGTTCAAGTCAAAGACTGCAACACAGAAGATTGAGCTAGCTGCTGTGCAGGCTGAAGCTGGCGGGATAATGAACAGTGGGTACCCAGGGCTGCCCACTTTTATACACAGCCCAAGGAAGTGATGTCATGTGGGCAGCCCTTATAGAAGACTGCTGGAAGAAGCTGCCGTGTGATAGCGCCACCTGGTGGCACTCCCAAGTGTAATAACCTACTGCAAGAGACCAGTCCGTAGAAGATCCATGGTTACAGGTGAGTAACCCTCATTTCTAGGGACGTGGATATGGTTCACTTATCTGCACTTCTGGCAGACATCTGGCAGCTCTCCGGGAGGAGGAGACAAAGCATGCATCCCTATTTGGAGAACACAGACTGGAGAACTTAGGCCCCAAAAGCAGCATCAGGGTGTGACTCAAGGTTGATGCTGTAATGGGAGATGAAGGTGAGTTCTGACTTCTCGACAGCAGCCCTACAGATCTCTGATATTTGGAAATCTCTGGCAGCAGCCACTGAGGCAGCAGTATGTCTGGTGGAATGAGCCCTAAGTCCTATGGGAGTCTCCCAACCAGCTAACCTACAGCAGAAGTCAATGCAGGAGACAATCTACCTGCCAATCATCCTCTTAGCTGATGGTCTACCAGATGCAGCTTCAGCATATGTGATAAAGAGCTGCTGAGCCTCAGCTCGAGCTCCAGCTATGAGCTCCCTATAGTAAGAGAGTACCTGACGCAGGTCCAAAGTATGGAGTCTACAGCCGGCCTCCAAAGATGGGTTTGTATAGTACACCAGAAGGTTAATCAACTGGTTATGGTGAAACTCCGATACCACATTGGGGAAGAACTTTGGGTGGGGATAAAGGAGTATCATATCGTTGTCGAAGACCAGGTATGGAGACTACACCAAGAGTGCCTGGAGCTCACTGATCCTTCTGGGGGAGGTGACAGCCACCAAGAAGATGGCTTTCCATGACAGGTGGGACATCTCACACCTGTGCATAAGCTCAAAAGGCTTGTCCATGAGCACTGCCAGAACCAGCAACAAGTCACAAGGTGGTTGTGGTTCATGCACTGGCGGGCTCAAGTGGTCAAGGCTTTTGAAAATGCGCCCAGCCACCTTCTTCTGTGCCACCGTCAGCGTATCAGCCTGCACCCAGTATGCAAAGATGGCTGCCAGGTGCAACTTGAGGGTTGTCGATCTGAGCCCCAGCTGGGAGAGGGACCAAAGATAGTCCAGAATGCTAGCCAAGGGATGGGTAAGAGGATCACAATCCTTGCCCTGGCACCAGATGGAAAATCTTTTCCATTTAAAGGTGTAGCACTAGCAAGTCAACTCCTTTTGGGATGCCTCCACAACGTGGAGCACATCCTTCAAAAGTCGCAGAACCTGCAACTCCAGGCATTCAAGAACCAAGCTGTGAGGTGCAAGGATTGAAGATCCAGGTGCAGGATTGTCCCCCGATGACAAGACAGCAGATCCGGGTGCAGAGGCAACTGCCATGGAGGGCTACTGCTGAGGCTGAAGAGATCCGAGTACCAGAACTGGCGAGGCCTGTCAGAGGCTATCAGGATCATCCGTGCCTTGTCCCTCCACAGCTTGACCGTGCCCCAGCAGTGTTCCAGATTGGGGGGAAGGACACAAAACAGCCTCAGCTTTGCATTCTCCCTGGAGGCAGACAAGTCCACCTGAGAAGTGCTCCATAGGGAGAACAGGTGATTCACCACCTCCTGATGCAGTGACCACTCATGTGATGTCTCGCCCACTCAGCTGAGGGCATCCCACATTGGCTGGGTGACCATGACTGATTGGTCCAGGTGACTGAGGAGCTGGGACTACTGATGGCCCAGCTGCCACTGCAGGTACATCCACCAGGCTGGTGCAGGACACTCAGTACCCCAGCAGCCGCAGGAAGTACCAGGCAGGGTGCGAACACCAACCTGAATTGATCAGGCAAAGGAGGTAAGATCCTGTGCCTGGTCCACAAGGAGTAGGGCCTTGGCCTGAAGGGAGTCTAACTCTGCCCCAATGAAGTGAAGCACCTGTGAGGGGTTCAGTTCGGACTTGGGTCAGATTGACCAGAATGCCCAAGACTCTGCAGGTCTGGAGGGCCAGGTCCCTGGACCACTCCACAGCCTCCCTGGACTACCCATCATTCAGCCAGTCATCCAGGTAGGGGTTTACCCTGACCCCCTGGAATCCTAGGTGAAAGGACACCCAAGGTCCAGTGACCACCACACAGTGTAGTTTACTATGGGTACAGGGTCACAGTCAAGCCACACAAAGGCGAAGGTCTTGGATTTCAGAAGGGCAGACTTTGCTAGGATGGGGATATGTATCAAAGACCTGGCAGGAAGGAGACTGGGGGTTGAGGAACAATGGCACACCTAAAAGGAGCCATAGTGGAGGGGACAAACCAGTGCATTAGGCAGAGAGACAAGTGCAAAAGAAGGAAAAAAATCACTATGGTTTTTAAAGGATGTGGCTGAGAAGGTAAGGGACAAAAGGCTTTCAGAAAACACAAGGAGACACAGAAGGAAAAGACAGGGTGGTGTACCTAAATAGACAGAGGGAAGCACGGAAAGCAGTTAGGAGCGCAAAGGCGCAAACAGAGGAAAGAATAGCCCAGACAGTAAAGAAAAGGGACAAGACATTTTATAGGTACATTAGTGAAAAAAGGAAGGCCAGGGGTGGGATTGTAAGGCTCAGAAGGGAAGAAGGGGAGTAGGGGAGTGTGTGGAGGGAGATCTAGAAAAAGCAGCAGCACTGAGCAAATACTTTAATTTTTTATTTTAGTCTTTTGGTAACTGGGTAAGGCCCAATAGGCACAAGTGCCTGTTTTCAGGGGTGACCTGGGAGCACTGGGCGGTTAAGTGACTTGCTCAGAGTTACACAGTATGCAAGTGGAGGTTGTGAGAATCAAATCCAGGTCTGGTCTACTGGATATACTAAGCTCGTTCACAGCTCATTACTCTATCCTCTAGGCTATACTACCAGCCCTGCTCGTTCAGTATTCACTGAAGAAAGGGAGGGAATGGGACCACAACTGGGCACCAGAAACAAAGGGGAGAGGGAGGTGAACACCAGTCCATTTACAGAAGAGAGAGTCCTAGAGGAACTCACAAAATTGAGGGCGGACAAAGCAATGGGGCCAGATAGCATACACCCTAGGATATTAAAGGAACTTAGGATGGTGCTAGCAGCACCACTGGCAGCCCTGTTTAGTGAGTCGCTCAAAATACAGGAGTGGTTCCAGAGGACTGGGAGATGGGTGCATGTAGTCCCTATTCATAAAAGTGGAAGCAGGGAGGAGGTGGGTAACTATAGGCCAGTCAGTCTCACCTCAGTAGTGGGGAAGATTATGGAGGTGCTTCATTAGAAAGGACTGGGGAACACTTGGAGTCCAGCGGAGCATAGTAACCAAGGCAGCATGGATTCACAGCTGAGAGATCATGTCAGACAAATCTAATAGATTTCTTTGACTGGGTGACAAAGGAGGTGGATCAAGGGGGAGCGGTGGATATCACCTACCTCGATTTCAACAAAGCTTTTGACACCGTGCCACATAAAAGGCTGGTAAACAAGCTGGGTAGCCTGGGTGTGGGCCACAAGGTGGTGAACTGGCTCAGTAATTGGTTGAGGTACAGAAAGCAGAAGGTGGTGGTAAATGGGGTCCAATCCGAGGAAAGGGGTGACCAGTGGGGTACCTCAGGGATCAATCCTGGGGCCAGTCCTTTTTAATGTCTTCATTAGTGACATTGGTGAAGGGCTGGAAGGGAAGGTTTGCCTATTTGCGGATGACATCAAGATCTGCAAAAGAGTAGACACTCCAGATGGGGTGGAGAAAATGAGGAGGGACTTAGGAAAGCTGGAAAAATGGTCCGAGGTGTGGCAACTAAGATTTAACGCAAAGAAGTGCAAAATCATGCATCTAGGGCACAGAAACACTGGGGAGAGTTACAAGATTTGGTGGGGGGGGGTACCGATGGTCACCAAGGAAGAAAGGGATTTGGAAATAATCATCTCAAATGACCTAATGGTGGCCAAGCAGTGTACAAAGGCTGTGGGGAGGGCCAGTAGCATGCTAGGATGCAAAGGAAGAAGTATCACTAGCAAAAGAAGGGAGGTGGTGTTGCCACTGTACAGCACACTGGTGAGACCTCATCTGGAGTACAGGGTACAGTTCTGGAGGTCGTATCTCCATAAGGACATAGACAGGGTGAAGGCAGTTCAGGGAAGAGCAACTAGGATGGTGCAGGGCTTCCACCAGAAGGCACATGAATAGAGATTAAAAGACCTCAATATGTATGCTCTGAAAGAGAGTGAGAACAGGGAGATACGATAGAAACCTTCAAGCATCTTAAGGGCGTAAACAAGGTGCAAGTGGGCAACGTCTTTCAGTATAGGAGATGTACAAGAATGAGGGGGCATGATATGAGATTGGAGAGGGGCAGGATAAGGGGGAATGTGAGGAAGTTTTTCTTCACAAAGGTGGTGGATATATGGAATAGCCTACCCCAGGAGATGGTGGGAGCAAACGGGGGGGGGGGGGATTCAAAAATGCATGGGATAGGCACAAGGGAACCCTAGGGATGGGAATGAGAGGCTAATGTCGATGACCAAGTAGGGTCAGCAGCCGCTAATACAGGCTGGGAATACAGGCAAATTGGATGAGCCTAGCATTCCTTATCTGCCGTCAAATTCTATGTACGCTCTATGTATCAGTGCATAGCTCACCTGACAGAGACCTAGGGAGGACGTAGTGTAGACTTTCTCTGATGTGTAGTCAAGCTTTTTGGACTCCTTGTTGGGGGGGTTGTCCACATCTCTGGTACTGCTGGACTTCAGAAAGACCCGAGTTGGCGACCAGACTCTCGACTGAGGGGTAGTCTGAAAATCTGGACAAGGTGCCAGTAAAGACCGCATACTTGTGGACTATATGGGCAGAGGGTGCCGGACAGGAAGCTGGGTGCTGCTAAAGCTCCAGCACCAGTCCCAGGATGGCCTTGACCACCAGGAAGGCAACCCCCCTGGGGATTCGTTCCTATCCAGGATCTCAGTGAAGGGTATTTAATCTTTTTCTGGACTAGTTCCAAGGAAAGCCACATGGACTCAGACATGAGCTTGAGGAGAGCCCCAAAAAACACCAGCCCATGGTCGGTGGTCACTTCTTCGGCCAAATCATGGTTGAATGCTTGAGTCCTCGAGGACTGCATTGAGGACCCACTGGAGTCATCTGAGGAATCTTTGAAAATGGCCCTTGGTTGTTTGCCTCTGTGCACCACTCAGGACTCATCCACGTACATGATTTCCACAGACAACTGGCCTGGCAAGCCCTTTGAGTCCTTAGAAGGGGCTCCCTGCAAGGGTTGTCATGGAGGTGGTTCCACCTAAGTCGGTGGCAAGACTCCCGTTGGGGACAGTTGTCTTTGCAGGACTGGTACGGGCTGGACTGGTGATGGCCAGGTGACCACGGAGGTCAAGAGCAGAGCCCTACCCTGCCCAGCCAAGGCCCATTGCTGCCACAAGAGCTCTTCACTGCACTGCCACATATACCGAAGGAGCCTCTCATCATCCAAGGATGAGGAGGAAGAACAGTCCCAATGCCTGTGCCTCCCAGTCAAGTGAGACTGACCTGGGTGTCAACCTGGACCTTGAAAAATGACATGGCTGATGATGACGAGGAGATATGGCCGGAGTGGTAGTGTATACTACCCATATAGGGTTCAGCTGTTTGACCCTGGAGAGAGACAACTCCTGAGAGCACATAGTCGGGTTCACTGACTGCTCCTGGCCCTCCTGAGTGAGGCCTGACGGGACTAGGGTCCTGGAGATCGAACAGTCTTTGATCCCCTCCGACAATGGGTGGACAAGGTCAAGAAAAATCTCAGCTGTCTGTCTGACCTGTGTCGAGGCCAACAAGCCCAATGGGGTCACCATGGAGCTAGCAGCCTGTCCCTTGAACAAAGCAGTCTCAGCTGAAGCCAAGCACTCAACAGCTGTCGAGCGTTTGGGGGAGTTGAGGAAGTGAAGAGTGTGCCCTTTCCTATTCCTATGACCAATGGCAGGACTTCTTCATCTTTTTCGACTAACTGTGGTGGACAGGACTCTCCCCAAAGGCTTGGAGGGTCCTGCACATTTTGTGAAATTATCCATGAAGGGAGTACCAACACTGGCCCCTAACAGCAGTAGCACCGAGACCAATCAGGTGCCCACAGCCTTGGCTGCCTCCTCCTTCCATTGCTGCCAACTGGGATGTGGACTCCACAGCCACACTGACCACCTTGTGAGCTTCCTTCAATTTCTTCGGTGGATCCCATTCAGCCAGCTGGCTGAGGAAAAGACAAGCGTAGCGGTCTTCAAGGGAAGCTGGAAGCATCATCTGACACAGGCAGTGACAATGTGTTGTTCACACAAACAGTAAATGCACATGTGCAGATCCATCCACGACATTTTTTGCTTGCACTGGAATCCCTGCGTTCCATGTATGCACTGATAGATGAGAGTGGAACAGAAAAAAAATATCCAAAGGAGAGGTCTGAAATAAAGTTTGCCAAATGGCACACTATGAGTTTTTGGGTGTACACAGCATGTAGAGCTGTGAAGGAAGAGACCTGACTCAGTGGAAAGGAAGATCCGATGTCACGGGGTGGAGCTGAGGGATATACCATACCACCCTGGTGGTGGGAGGAGCTTCTCTTAAAGATGGTCTGGCAAATCAGCTCTTAAAGGGAGACTCCCAGAAGTGTGGATAAGTGAACCACATCCATGTCCCTAGAATAGGTATTTTACCCACTTCTGAGCTGGTTCCAAGGGCACTTTCACAGACTCCTTCATTAACCGGAGCAAAGCCCCAAAAGATGTCACCCATGAGCGGTAATGAGCTTAACTGATTCCAGGTCAGAAGTGCAAGTCCTGGTTGAGGTCAGTGATGACTCAGCTTCCAAGTCCGAAGATACGGTGAAGATGGCACCTGACCATTTTCCACCATGGACTACCCTGGTATCATCATCCTGGGTGATCTCCAATATCAACCGGCCTGGCAAGAGTCCTTAGTCAGAGCATCCAACAGTGGCTGAGGTAATGTAGACATAGGGGACTGATGAATTGGATGGACCAGCATGGGAATGGCCAGTGAAGGCCAAGGGACTGATGGTGCTGGGGTCAGAGCCCTACCCCTCCATACACTGGTCCATTGCTGCCAGAGAAGCTCCTCATACCATTGACGCACTCTGCACAGATGCCTCTCCTCACATGAGGATCAGGAAGTTGAGGAGCACCGATGGCGGCTCCTCCAGATTGAGCAGGATCAAGAGTACGTATGGTGCCTTGACCATGATTGGTTGGTATAGATCACATGCTTCAGCAGAGTAACCACAATAGACCTTGAAGGCATGACTGTGGGTGGAGACAACTGTCAGGGGCTCCGACGGGGCCTTATCCTCCAGGATGAGGACAGGGAGCATTGGGATCTGAGAGATCAACTCCTCGTTGGACTCCTCTAACAAATATTCGACAGATTTGAGAAATATCTTGACCGCTCGCTCAACCAGAGTCGAGGCTGACAGGCCTGATGGGGTTACTGTGGAGCCCTCGATCAAATCCTTGACATGAGGAAGATTGACCAAGGCTGAGTTGTTGGGGGAGGTGAAGGAGTGGGAAGAGTGGGACATTCACCCATACCAATATCTGTGGCGATGCTGCTTCTTGTGCTTTCTGCTGCGGTGAGCAGGGCTGTCCCCAAAGGTCTGGAGGGCTATGCACATTTCCCAGAAATTATTAGAGAATTACCTTTTGATGCTGGCCCAGCCAGAAGCAGCAGTGAGACCGACGAGGAACTCATAGTAGCTGCCTTCTCTTCCATAACCGCAAACTCTGCAGCTGACACAGCAGTCGCTAAAGTCAGTCTATAGCCCCTGAGCCTTCCTAATGCCAGCCTGGCCTTGTGCTCTTCAATGAACACTGTTAGCATGGCCAGACACTTGCTGCAATGCGTGATATCATGTTGATCACCCAGGCAGTACGTGCATGTGTCGAGCAGGTCTGTGGCCGATGTCTTCTACACTGGGAGCAGAATTTGAATCCTGGTTTGTTGCCTTCCACTGTCGACTGTGATGCAGAGTTGAAAGATGCAGGAGCAACTTTACTTGTTGAACATGGACGTAAAAAGTTGATGATTTGCCAAAATAAAGCAACTGAAAACTCAAAATCTTTCAATGTATGCAGAGTTATGGAGGAGACCTGTCCCGGCCCTTCCATCAAGAAAGAAGATCTGACTCACGGGTGGAGCTGAGGATACACCACCTGGGTGGTGGGAGGAGACATTCCGATGACTCAGCTGTCTTGGGAAGATTACCATCGTGTGGATAATGAACTGTAGCCACACCTTTAGAATTATTAAAGAAAAAAAAGCTACTGATGAGAGCCTACATGCCCTTAATATGTTTACACTAGAGAAAAGGATGCTGAGGCTGAGGACAGGATTTCAGTTTTCTGCATAGAAATGATATCAACGAGGTCTAACAGATGGAAATGTTTGGTGCGGTGTGCTCCAGCATGACACGTTAACACCGTGAAGCTCAAAGCTGGTAAATTCAGGGGTAAAGTTAGGTGACACTTTTTCCCCTCACAGAGTGGTGAACCTATGAAACAACCTACCAGCAGAGACAGCGGGCTTTAAGATAAGCCTGGACAAATTTCTGCTTGTCAAGGGAATTACATGGTACCTGGGTAGAATGGTGGGTGAGAAATCCCTACAAATTAGTACATTTGTACAGCATGCCTAATGGTTCTGGATTATGAAGGGGCGGGATGTTAGATGGACCTAGTGTCCTTCCTGACCTTAACTTACTATGTTACTATGACAAAGGGAGACTCACTTTCACCAAAGGAAGGAAGAGTCAAGGGAAAGGTCAGGAAGAACTACTTCACAAAACGAGTGGTGAACATTTGTAACAGACTGCCAGAGCACGTGGTTATCAGTTGATATTGTGATGACCTTCAAACTTAGATTCAACAAGCAGTTTGAAGAAAACAGGGTGATAGTATTCTTACTGAGCTGGTTGGGTGAAGGGACTTGATGGATCAGGGATCTCTTGTCCCCCTAATGCACGTATGTAAGTAAAAACAGAAAATTATATAAATTGAATTGTTTTTAAATATTTTTCAGAGTTCTCCCAACTGGGTCAGAGTCTCTTTTAAATGCTCTGCTAATGTCTGATGCACAAATAAAAAGAACTGCATTGAAAAGAAAAAATGATAAAAACAAAAGCACACACCGCCCCTAAATGGCAACCCCAACATCTCTATGAACTGTCACTTGCCAAACTAGGCACTCTGGTACAAAAAACAAATGAGTCACTTTGTATCAAAAACTGTATTTTTGCTTTATTTACTTTGGTGCAGTCACGTAAATGATATGTTTACATTAGAAACTGAACTTCATTTATTTGAGGAATAAAATTAAAAAGAGATGAACACTGAAGAACAACACGTCAAAGTGATCCTGTACACATCTGTGACTTCAAAGACAAGAGTTATTTGCTTAGTGGAACTGGGGGAACCACATTGGCTGTTTCACTTTCAAGGTACCGGTGCTCGGTGACATGATGTTTAACCTATGGACATTTGCCCAAATGCCATTTCGCTTGTGCCATTTATCCTAAAGACATATCGTCTAAAGCAATAACTGGCCCAAGGAACCTCAGTAACTATCGTATTGTGAGTTCTTTAGGCCACTTGTCACTTTAGATGAAATGTCTTTAGGCTAAGTGGCACAGGCAAAATGGCATTCGGCCAAAAGTCATTGGATGAAATGTTGTGGAGCCGCGGTGCTCAAGTCCCAACTCGGGGGTCACAAGTGAAATACGTTTGTTGATCTTGGCAGCCATCCCCTCATTATGAAAAAATGCCCACTTTGCTCCATTTAGCAGAATTCAGTGCTCAGCAGTCTTTTCTCTAAAGAGACTTAGGGTCAAGTAAGTATGCAAACTTCACTCCCTGAACAGGGCCCAAACCCTCATCTATTACAATACAATGTTTCCATGTACTCCTCTGTGCTACTGTTGGCATTTCCCTAAGCCAGCATGGGTCAGTGCCAGAGTGGAGATTATTCCCCAGAGGAAGAGAACTGCTTGATCCTCCCTCAGCTGGCTTTGTTCCAGGCTTGGGTTTCAAACCTATAACGCTGGCAGGACAAATAGCTCCCCATCAACTACCCATCAGATTTGCCTAGGCTCCATTTTTTTCCAAGGAGATTTTTGTGTGCCCATGTTAAAGCAGCTGTTCACATCAACAGATATTTTATGACACGAACAACTTCAGGGACCTTTCTAGATTTCGGCTGTGCTTGTAAGTTAACCTAACACTGCGGCAGTGAATCGTGCTACCACCAAGACTGGGGTCCATGAGAGTGCTGGGATCTCACAATGAAATTAGCTGGGGGCCAGCCAAGTAATGTACTGTAGAACTATTTATTTATTTATTTGCTTTTGTTGACCGGGTGGGCACACTAGACAGCCATGTGCCTATTTTCAGGTGCGACCCGGGAGAGTTACAGGTCAAACTTCATACAGCAACAATTGAGAAGGCATTAGAAATACATGGGAAGGAAGTTACAAATAATTACTTCGTACATAAACAACAGGGGGAGCATAAGGAATACAGAGAAAGATAACAGGCAATTTAGTGCTGATTCTAAAGCAAGGTAGGGGTACATCGAGCAGTTGGGGAACAGAGAAGAGTGTAAAAGAGATACACAGGCAGTTACTGGGCTAGCTCTAAGACAAAGTTGGTACTGGAATTCATACATACGACTAGGAGACAAGAAACATGACTAGATTTACAGGCAGTTCTGGCTGACTCAAGGTTGGCAAAGTGCGCTTTGAGTCAGATGAGACAGGCAAGATAAATTTCTGTGGCAAGGGGCCATCCAGTCAGGTTGGCAAGGGAAGGGGAAGGTCTCACGTGGAGCAGGAGCAGGGGAGGGAGGTTTCAGGAAGTTCCAAAGGGAGGCTTTAAAGCTTGGGTGGGAAGAGGAGGACCGGGTGAGCTCAGGTATGAGGATTCAGAGTTTGGGGGCATAGGTGTGGAAGGCTCGGTCTCCCGAAAGGGTGCGTGTTCTTGGAACCAGGCGTTCTTGAGTTGAAGAAGATCGCAGGAGGTAGGATGTGACACCAGGTTTGAGGGGAAGGGTCAGAGCTGGGTGGCAAAAAGGACTATTGTGGCAAAAAGGACTTGGTGTCCATTTTGTCTGGCCCTCTTGCCGCACTGCCATGACAACTTGAGTACGAAGCATGTCTCACTCACCTCCTGCTGGCCAATCACAGAGTGGCATTAGAGTCTGTGAAGACACTTGTTCATTAGGGTCTGTGAAGACAGCCGTTCATCTGTCTTTCTGGAAGACAGAGAACGATGCACAATTATCCCAACCAATTACTGGGGAATGGAACAGAGGGTGAGAAGGGGAGGGGTAAATACTCCCCAGTGCTGGCAGACCACCGTTTGAAGATTCTGCTATTTTGGTGAGAAACAGTTGGAGACCCTTCCTTCTAATAATTGCTGTAACCTGTGCTACCCTCCCCTCCCCTTTCCTGTTTCTTGCTGCTCTCAGACTTGCTACCTTTCTGTGGCAGGCATCCAGTGAGAAAGCAGCTCAGATGTTACTTGTCAGAGTCCGTCCCTTTGCACTGATTTTTTTTTTTTTGCCCCTATGTCCCCCACCTTGATTGATCATGGCCACCACAGCTGCACCCTTCCTTCAGCTGGGAGGACAGCAGCTCCAATGGGGCACATGGGGAGGCTAAAGCCCCCATAAATCTATTTGTTCATTAAATTATCCCATTGTTCTGGATGAATAATTATCTTTTTATTAACTGAGGCCCCCCATGCTTCAGAACCTCCCCTGGCTAGAAAGGCAGGTAGCTGCCTTCACAGTTTACAACAGTGTCCCCAATTTGTCAGACGGCGGGGTTGAATCCTGGGTAGCCCTCAACCTCCCTCCCTAGGAGTTGAGCTCTTTACTTCTCCATCACACGTAGCCACCAGATTGCATTAGTGTAGAATATTTTTAGTTGCCCCCACAAAAAAAGGCAGGGTCCTTACAGCTGCACCACTCCTCTGATTAGGAATCTTCGTAGCTGGATTTAGACACAAGTGATCACTGTGATTGTGGAGGGTAACCATGGGGAGCCCCCAGCCTCAATTAGTGTGTCTCAGTTTTCAAATGTTACATTTTTTATTTATTTGCCATATTAATAGAATAAAGAAGCAACACTAGGTCGTGCAGGGCCTTCTGGTGTGGCATCACAATGTCATGAAATTACTTGCAGATGGGGGCCCTGTCAATCAGGGGCACGTGGACACAAGTGGTCCATGTGGGTAGTGAAGCCCCAGCGACCAACTTTGCTGCGCACCCCCAAAGAAAAAAGTGTCATTAGGTGTATTGAAAAATCTAATGGTGTGCATATGAGGTAAACCAAAAACAACCTGTGGATTTACAAGGTGTGGGGAGTGGCCCCCTCCTGATGTAGGTGCACCTAGAAATTTCAGAGTATACAGGTGGGCTGGTCCAACACTGCTGCCTTCACAGTACTCACCACTGCTACTCATTTGTTCACCAGCAAAGGGAAGGGAGTCACAAACCCCCCCCCCCCCATGCAGTACTGAAATTACAGGGTGGGAGTGCACAGGGGCTCAGTCCTGTAGCTCTGCAGCAAGCCCTGGTGGCTTATGCAACATTGTCCTGCACGTATAATGGGGGAAGGGGATTAAAAAATCAAGTCCTCACTGCAACTCCAACACCGCCCCATCATAAGATACAATGCACCACAGAACACAAATTTTGGAAAATATCCACCATTCTCTCTTGTAACATGGCACGATACTGGAGTTGTAAACTGTGAGCTCTGATTTGTTCTAACACATCATCTAACCATGGATTAATTTCCTTTATTATTCCATGGTTGTCATCGGGAGCGCACTTAGTGAGTGTCGGACAGGGAGAGAGAGAGAGAGAGAGAGAGATAGACACACACACACCGGAAGACTTGACTCTCTCTCCTGCACCCGGCGTCAACAGAAAGTCGGCAGAACTGCTGTATGTGTTCATTGCCATCCTCTCTGTGTTCTTTGCTCTCCAGTGGGTTCCTTCCCACCCACCCGCCCCATGGACCTCAGGGACTGCAGCGGTCAGTGAATTGCACAGTGCAGGGTGATCGAGCAAAAGAAACAAAGAGGGGGGAGAGAGACACACAGACAGAAGACAGCAGTAATCGGCGTGTGTCTGTCTCTCTCTGTCAGTCCCTGTAACTGTGTGGCAAAAATGCAGCTGTACAGAGCAGTGGGGAGCAAACCCACATCTGTAGCGCCATGTCACAGTGGCCCATGGTATGGGGAACAACAGGGGAAAGTCAGGGGATCAGAGGAGTGTACCTGCCTCTAACATACCTGAATAAGCAAGTGTGAAATTCGTGCAAAAGATAGCCCTCAGTACTCAATGCAGCTGACACTGTGTTTGGGAGTGACAACAGTATATGCATCAGACCTCTCCCACACTGTTACTATGGAAAACCATTAAGGGGGCCATTCAAAAAGCAACAAGCAGTTGCATAAAAATGAGGGGGGAAGAAAAAAGGAGCTAGACCACCAAGCTGGTTCAATGGGGAGGTCGCTAGAATAGTAAGGGAAAAGAGGGCTGCATACATGAAAAGCAAACAAACAGCTAGGGTAGAAGATGAAGAGGAATTCCAAAGGCTGGCCAAGTTATTAGAAAAGAAGGTACAGCAGGCCAAAGGACAGACAGACAGAGCTCCATATAGTGGAGGGGATAAAGAGTGTGGAAAACCATTAAGGGGGCCTTTTTTAGTTATATAAAAGAAAAAGAAAAGAGGGACAAAAAGGATGGTATTGTCAGACTTATAAAAGAGGATGAATGGTTAGTAGAAGACAGGCCAAAAGCAGAGGTAATAAATGAATACTTCTGCTCTGTCTTTATGAAGGAAAAGGAAGGACCAATGCCATGGGCAGGAATAAAAAAGAAGGGAGTGGGGTAGATCCAACAGGGGTCATTGGGATCGATAAGCTTGAAGGAGGGACTGTTGGCACTGAGGGTGGATAAATCCCCGGGGTACTCAAAGAATTGGCTGAAGAACTGGAAGGTCCGCTGACAATTCTATTCAACAGTTCCCTAGATTTGGGAGTAGTGCCAGAGGAATGGAGAATAGCAGATGTAGTGCCACTCCACAAAAGTGGATCCAAGGAGGAGCCAGCAACTACAGGCCAGTCAGCCTGATCTCAATAGTATGTAAACTAATGGACACCCTGCAGAAGGAGGGGCTGGTGAGGTACGTGGAGGAGAATGGCCTGCAGGACAGTAAGCAGCACGGGTTTGTGGCAGGCAGATCGTGCCAAACAAACTTAGTAAAGCTCTTTGATTGGGTCACCAAGGGAGTGGACAAGGGCCAGGCAATAGACATCATTTACCTGGACTTTAGTAACATCTTCGATTCAGTGCCACACAGGAGGCTGACAGCAAAACTGAGGGGACTTGGGGTAGGGGAGAAATCAGTAAGATGGGTTGAAAACTGGATGACAGGCAGGACACTGAAGGTGGTGGTGGGGGGAAGCCTCCAGTACAAAGGAGGTCACCAGCGAAGTTCCACAGGGGTCAGCGCTGGGCCCGGGACTGTTTAATATATTTATAAGTGACACAGGAATGGCATTCAGGGCAAAATGTGCCTATTCGCTGATGACACTAAGCTCTGTGGGAGGGTGGATACCCAGGAGGGGATACAAGAGTTAAGGGAGGACCTAGCCAGACTGAAGAGATGGTCAGGGCTATGGCAGCTAGGGTTCAATGCCAAAAACAGCAAAGTGATGCACATCAGGGCAAAAAAACCAAGAGCAGAGTACTACATAGGAAAGGTTCAGGTAGCAATGTCTGAAGAGGAAAAGGACCTGGGGTGGTAATTACTAGCAATCTAAAGCAGTTCACTCAATGCAGAAATGCAGTGGCGAAAGCCAATAGGATGCTGGGGTGCACTGCAAGGGGATTCAGTGTTAGGCACAGCAAGGTTATTTTGCCATTGTACAGGTCGCTGGTAAGGACTCACTTGGAGTATGGAGTGAGGTATTGGCACCCGTACCTAAAAAGGGACATAAAGTTGCTGGAGGGGGTTCAGAGGAGGGCAACTAAAATGATCAGGGGACAGCAAGAAAGGTCATACAAAGAGAGGCTAGGAGCCCTAAGGATGTACTCCTTGGAGCAGAGGAGGCAAAGAGGGGACATGATAGAGACCTTCAAGTACTTGAAAGGAGTAAACAAAGTTGAGTGTGGGGGTCTCTTCAACAAGAGAGAAAACACCACCACCAGACGACATAGCCTAAAGCTCGTGGGGGGATACAAGAAAGATGCAAGGAAGCATTTCTTTACAGAAAGGGTGGTGGTGGCATGGAATGTGCTGCCAGAGGTGGTGGTGGCAGCTAGGACAGTGGGATCTTTCAAAAAATCCTGGGACAAACACAGAAGGAGCTCATGGGACCAAGGATGCGGAAGGGAAAATGGGATGGGAGAAGGGGAGGGGGCAGGGACACTGGTGTAAGAGTAAACCAGAACCCTGTAACAAATCGAGCAGACATGACAGACCATGTGGTCTACTTCTGCTGGCTACGTTCTTATGTTCTCACACTGCATAGCGAGCCATGTGTATGTTGAAATGCATAGGAAAACGGAGCTGAACACAGTGAATGTAGCAGTAAGGGAGTGAAAAAAGTAAAATGGTAGTGAATGTGAACCACAGATAAATCAAATAAGCACTTGATATATTGTCATACGGAACTAACAATATTACAGTTGAGAGAATGTGGCAACAGGTGTTTTCAATTGCTCAGTTCAGCGTGCTCCCGATGGCAACCGTTCCAATACACAACTTGAAATGAACGTCTCTCTCTCTCTTTTATTTGCTGTAACACAGCATGTTCAACAAAAATATTACACCTTGTACTGAGCTTACCATGTTACAGGCGCATTAAGCCACTCCAAAGCATGGTTCTACTGTGGAATTAATCCATGCTTGGTTGGTTGGAGGCACTCGGCCTGTGCCCCCGTGCCACCACCCCCTACCCCCAGGCATGGAATAATTCCACAGTAGAACCATGTTGTATCGTGGCTTAATGCTTACTTGGCCCCTGAGTGTGACAGAGGGGAAAACTGATGACTGTTGCCTTCCACCACCAGTTAACGCTGACACTGACATGCTCTGGCAGAGTAGCATGGCCAGAGAATGCACTGCAATAGTTACTTTGTAACAGGCCTTGCCAAAGAAAAAAACAGGTTGAGGGGGGCTTCAATTTCCAGTGCCTTTCACCTTTTACAAACATTACAAGTATTTATAAAATGACCACAAACAAATAAAATAAAGGTTAGTTTTCGTTCTACAGGAGTTAAAAACCTTTATTTTGAGGAAGGTATCCTCTTTTAAGATAAAAAAAAAATTATATTACATGTATGAAACTTGTACACTTTTTTTCACTGTGTATATCACACTTTTGGTATTAATACAGTACCTAAAAAAAAGGCACGCACACAAACATTTGGTCTTGTACCATGTCAGCCAGAATAGTGTCACAAAGAAAGGCGTATCAGGTATCTGAATTATTACCCTCCTCCCACTTCCAGAAACATCAATAAAAAGCAACAGATCAAAGACTGGGAGGAAAGGATATTTGGTTTTATATATAGCACCTTTCATACAAACTGTATCCCAAAGTGCTTTACAATCCCAATGAGAGAGGGGGGATAGAATGTTGCCGCCATTAGGCGCACGGAAAGATTCAAACAGCACAGCGATAGATGAAAGAGTGTAAGTACAAGGAGGTTGGATAACTTACTCATGGTCATTTAGTGAGTAGTGAGATTTAAAAATGGGTCTCTAGGTTCACCAATCTACCCACTATGTTACACTGTCTCTGACTGGGGCTGCCGCTTATCTGCATCGACACTGTCTGACAGACAGGTCAGCAGGTGTGCACCTAAGCCCTATGTTATGCAGCCTGACTCCTAAACGTCTACTGCAGATCAGGTTCAGTACTACAACAAAAATGATCAACTTCTGTGGAGCATTTCAGTTACGCCATTGATTAACTCAGCGGTGATGTCATTTAAGACATGGATGTTAAGCAAGGGGAAGGGCACAGTGGGAGACAGAGCCTGGAATAGTGGAAAATCTGTATTATCAATATAAAAGTGAATTTTGCTGCAACACACGTTCTGCAGCAAAAGGATGCCAAGTTCCTGGGCTGTAGAAACATGGAATTTCAGGAGCCCTGTGCATAAATAATATATATTTTGCTATAGTGAGAAGTCTAAACCTCTGGCTTTTAGAAGTGAAATGCAAAATGCCCAAGATGCTTAAAATAAATCAAACACTGGCCGAAGGTTCAATGACAGCTTTAGAATGACTACCAGCCACCAAAGAAATGCCCATATCCTCCGTATATTCTGGGTGGGAAACCTACAGCTGTTAAGTATGTGTAGTTATATAATGACTTGGGAAAATCCTGTACTTTTATTGGTGGATTCTGATCACATGACCAGGGTCTATCCCATGATATACCCACAAGTTCCAAAGCTCCTTTCAATTTGTCTATTTTCACTTTGTTTCTCAACACAAACTAACTTTACAAGCGTGAAAACACATTTCAAAGATGTTTACATGTGTCGAAACAAAAATATCTCCCATGTACAGATGCTTTTCTCATCACGGAGCTAAAAAAGAGCAACATGTTACGTGCACGTGGAATGCAGTTTTCAGACATGGAGAAGGACCTTGTGGTTCTGCTGCTCACAGTCTTTCTGACTGTGAAAAAAACTCCCTTTTGGTGTTACTGAAAATGTGATTTTCTTACTCTTCTGCATGATTTCAGGATGTGAGCAGCAGCAGACATACGAACATACAATGAAGCCAGCAGAATGAGGCCATTAGGTCTATTGAGTCTGCTCGTATTGCAGGGTCCTCTGTGCCAGCTAATGACCCTGCTCGCCCTTCCCAATCAGCCCTTTCTCTCCGCCTGCCTCCCATTGATCCTTATTTTCCCCTTAACCCTGTCCCATCCTCTCTTGGAGCTGCCCAGAGTTTTCAGTGAAACTACCTCCTCAGGAAGTCCATTCCAACTCGCTACCACCCTGTCTGTGAAGAAGTGCCTCTTAGTCTCTCCCCTAAACCACTCCCCCCGGAGGAAGCTCACAGGAGAAGCTTCTATCAGCTCCTGGAAAAAGGGGCAGGGAAAGCAAGCAGTCTAGAGATGTTCCAGCAGGGGTAAATTAGCTCCTGGCTTCCTAATTTTGGCCCATTTATACATACTCTGCCATGCACATGCCTTAGGCGGTTGTTTGTGCTGAACAATCCTCTCCCTTGGTGTGTACTGCCACTATGTGGCCTGTATATGGCATGCATCATGGGTTGCAGCAGCAGATCACATTTACCTCCACAAGTGAGTGGTAAGAATGTCATTAGTGTTTTACTTTGTATTAGTTTAAACTGCCATTTGTGCATCATAAAATATCTGGCCCATTGTTCTCTGTATTTTATTTCTAGCTTTCTTTTTTGCCTTATTATCTCTCATACATTTGGCATATATTCATATTATGTAAACCTAATGCTGGGCACAGCTAAAACGGAATTTATTAAAACTCCGTACATAGGGGCACATTATAGGCTGTGGCAACACGACGTCATCATCTCGTAATTCAATTAGCGAGATCTCGGGGGCCGGCAACCAGCCGGCACTGAGGCACTTACAATATGCCAGCTGCAGCCCAGGGAACTTCAGATTTTACGAGGGATGGGGTAAGCTAATAAACTTACTTGTCTGGTGACAGCAGGGAGAAACAGGGTACTGAAGCCCTGATCTGTGCATCGGTTGGGGCTTCCAGTTACCCCGTAGTTCTCCTTTAGGTTAACACACATGTAGAGTCTAATCAAATTCTAACAGGGTACAACTCTTTTTTGAAATGCACATTATTATAATTAAAGCACTCCCAGGGGATATGATAATGTTCAGTTAATGACTCTCAAGGGGCATGCAATACTTGACTATGCCTCGTGCCACATAATACCCCTAAAGGGTTATTAACAGAACATAACCCTGGTCTTGCCTTACTGCTTAAAAGTCATCAACATTCAATAAACAATCATATTTCAAAGCAGTTTATGGAATGTCCTATGTATACCATGTGAAATAGATGTCAGTGCTAGAATTCGGTCAGGGAGAACAGGTAGAAACAAGGACCTCATAATCTGATGATGCAACACTGTCAAAATATAGTAACATGGAAACTGCATCACAACTAATCATTTGCAACAAGGCTCTGCTCTGATACAGTTTTATAGTTTGGAGCGCCTGAAATACGGAAGAGTCAAGGGACTTGTTCAAAATCACGCAGTGAACTGGTGGCTGTGGTATTATTCAAACATGTGACCTTAGTTATCTTATGACCAATAACTGCATTAGTTATTAGTTTTTTTTTTCTTTCTGATTATGCCTTTCTGACACAAATGAAGAGAACAGCAACATATCACACATACAGGCTGCCATATTAGAGCTAGACAGAAATATCAGTACGGAGTAGTGTGCCAATCAAATGGCAATCTCTTTTAAGTTTTTTTTTTTTTTTAACAAAGATCTTAATTTATGGAAAGTGATTTACTTTTTATACAGCACCAGTCTCCATATGAAGTACCTTAAATGGCTTTACAAAGTAATTACACCACATCTTGTTTCTTTTTTTGTTTAAATCCACTCTTCAAACAAGACCTCTCCCAGCAGTGCAAAGCTCCATTTTTGGTGCATTATGTAGACGTAGCTGTTCCTGCTAGCACTAACAATTCCCAAATATTGTGACACCTGGTTGTCCCCCTGCTACCTATCTCCCCGCTATTCAAGGAGATGGGGATGACAAGGATTATTACTCTAAACGTAGACACGTTTTTCTCAATCCCCAAGTTCTGTCTGGGAGAAACTGGTGATCAAGAAGCCAAAACTGTTCCTCATGAGACACACTGGTTCCAAAGTACAAGAAAACTAGAATTGTAAGTGATACAGCATAATGGATAAAGAGAGCAGAGCAAACCTATTCCATCTCCACCCGTTTTTTTGGTAGCTTGGTCCCTAGGTTTACCACTCTCTGGGTAAAGAAATGTTCTGTCACATTATCCCTAATTGTACACCCCCCCCCAAGCATAGGGTAATCCTTCTAAATCTGCCATCCTGAACAAGTTGTAAATGTCTCCCCTAATGTGCCTTATCCAATTTCTTTAAAATTGTGAAATGGTATCTACGCTTGGCCTTCATTTTGCTAGTGAAAGTCTACCCTGTGTAGATATTACCTCTAGTTTAACTGCTACAGACAATAATTTAGAACAGTATGGGGTACCATCACCGACTCCCTGGGGAATCCTACTGGTGATGTTCATCCTGCTGGATGTTGTTTCACACACCATCACCTGCTGAACCCTGTATCCGAAAGAGATTTTTCTTTGGTCTAAAGGACTTATGGGGCACCCTGATATATCCAAGACTTTGCAGTAAAGGGGGGTGGGGAGGTTCAATAGGCTAGTTAAAAAGAAGTCAGGTGCTAGCGTAGAAGTAGCGCTACCATTTATTACACTGGTGAAATGGGTTCGGGAACACACCTGCATCACTGAGGGGCTGGCCAGGGACAGGAGGATCAAGCACCCCTAGGGCAGATTTCCTCCCTCGGAGGGGTACAGGGTATGATGTCCCACTCAAACTGCCACCAGTTGGAGTCCAGGTGGCAGTGCAGTGTGTGTGTGTACAGAAGTGGAGGTGGACATCCCTCCAGATGCTTGCCCGCCTACATGTCTCTGCAGGCATGCACACAGTTCATTGCATGAGGGCACCCTCAGTAAGAAAATCAGGAGGTGGAAAAATCTCCAGTCTGCTGAGGGCAGCGGCACCCCTTACAAGCTCTCACTTGACTGACACGGCAGGCTACCCACCACAGGTGTGGTCCTGGGTAAGGGCTGGGGGACTGTAATCTGACAACTGCTTCAGGGAAGGGAGGGTAATGATGTGTGGAGTGTGCGAATAAATTTACACACAGAGAGAATAAATTGTTCATTGACATTTTGAATGTAGAAACTACCTCGATAAGTTATTTATCCTGCATTTTTATCTCATATACACTGCATAAATAACCTTTCTATGCTGCCCTGACTTCAAGCTTTTCTCTAAAACAGTTCATAAGTTAGTTAGCTCTTTTCAAATACATTTTCTTTAGAAAGGTTATGGCTAGAAATGTCATTTTATCTAATTATAAAATATTATTGATAGCTGTGAACATTTATTGATACAAAAGTTTTTCATGATCCTTTGCCAATAACTGGAAAAGTGACACTTCCTAAATTGCTGGAGTCAAGTATGCAGAAGATACTAGTGGTATTCCTCAGACAGTTTTTGAATTTTTAATAACTGCCCCTTTGGAAGGGATTGTAATTTGCCCCCAGTGGGCTGGCAGCATGACCCTTTCCACTTCCTGGACTGCCGGCTCCACCCAACCCTACTCATTCTGTGACGTTGTGACATCTGTATAGGGACAGAGTGGGACACACCCTTTGCAACTCTATGGAGTGTCTTTTTTAATGCCTTTTTTAAAAGATTTTAAATGGACATTTGGTAAACAATCAAAGCCAGGGCTCAACTATCAAGGCAAATTAATCCTCAAACGCCAGCCTGACATGCTACCTAACTATATCCCCCATTCACCCCGTGCTGAGCCTCTGATGATGTAAAAGATGGGCTCAGTCGCAGCGGCCTTCTATGCATCTGTGAATAATGCTAAATGCTTCAATAGCTATTCTATGAGTTTCTCACAATGACACCACTGGTACTGATCGGGCTTGAGATCAGTGCCGGTGGTGTCACTGTGGAAAAGAGGTATTAGAGCTATTTAAACATTTAACACTATTCATAGGCACATACAGCTGAGCTTGTCTTCCACACCATAAGAGCTCAGCAGCTGCAGGACAGCATGAGAGATACAGTCGGGCAGCACAGGGGTGGGGATTCACAGGCTCAACCAGAATATAAATGACACCACCAAAGAATGTCAATAATGAAAAAAATGATGTTGATAGTCAGGCCGTTGGTGCAGTGGTACCCCTGCTCATGAAGCCGGCGACTAGGGTGTGGTAGTAAGCATTGGTTGCTGGGAGCAGGATGGGGATAGAGGGTAGATCAAGTGTCCCAGAGGGTGCTCTCTTCCACCGCAGGGGACGGTTGCTGCCTTCGCTACAACACTGCCATCTGGGTGACCATGGGTGGCGGTGCAGAGGAGGTACGGGGGACATCGGCTGGGCTCTGCTCAAGCACACGCGTGTGAGAATGGAGCCCCTAGCATGAGTAAATACTGGACACACACACCTGCTGTCAGCAAAGATGGCGCGGGTTAAACAACAAACATGGACAGGCACAACAGAACCACACACAAACCTCGATAAATTCAAAAGCCGAATCAAGCCTCCTGACAAAGGGTCACATTTGGGACTGAAGCACAGAGGCCATCGATGTTGCACTTTTTGGAAAATAAACGTTGAGTTGTCTACTATTCTTGCTTTTGCTACTGAATATATCAAGGTTCAAGACAAGTGCAGTTCTGTTATGCCAGTCCCTAGCATGCCAACATTCCTGGGGCGGGGTAACAGAACATGGAAGAATACCCTGGTAAAGCAGGACGATCCCTGTTGGGTTCAGGCCCTGAATCCTGCCAGTGTCCTTTCTCTCCGCACCCAGTGAACTCCTACCTCTGTACTCCAGAGGATGTGCGAGTCTGGTCAGGCCAGGCCCTGACACAGGGGGAGCAGGAAGAGCTTGTGAGGTTGAAAGCAGAGTGAGGTAAGTGGCAAGGATGTAAGGGTATGGGACTGGGCCCGACCAAGAGGAAGGGGGCCAACCACAGCAGAGGCGATAAATTGGAAATTATTTAAAGAAATGATCTGGGGGCACATTGCTTAATCAGGACTGTGAGGTCCCTGCACATTGGTTATGGGAAACTAGGGGTTTCCCCTTTAAAGGGACCAGAAACATAGCTTTTTCTCCTTAATTATAATTGTAAATCTGGGCGTATCTGTAACCAGTTTGCTTCTTGTGTCGGTACTGAAACCATGGTTTGTTTTGTTTTTCCTTTTTCAGGTTCCCTTGTTGATGCTGCATTTTCCTGCTTGCTATGTATATTTTTATTATAAGACAATTCTGGAACATGTTGACATCAGTTGAGTGGAAGACAACAATAAACTTTTACTTCAGGATCCCCCTCAACTGATGTCACCAGGTTCTGGAGCTGCTTGGTAATAAAAAGATGAATTGCAGGAGGGAAAAAGACAGCAGCAATAAGGGAACCTAAAAATATAAAGATATTAAAAAAAAGATGAACTACTGCAGGTGGAGAATATATACATCCAGAATCTATATATGGTCAACCATATTCAGTACTCAAACACAAAGATTAAACAGATTAAACATATGCCCACATTTTCAATTTTATTCAAAAAGGGAAGGCCAGGTTCATGAGCTCTTTGTCCTCTGATCAGCAGTGTTCTTACTATTTTCCTACTACTGACACATGTTAATGCCACTAGAGGGCATGGGTGGAAGCTGGAGGGAGGGAGGAAGATTCAGGGGAGAAAGGAGGAGGTGCTACTTCACTGAGAGGGTGGTGAAGCCATGGAATGCGCTGCCTAGGGGGCTGGTGGAGGCAGAGACGGTGGAGGGGTTCAAGAGGGGGTGGGACAGGTACAGGGGAAGGGTTCTGGAAGCAAAATCCAATGCAGCAAGAATATCCGGAACTGGGAAGGGAGAAGCTAGAGAAGGTGAGGGGGGCAGCAAGGTCAGCACCCAGGGTGGGGACTGACCAAACGAGCAGACACGAAAGACCGTTAGGCCTATTCTGCTGGCATTTTAGTATGTTAGTAATATGTACGGAGCCTTATTTGTTTTTTCTCAAAGACAGGGTGTCTTTGTGTACTAATCCTAAGTTTTTGCCTAAGGCAGTCAAGGAGTTTACAGCGTCAGTGGCTCAGCAGGTCGCACACTTGCCTCTGAGGTTGGAAGATCTGAAGGCTGTGGGTTCTAACCTCACTCCAGGCACTTGGGTTAAATCCTAATACTGACACTGTAGTGCAGCATGGGGGGGGGGAGAGGTGCTGCACTCTTGAGGTGTCGTCTTTTGGACGAGACTTTAAACCCAGGTCCCAGCTGCCTGTTCTGATGGTAGTTTAGGTGGATGTTAAAAGATCCCATGGCACTTCTCGAAAAGAGTAGGGGAATTTCCCTGATGTCCTGGCCAAATTTCTCCCATTCACTAAAAATGCCACCAACAGCTTAAAATCTGGTTTAGTTTCAGCTGGCATCCATCTGTACCTTCGGGACGAGGCTAAAACTAGGAAAACATTGTCTAGTCTTCTTCCTGGTCAACAAAAATTAAATAAATAAAACATTTGCAAATGTTGGTCTCTCTTGAGATGCTATAATATGGCATTGTTTATATTAAAAAAGTTATACAACACAAATTAAAAAAAAACAGTAACAAAGACCTTTCCAAAACAACTGGGGATTCTGCCAAAAACCTAAGGGAAGCCATATTTTAAAACAGGATCCCTTACAATAATTTAACACTTAAGCTAAAAGAGCTAAACTATGAATAAAACAAACAGAAAAATATATCTTACAAAAAACAGGGAAAGCACAATCTAAAATGGATTGCTGTGCACTAAGTGTTGGGTGTATTTAGCTCTGCTCTCTATAAACAATGCTGGAGACCCATGTCCCTCTCTGTACACAGCACAGGTGACCCATGCCCCTCTCTGTACACAGCACAGGAGACCCATGTCCCTCTCTGTACACAGCACAGAAGACCCATGTCCCTCTCTGTACACAGTACAGGAGACCCATGTCCCTCTCTGTACACAGCACAGGAGAACCATGTCACTCTGTACACAGCACAGGAGAACCGTGTCCCTCTCTGTACACAGTGCATGAGACCCGTGTCCCTCTCTGTAAACAGTGCATGAGATCCGTGCCCCTCTCTGTATACAGCACAGGAGACTCGTGTAGTGCTTAAGACCCATTCCCCTCTATCCAAACAGTGCAGGAGACCAGTGTACCTCTCTGTAATCAGGGTTAGAGACCCATGTCCCTCTCTGTAAACAGGGTTGGAAAACCATGTCTCTTTCTGTAAACAGGATGGGACACCCATGTCACTCTCTATAAAAAAAAAGGACAGAAGGCCTGTATTCCTCCTTTAAATAGCATGGGAGGCTAGTGTTCCTTCTGCAAGCAGTCTGGGAGACCAGTGCCCATCTCTATAAAAAAAGGGCAGGAGGCAGATCAGTGTCCCTTTCTGAGAACTATGTGGGAAACCCATATCCCTCTGTGTAAACTGTGTGGGAGACCGTTTTCCCTCTCTGTTAAAAAAAAAAAAGAGACCAGTGTTCCTCTCTGTAAACAGTATGGGGTATCCATGTCCCTTTCTGTAAATGGTGTGGGAGACCTGTGTTCTTCTCTGCTACAGAACAGGAGGCCTGTTTTCCTCTCTGTAAACAGCATGGGGGACCTGTGTCTCTGCAAACAGCACAGGAGGCATGTGTCTGCCTATAAACAGCACCGAAGGCCTGTGTCCCTCTCAGTAAACAGCTTAGGAAACCTGTGCATCTCTCTGTAAAGAGTACATGAGAGCCGTGCCCCTCTCTGCAAACAGTGCAGGAGACCTGTGTCCCTGTGGAAATACTGCCCCACGCAGTTTCTTTTAAAACATAAAATACATATGCCTACAGAAACCTGTGCTCCTCCAGCAGAGAGTCACCCTACAGTTTGCCATTTTCATTTCTCAAACCCTCCATGCTTTGGTCATTGTTTGTCCGTCCACAACAACAAAATCTGTGGTGAAACTGATAGCCAGTTTTTTTTAGGATAACACTGGTCCAATCAGACTGGTGAAAGGGGTAATATCCATTATGACTGATATACTGGATCTCATGAATGGAAAATGGCTTGCTTGCCAAACCTCAGAAAGCAAGGTTGATGATTAATTTGTTTTTCATGTGTGTGTGTGTGTGTGTGTGTGTACGCACGCACGCACGCCATGCAGAGAGCTTTTCTGACAGTCTTCTAGAGGATAATGTTCCAAATTCAGATGCTCTCCGATAGTCTGGGTTCTAAAAAGCTGCACAAAGTTTGACTGTTCAGCCAAGTAAAACAAAACAAAAATAATCTGTGGTTTGGTCAAGTAGATTTAGCTCTTCTGATGCTGCAGGACTGATGAGATACTTCCTTATCTGGCTGAAGGTCTCCTGCGTTGATCACCTAAAACGTCTGACTTTTCAAAAACACTATGAATCAATGCCAAATCCTGCTTTCTAAACCATGTCTTGTTGGATGCCTAGGAGCTGGTTGCTGTGATCTAATTGGGGAGGGGGGGGGGGATCCTGCCAAGATTTGGTCCCATCTTTGATGCAAATGGTTTGAGAACTTGTTGACTGCAGAAACCCACCCCATGTCTGTTCAGAGTGGTTTGTCACGGGGAGAGGAAGGTTCTCCCGCCATTAATTTACAGGACCAGGGTCTGCCATAGGCATGGTGTGCAGCACCTCATCCAGCAGCTGCAGGGCCCGATGCAGATGCACTTCGATCCAACATGGCGTGTGTTTAATACTCTGACGGGGGTAGTCTGGCCCCCAGCCCTTGACGAAACTCAGGCGGAGAATGCAGAGGCGCCTCAGGTCATCCACACCAATCCCTGCCGCAGCAGACAGACCTGAAAAAGCAGAAATCAAGAAAACAAGTGAACCCCAGATGAAAACTGCTCATCTCTCGGTATTGTTGTTCATTCATGTTTTGTGAGGCCTTTTTTTTCACTTTTCACATTTCAGTTTTGTAGCTACTGACACCATTGGGATAATGTTGAAAAAATGTAATATTTAGACACAATTCAGCTTGCATTACTTACTGTTTTCTGTAGTTATTACCCATGTCACTTTATTAATAATGACATTTGCATGAAAACAGGATCTTTGCTGCAACTCTGTTTATGATGTCACACTCTGTTGCTATACAGATAATGCCATTAACAGGAGATTATGATGTCAGCTGTAGTCAGGCAGCTAAAACAGATAACTCGCAAACAATGATCTTAGTTTTCATGCCGCTGTCCTCCGTAACGATGGAAAAGGCAGGAAGAATTGCTGAAAACATATGAAATATAAATTAAATAACATCTAGAAAAACAGGTTACTCACCTAGAACAGTGGTTCTAGGAGTGGTATATGTTATTCATCCACATATAATGGCACGTCCTTTCCCTTTAAATATCTTGCCAGAAGTCTTTAAGCTGGCTCCTGCCACCCACCTGGGTGGTATATCCCTCGGCTCTGCCCCTTGATGACAGATCTTGCCCGCTAGAAGCAGTGGTTGTGCCTTGAAGCCAAGGAGGTCGTGTGGGTCTGTGTGGATGAACAACATAAACCACTCCTAGAACTACTGTTACAGGTGAGTAACCTGCTTTTCTAGAGAAGTGGATATGTTAATCTATCCACACGTAATGGCAGATTCCTAGCAGTTCTCCAGGAGGAGGGAGGGAAGGTGCACCCCCCCTACTTAGGGAACAGAGATTGGAGAACTGAGGCCCCAAAACCAGCTTCCCAGCATGACTGTAGGTCAATGTGGTAATGGGAAAGAAAACATTACTTACCATAGTAATCTTGTTTCTTCCAAAGGAATCTTACTGTATTCTGACTTCTGCAGTATGGTCTCACCATAAGACTGCCCCGGAGCCAAAATGGTTAATAGAACCTATGTTAATCATGGAATGTTAGGCTCGAGCTCGGTTTTCAAACCACTGTCCCTGGTAAACATTCTACAACCGTCAGATTCTTACAGGGCATGTATAAAAACAAGCTATCTAAACTATACTAATAATTAAATAACCAATTAACAACACCCAACACCAATTTTTCCCCTTTTATTTTAAATGTGGGCAAAACTAAGATTCAAGTCACTAGGCCCAAAAAAGAAACACCTACAGGTTCCAAACAGCATGAACAGCTGTGCTGCAGTGCATATAGGTTCTAGCAGGGGAGGAAGAGTGGGAGCTCAGAATACAGTGAGATTCCCTTGGAAGAAACATGATTACTATGGTAAGTAATTTTTTTCTTCAAACCCCAAGAAATCTTACTGTACTTCTGCAGACTACCCAAGCAGTACCTTTGGAGGAGAGTAGAGAACCTATTTAGGAAACAGGCTCTGCAGTAATGCTGTGCCAAACCTGGCATCACTTCTGGCCTGAGTATCTATGCTGTAGTGTTTGGTGAAGGTGTGAACTGTTTTCCAGGTAGCTGCTTTGCAGATTTCTAACAAAGGGATATCTCTTGCAGCTGCTATAGAAGCAGCTGTACCCCTTGTGGAGTGGACCCTGAGGCTTACAGGAGGCTCTTTACCCACTTTGTTGTAGCAAAACTGGATATAGGCAACAATCCAATGGGCAGTGGTCCTCTCTGAGGTGGGTTTGCCCTTCCCCATAGGTTATAAAGAGCTAGGTCCTATCCTGCCTGTATCCCTTCATGTGATCCAAGTAGCAGCTTATAGCTCTCTTGACATCAAGACTATGCAGTCTGAGTTCTCCTGAACTGGAATGATCAGTAAAGAAGACTGGCAAAGTCATGGACTGGTTAAGGTGGAAGTCTGAGACCCCCTTAGGGAGGAACTTCCAATTAGTCCTAAGGACCACCTTGTCCCTGTGGACTGCTATGTAGTCTGACTCTGTGGGCAAGGCCTGGAGCTCACTGATCCTCCTGGCTGAGGTGATGGCTACCAGGAACACTGTTTTCCATGTCACACACTTAAACTCTGCTGAGGACATAGGTTCAAAAGGTGGTTGCATTAGCTGGCCTATGCATATGTTGAGGTCCCATGCTGGTGTGGGTTCCCTGTGAGGGGGTTGCAAGTGCAGTAGGCCCTTGAAAAACTTCCTTAATACCTGGTTGGCAGCTAGGGATACCCCCTTTCCAGCAGAACGGTTAGCAGAGACAGCTGAAATGCACCTTAAGAGTGGAGGGCGGAAGGCCCAGGGAATGCAAGTGTGCCAGATAGTCCAAGACTACTGGTAAACCAGCCTGGTGGTGGTCTATCTGTCTCTGTCCACACCAACTAGAAAACCTCTTCCATTTAGATGAATAGGTCTTTCTGGTAGAAGGTTTTCTACCAGACACCCTGAGCACCTCTAGTACCCCTTCAGAGAGGTGTAGGTCAGCATATTCTAGGTCCTCAAGAGCCAAGCTCTGAGCCTGAGGGATTGGAGACTGGAGTACAGAACTCTGCCCTGGGAGGATGTCAGCAGGTTGTGCCTCTTGGGCAAGGAGACTGGTCTGGATATCAACAAGGTCAGTAGCAGTGAGTACCAAGGCTGCCTGGCCCAGTCTAGAGCAATGAGAATCACTGTTGCTGGCTGGACCCTGAGCTTGTTCAATACTCTGAGCAGCATAGGAAATGGTGGGAACGCATACAGAAACGTCCCTGTCCAGTCCATCAGAAGTGCATCTAGTGGTACCGTGCCCACTGCCAGAGGCCTGCAAAAGAACAGTGGCAGTTGGTGACTGTCTGGGGCTACGAAGAAGTCCACCTCTGGGGTGTCCCACCATCTGAACACAACTTGCAGAATCTGCCTGTTTAGTGACCACTTGCAGTGGTTCTGACTGATTCTGTTGAGGGCATCTGCCAGAACATTGTCCTTCCCAGGGAGATGGACTTCTGAGAGGGAAATTCCCAAGGAATAAGCCAGATTCCATACCTTCATGGCTTGTGTGCACAGGGGGGAGGAACCTGTGCCGCCTTGCTTGTTGATGTAGTACATTGTGGTTGTACTGTCCATTCGGACCTGAACCACTTTGCCATGTAGCATAGAGGCGAAGAACTGAATGCCCAGATAAACTGCCCTGAGTTCCAGCAGGTTTACGTGGAGCAGTGACTCTTGCTGCAGCCAGGTACCGTGGGCGGTATGCTCCCCTAGGTGGGTACCCCATCCTGGAGGGAGGCATCTGTTGTCAAAACCGCTGCTGGTGGAAGCTGAAGGAAGGGGACGCTGTTCCTGAAGTTTTTTCCTGCCACCACTGCAGAGCTTGAAGGAGGGTTCCTGTGACTGGTACCATCTTTGACAGGGAGTCTCTTTTCTGAGACCAGTGAGCCCAGAGATGGAACTGAATATCCCTCACTTGAAATCGAGATCCTGATACTGTTGCTGCGGCTATGTGCCCTGACAGCTGGAGGAAATGCCTCGCTGGTCTGGGTGTATGAAGCTGAAAAGAGCCTACCAGCTGAATCAAGCCTGTATGCCCCTCCCTGAAGGAGGACAGCTCTTCCTTTCTGAGTATCTGTTCTGTCCCTAAAAATTCCAAGAGTTAAACTGGTGTCAGCACTGACTTTTTCTGGTTTACTAGGAAACCCAGTGCCCCCGAGTATCTTCTGTGGTGGTCAGTGCCTGCTTTACCTGCTGAGGAGACTGACCTACCACCAACCAGTCATCCAGGTATGGAAATACTGTAACCGCTTGCCTCCTTAAATGTGCCACCACTACGGCTAGGCATTTGGTGAATACACTTGGAGCTGATGTCGGGCTGAAAGGCATGGCCCTGAACTGGTAATGCCTTGATGGCAATCTGAACCTGGGGTACTTTCTGTGTGACTGCCCGATGGGAATATGGAAGTAGGCATTCTTTAAATCCAGAGATGCCAGTCAGTCTCCCTTGCAAAGTGTAGGGAGGATGGTGGCTAGAGTGACCATTTTGAACTTTGGCTCTGTCAAGTGTTTGTTTAAATATCTGAGATCCAGTATGGGTCGCCATTCCCCTGTTTTCTTTAGAGTGAGGAAGTATCCTGAGTAGAGACCCTTTCCCCTCTGGGGCAATGGGACAGATTCTACTGAGTGGTCCTGAATGAGCTTTGCTACTTCCTCCTCTAATAGAGATGCCTCTGATGGGTTGGCAGGTCTGAATAGCCTTGCTCTCAACTTTGGCAGAAATTTGAAACTGAGAGCAAGACCCCGACTACCTCCAGGACCCACTTGTCTGTAGTGATAGACTCCCAGGTCTGGAGGTAGTGAGCCAGCCTGCCCCCTACTGGGAGTGGGGAGGCGACCCTGGCAGACTTCTCAGGGAGTCTGCTTAGCCTGAGCACAAGTCTGAGTACTGGGGCCAGCTCTGCTGCTGCCCCTTCTGCCTCTACCTCTAAAATATCCCCTCTGGGGCTGGTAGGAAGGCAGGGCCTGTGGTTGGAAGAAGGGCCTATAATGGGTTCTACCCCTTCCTCTTACTTGGGATTTTTGGGGTGTTGCTGCCTTCTCCTTGTCCGCCAACAGTCTTGTAAACTACCTTGTAGACATCCATTATTTTCATGTAAGCCTCAGTTTGCTCCCCGAACAGGGATGTGGGCTCACAGAGAAAATCCAGTGCTTTTGTCTGGGTATCCTGAGACAAATTTGTTACTCTCAGCCCAGAAAATCTCCCCAGAGACACTGAGGTAGCCATCTGCCTGGCTGCAATGTCATTGGCATCCACTGCCATGCGAAATTGACATTTAGAGGCTTCAATGCCCCTTTTAGCTGCCTCTGATAGATCGGATGCCATGGGTCCAGGACATGCCTTGGCTATTTCAAGTACTGTGTTCCAAAGGCTTTTTTTGGTTCCTGGGACACATAAGCCACGTAGGTAGCCTGCCCGATGGCTAAAGAAGTTCCCAAGTATGATTTTTTTGGCTATGGAATCCATTTTCCTGGAATCTTTCTCAGGAAGATGTGATGCCAAAGGGATGCCTGCCTTGTCACAAGCAGCAGCCTGCACCACTCCCTCATGGCTAGGATGCCTATAAAAACACGGCTCCTGATTTGGCCATCCAAAATTTCCTGTTCATCCTATTGTCCATTGGGGGAATGGACAATGGTGTCTGCAGGATTTTTGTGGCTTGTCCTTTTAAAGATTTGTGGATGGGCAACTAAAGCCTCTTTGTTGCTGGAACATCCATCATTTCCATATAATCTGGTTCCTCCTCCTCCTCCTCTGTGGATTCTTGAGTAGAAAGGTCCAGAGTCTGTGCACCTGCTTCATCAAGCAAAGTGGGTAGAGTAATTTTCCACTGCCTTATTCAGTGAGTCAGCACTATGAGGATCAGGAGAAACCTCTGGTTCTATGAGTTCTCCAAAGTCATCCTCTTCATTGTCATAATCATCGTCTTCCTCAGGGAAAACATCAGTTGACTGTTCCAGTGAACTGGGAACCAAGAGGGAACCCAATCCGGAAATGACAGCTGCGAACCGGGGTGCTGAAGCAATACCGCGGTACTGGTTTGAAGCGCCTATAAAAGGTTTATGACACTAGCTGTAGCGTCTGCGATCGGAACTGCTGGAATTGTTGGTTGCAGTTCCTTAGCTGGGTGCTTCTCTTTTCCTTTCTCTTCTTTTTAGCAGAACTTACCAGTTCAGCGGCAGTTTCTGCAGTTCACTTTTTTGTTGAGGAACCATCACCCAGGTCAGAGGGCTGCTAACTTGGTTCATTAGACTTCTCCTTGTGAAAAGTAGAAGCTTTTTCCATAGCTGGGTCAGCAGCTTTCTCTGACATTTTTTCCTTCAGTCAGTTCAAGCACCTATCCAGCGTCGACTATGGAACATTTTTGCAAATATCACAGTCTGCCTTTAAATGATCAAATCCCAGGCAAAGAACACAAATTAAGTGAGAATCTGTTTTAGCAAATGGTTCCCTACACTCTGTACAATGCTGAAAACCCGTTGGGCCAGTTCTTTTCTTGGGTAGTGACATATCAGCCCAAACCCCTAACAGTGGGATCTGGTGAGTCTAAGGTTACCACACAGATGAAAAGAATAGTTTTTTGTTTTTTTTTGACAGTTGGTTTAGACACCGAAGAAAAAACTGAGAGTTACCCCGGTTTCTCCCCAAAATAATCAACCGGATCGAGAAAGGGTTTAAAATTAAAACTGAAAGTGTTAAAAATATAAACAATGAATCAGTTTAATCCCGGTTAAAAGAGCCAAGAAGAAACCAAGAAAACTTACCAGCATAACACTAAATCTAGACGAATCTACCTGTAAACTCAAGGACAGTGCTTTAAAATCAAACAGAAATAAACTTTTACTTCAGAAAACCAACAAAATAAAATCTTCAAGAAAGATGAAGGAGGACTCTCCAAGCCGTCTGTACTAGGCAAACGGAGTAAAGAATCTGACGGTTGTAGAATGTTTCCCAGGGACAGTGGTTTGAAAACCGAGCTCAAGATTAACATAGGTTTTATTAATCATTTTGGCTCCAGGGCAGTCTTATGGTGAGACCACACTGTGCAAGTCAGAATACAGTAAGATTTCCTGGGGTTTGAATGAAGGTGTTTGCTGACTTCCAGGTAGCAGCCCTGCAGATTTCCTGGATAGGGACAGCCCTAGAAGCAGCATCCGAAACAGCAGTATGGCGGGTGGTATGAGTCATCACTTGGTTCAGCTGGAACTCCGATACAACCTTCGGAAGGAACTTTGGGTTGGGGCGCAGGACAACCTTGTCCCTGTGGAAGACCAGGTAAGGAGACTCAACAGAGAGCATCTGAAGCTCCCCAATCCTTCTGGCTGATGTGATAACCACCAGGAAGGTGGTCTTCCATGACAGGTGTGACATCTCACACCTGTGCATTGGTTCAAATGGCTTGCCCATGAGCTTTGCCAGTACCAGCAGTAGATCCCACAGTGGTGGTGGTTCATGCACCGGAGGGAAAATATGGTCGAGGCCTTTGAAGAAACACCAGATCACTTTATCCTGGGCCACTGTCTGCTGACCAGCCCATGCCCAGTAAGCAGAGATGGCTGCCAGGTACACCTTAAGGGTCGTTGACCAAAGACCCCCCTCTGGAGAGAGAGACCAAAGGTAGTCGAGAATGCTTAGCCACTGGACAGGACAAAGAGTCTCGCCCCTTGCCCTGACACCAAATGGAGAATCTCTTCCACATGAAGGCATAGCACTTCCTGGTTGATTCCTTCCTAGATGACTCAACTACAGGAAGTACTTCTTCGGAGAGACCAAAAGTCTGGAACTCTAGCCGCTCAGGAACCAGGCTGTCAGGTGCAGAAATTGAAGATCCGGGTGCAGGACCTTCCCCCGATTGACTGACAGCAGGTCCTGGCATGCTGGAAGACACCTCGAGAGCCTGATGCTGAAGCTGAGGAGATTGAGGTACCAAAACTGTCGGGGCCAGTCTGAAGCCACCAGGATCACCTGTGCCTTGTCCCTCCTGACCTTGAGGAGCACCTTGTTCATCAGAGGAAGTGGAGGGAAGGCATAAAAGAGGCGTGGGGTCCACGGCCTCAAGAAGGTGTCCCCCTGCAGCGAGCCCTGCTGAGGGGGGGGGCGCATAAAATAGCCTCTGCTTTACATTCTCCCTGGAGGTGAACAGGTCCACCTGAGAACAAACTGTGTACTACCTCTGGATGGAGAGACCACTAGTGGGATGCCTTGCCCACACGGCTGAGGGCATCCACCAGCTGATTTGAGGCTCCTGCCGCATGAATGGCTTGGAGATCCGCCTCCAGTTGGTTCATGAGGGTCCAAACGCAGAGTGCTTCCCTGCACAGAGGCCAGAAGTACATGCCACCCTGTTTGTTGAGCTAGTACATGGTCATGGTGTTGTCCATCTGGACTTGAACCACTTGACCTCGAATGTGTGGAGTGAATGCAGTCAATGCCAGCCGGACTGCTCGGAGCTCCAGCATGTTGATGTGGCATCGGGATTCCTCGGGGATCCAGAGCCTGTGGACTCTGTGGTCCCCCAAGTGGGCACCCCAGCCCATGAGAGAGGTGTCAGTCATCAGGATGACCGTTGGCTCAGGACAGACAAATGCAACCCCTTCCTGCAGATGCTCCTGGATGGTCAACAATTGGAGAGCATCCCACATCTTCTGGGTTACAGTGATCAGCTGGTCAAAATGACCTAGTCACTGAGTCCACTGGCTGGCCAGCTCCCACTGAAGAGGGCGCATATGCCACCAGGCCAATTGGACCATGGAGGTGCAGGCTGCCACGTAGCCCAGAAGTCACAGGCAGTCCTAAGCAGGGTGCAAGTGCTCAACCAGGAATCAGGTAAAGGAGGAGAGTACCTCCGCCCTGTCCATCGGGAGCCTGCCTCTGGCTTGGCAAGAGTCAAGCTCTGCACCAATGAAGCAAATCACCTGCTAAGGCACGAGTTCTGACTTGGCCTCGCTGACCAGGAGGCCATGGTTGATGCAGGTCTGGAGGGCCAGATCCCTGGACCTCTCCACCTCCGGCCTGGACGGACCAGCTATAAGCCAACCATCCAGATTGGGGTACACCCTGACCCCTTGATGCCAAAGATGGGCCACCACCACTGCAGTGCATTTGGTGAAGACCCTGGCTGTCGATGACAGGTCAAACGGCATGGCTTGGAACTCGTAGAGGGTTCCCTCTGCCCGGAAGCGGAGGAATCTTCGGTGTGACGGATGGATCAGGACATGGAAGAACGCATCCTGCAGATCCAGAGAGCAAAACCACATGTTCTGCTTGAGAGATGCTATGATCTGAACAGAGTTACCATCCTGAAGGTGTGCGACCTGAGAAACTTGTTCAGGTCGTGCAGATCTAGAATTGGGCACAAGCCCTCTCATCTGTTTCGGGACCAGGAAGTACCTGGAAATGAACCCTGGGTTGACAGGGGGATCTGCGACTCTGACCACCACCTCCTTGTGGAGGAGTTGGGCAATGTTGTCTCGGAGAGCTGACCAAGTGTCCACGGATACCTTCTCCTCCCGTGGGGCGTGGACTCGGCTTGGTGGATACTGCTCGAATTCCAAAGGCAGACCCTGGCCGACCACTTCCAAACTCACTTATCCATTGTGATGGCAGACCAGGTAGAAAGGAAGTGGCAGAGCCGGCCCCCCACAGGAGGACCCAGAGTGGGCGTGACGGGCATAGGGGTGGTCACCCCCATCCTGCCGTCACTGTGCAGGCTTGGAGGAGGATCTGGCTGCGGGACTGCCAGGACCCTTCCCTCTGGGCTTACAGGCCGCTGAAGCCCCTGACTTGGGCCAAGGGTGCCAAGATTGAGCCTGCTGCTTATTGGTACTGGGCCTGCTTGGCTGCAGTGGCAGAAGGGTGAAAGGGCTTGTGCTTCTGCTTCTGCTTCTTGAAACCCTGAGGTTCCTTCTGAGCAGAAACAATGGAGTTCAAGGTGGCACTGGACTTCTCGATGCATTAAAGGTGACCATCAAACCCAGGACCGAACAAGTCGGTGCCCAGGAAAGGTACATCTGCCAATTTGTGCTGGGTGTCTGCCATAAAGACTGAGACCCTCAGCCAGGCCCTGTGGCACATGGCTACTGCGGCCACCACCGAACAGGCACAGGAGTCCCCAATGTCCAGAGCCATGTGGAGTTGCTGCATTGCAACAGGCCAACCCTGGTCCCGGACCTGCTAGATGGTAGTCTGTAGGTCTGTGGGGAGATGGGGAAGCACCTCATCTAGAGAACCCAGAAGGGCATGGGAGAAGTGTGTCATGATGACAGCCAAGCTCGCCTGATGGAGACCAAGCGAGGAGGCAGCATAGACTTTATTTACTTATTCAGGGTTTCACCAGGAAGGGCACACTGAACAACAAGTTGCTCATCTTACGGTGCGTCCTGGGGGTGGGGAAGTTGGAAGGCACACAATAAAGTGTAATCAACACAACAGTATACATTGCCAATATATGGGAATTGGAAGACACACAAATAAGTCACAGGCAAACAACAAAACAGTATATGCTGTCAATTATGCACAGGGCACGTTACCAAGTAGACAACAATTAAAGGAAGTTTCCGATATAAGGTATTGGGCCTCATACCTAAATACCTCGTATCGTCCTGAGCTCACCCCTGCAAAAATGTTAATTTTAAAGTTAGTAATTTTAGCAGGGGAAGGGATCATAACTGGCACCGAACCCTTGGCCAGTCGATCCCTTCCAGTATCCTGGTGCCCCTGCTCCACCTCAACTCCGCCTCTGTGCTCTCTGAAACTGTGATGTGTGGCCAGGGAGAGCGTGGGGGCTATTTTTAAAGCTGTTTTTTAGTAATTTTTACCAGTCCTAGAGTAAAATTAAAGCAGTCGCGTAACTAGTAGGGTCCCTACAGTTAGCGACTGCTAATTACTCTGAGACTAATAAATACTAACAGATTTAAAATAGCCCCATAGACTTGTATGAGGCTCGCCCGTGCTCTCCTGGCCACACACCACATTTTCAGAGAGCGTGGGAATGGAGCAGGGGCACCAGGAAGCTGGAAGGGATCATCTGGCTGAGGGTTCGGTGCCAGTTATGGTAATCTCCCATGCTAAAACTACGAACTTTAAATTTACATTTTTTGCAGGGGTGAGCTCACACTGCTATAATGTATTGGGCTATGAAGCCCAATACCTTATAGCAACTATATCGGAAATTCACTTTAACAAGCAGTAACAGGCAGCAAGAAATTACAGTTGGTATGTATAGTCCATTACATCATAGAGAAAGTACAGTTACGTAAGAACTTATCGTAACAGTAGATCTTCGAGAGGAGCTCTTGCAGCAGGCTGTTACAATTAGGACTAACGCCGCAGGCATTAGGACCCACCGGAAAACTTCTCAGCCAGCAGTACCCAGCAGGGACCGCCCCCCGACGTCGGCTCCACCCCGATGTCAGCCCTGGTACAAAAGGGGGCGGACCCAGCACCACCCCAGTTCCCCCACCAAGACCCGCAAACGGGCCCTGACAAGAGAAGAAGGTGAAGCATGAAGATGACAATCTGCACACCTCATTTGGGGGATGGAGGGCGGGAAAGCAATGCCTGCTGCAAGAGCTCCTCTTGAAGATAGTACAGTTACGTAAGAACTTACTGTAACAGTAGATCTTCGAGAGAGGCTCTTGCAGTAGGTAATTACATATAGGACTGACGCCAGCCAGCGGCAGGACCCCACGGAAAAATTTCTAGCTAGCAGTCCCTAGCGAGGGACCGCCTCACGTCAGGTGAACTCAGCGCCATGCGACGCCGGTATAAAGGGCGTCCCAGACGCCTGCCTTCCAGTTCTTTCCTCGCACAGGCCCGGAAGGTCCGGACGAGAGAAGCAGATGTTTCCATTCCTGGAAAAAGAGCTAAAAAGCCTAGGGGATGGAGGGCAGGAAGAGTTATCTACTGCAAGAGCCTCTCAAGATCTACTGTTACGGTAAGTTCTTACTTAACTGTACCATTTTACTGAGAGGGCTCTGCAGTAGGTAATTACATATAGGACTGAATCCCAAGCAGTCTGGAACAAATAAAAGGCACCAGGAGGAGAAACTACTCCTGAAAGTAGCAGTAGCCTTGCAAGCCTCAAGACAGGAGCCTTGCAAAACAGATAACCCGAAGCCTGCTCTACCGCGAGAGGCAATGTCCAAACTGTAGTGTTTCGTAAAGGTATGGACGGAAGTCCAGGTGGTGGCAGCGCATATGTCTGCCGCAGACACATTCTTGAAACAAGCTGCAGAGGCCGCTACTCCTCGTGTGGAGTGACCTCTGACCTGACCCGGGAGGGTCTTGTTGTACTTGTCATAACAGAAAGTGATGCAATGAGCTAACTACTTCGATAGGCATTGCTTGGAAACAGCATTGCCTTCCCTTTTGTGAGCTAATGGTGGGAAAGAACTGGAAGGCGGGTGTCTGGGACCGCCCCTTTATACTGATGTCGCATGATGCCGGTCACCTGACGTGGGGGCGGTCCCTCGCCAGGGACTGCTAGCTAGAAATTTTTCCGTCGGGTCCTGTCATTGAGCCGGCATCAGTCCTATATGTATTACCATTGCAGAGCCCTCTCGAAGTAAGATCTACTGTTACAGTAAGTTCTTATGTAACTGTACTATCTTATTTCGAGTGGGAGCTCTTGCAGCAGGCTATTACAATTAGGACTGAATCCCAAGCAGTTCCTTGCCAAGGAGGTATCTAATCCCGGGAGGTGGAAGATAAGAAGCTGGAAACAACAAGCCAAGACAAGAGTCCCTGAAGGACTGCCAGGCTGAAGCCGGAAACAGCGCCTGGATTCAATGTCTAAGCTATAGTGCTTTACGAAAGTGTGCACCAAGTTCCAGGTAGCAGCCGTGCATATGTCCCTAATGGAGACATTATGCAGAACAGCAAAGGAAGCAGACACTCCTCTGGTGGAGTGACCCCTAACTGGTCCCTGAAGGGGTTTATTGTACTTCTCATAGCAAAATGTAATGCAGTGGACAATCCACTTGGAAAGAGTCTGCTTGGACACCGGTTTACCCAAGTGTTGTGGCGCAAATGCCACAAACAGTTGCTCTAATTTATGGTGAGTAGCCGTGCGCTTAAGGTAATATCTCAGTGTCCTGTGGACGTCCAGAGTGTGAAGGAGAGCTTCTCCTCTACTGGAGGGAGAAGAGAAATAAACTGGAAGGTCACCGACTGGTTGAGAGTCAACTCCGAGACCACTTTAGGAATGAACTTAGGACTAGTTCTTAGGGAAACCTTTTCCCTATGAAAAATTAAATACGGCTCTTTACACATCAGAGCCTGGAGCACGGAAACTCTTTGAGCAGAAGTAACAGCAACTAAAAAACAAACCTTCCAGGAAAGGTAACGCAGCTCACAATCAGCTGCAGGTTCAAACGGAGGAAGAGTAAGCTTCTCCAACACAAATAGGAGGTCCCAGGGTGGGATAGGATCCCGAATGGGAGGTCTCATGAGTAAAATCCCCTGTAAAAAGGTGCGGGCCACATCCAATTGGGCTAAAGTTCTGTATCCCAACAGGGTGTGATAAGCAGAAATGGCCCACATGTGCACCTTTATAGAGTAGTAGCTCAAGCCTTGTTGGTATAAGGAGAGGAGATACTGCAATGCTGAGTTCACCGGGCAGGTAATGGGTTCCAGATGGTGAGACGACACCCATAAGCAGAAACACTCCACTTCATAGCATAAGTGAAGTGCGTAGAGGACTTCCTCGCTGAAATGAGTATGTCCGTCACCTCTTGGGATACCCCATACCTGGACTTTGCTACGTCTGAAGGAGCCAAGCACGAAGGTACAAAGACAGAACATCGGGATGGACCAGCGAGCCCTGATCCTGGGACAGTAACTGCGAACATATTGGCAGCGGGACTGGAGGTTCCCTGGACAACCGCTGAAGTAGTGAGAACCAAGTCTGCCGAAGCCACAGAGGGGCGATTAGAATCATCGGCCTGTAACTTCAAAAGAACTCTCTGGACGAGAGGGAAGGCATAAAGAAACCTCCCTGCCCAACAAAGGGACAACGCGTCTGGCCAGAAAACACCAGGTGCAGGCTCTCAAAAGCAGAAAACTGGCAGTTTGGCATTGCGTGGTGACGCAAAGAGGTCCAGCTCTGGACGACCCCATGTGTCGAAGAGCTGGTCCGCTACTGATTGCAGTAGCTCCCACTCGTGCGCCTTGGACTGAGACCTGCTTAGGCTGTAAACAAGTCGTTTAGGACACCTGGAACATGCACTGCGGACAGGGAGATGTGCCACTCCAGTGCCCAATACCAGACTCTCATCACCTCCCTGCATAGGGGGTAAGAGTGAGCGCCCCCTTGCTTGTTGATATAGAAGACGACCGCCATGTTGTCTGTCTGAACAAGAAGAGAGGTCCTCTTGAAAGGCATGCAGCGCACTGAGGACTGCTCACATCTCCAAGACGTTGATGTGGAGTTCGTGCTCCATGGGGGTCCAGGTATCCTGTGTTTGGCATGCCCCCAGGTGCGCTCCCCAACCTAAATCCGAGGCATCCGTTGTAAGAGTCTGATTTGGGGGCTCCGGATGGAAGGGTACCCCTTTTTCCAAATTTAGTGGGTCCAACCATCAAAGAAGTGTCCTCTTTACTGGCTCTGTGACCCAGACCATGTGGTCTAGGTCATCTAAGCATTGATCCCACTGCACCCTGACCATCCATTGTGGGATTCACATGTGGAGGTGGGCCAGAGGGGTGACGGGAATGGCTGCTGCCATATGCCCCAGAAGTCTGAGGAAGGTCCTGGCCTGGACCTGAGGGGTTACTAGGACTGATCCGGCAATCTCCCACAAGCGATCGTCCCTCTCTGGGGGTAGAAAAGCCATGCCATGGACCGAATCCAGGACCGCTCCTATAAAGACGAGTCTTTGGCTGGGTTCTGGAGAAGTCTTTGGAAGGTTCAGGTTGATCCCCAGATCTCAGAACAGAGTATAGGTGTCTCCGAGAGCTTGAAGAAGGTGTGACCTAGACGGGGCCGCAAGCAGCAACTCATCCAGGTAAGGGAAGACATAATGTCCCTGGTGCCTTAGAGCCGCAGCCACTACTGCCAAGCATTTTGTGCAGACTTGAGGAGCAGAGGAGAGGCCGAATGGGAGAATCCGAAACTGATAATGCTCCCCCTGGAAGTGGAACCTCAGGTACTACCTGTGAGGGGGAAAGATCCCGATGTGCATGTACATATCTTGCATGCCTAGGGAACAGAGCCAGTCCCCCTGGTGCAGTAGAGGAAGCAGTCCTGGAAGAGTCACCATCCGGAACCTTCTGTACTCTATATAAAAGTTTAAAGAGCTGAGGTCCAGAATGGGATGAAGGTCTTGTGTCTCTTTTGGAACCAGGAAGAAATAGGAATAATACCCTTTCCCCCATTGCTGCAGGGGAACTGTCTCTATTGCCCTTTTCCGCAAGAGGGCCTGTATCTCTCCTTCTATGAGCAGCATGTGAGGAGGAGGAGGATATCTTGAGGACCTTGATGGGGTGTCTGGAGGAATCTCTGTGAACTTTAGACTATGTCCTCTCCATATGATATCGAGGACCCACTGGTCTGCAGTAATGGAGTTCCATCCCTTTAGATAAAGGGAGAAGCGACCCCCTACTGCCTCCCCTGAAACCTCCGCCAGAGGAGGGGGGGGGTCCAGAGGGAGTCACTGGGTGGAGCCGGGAGTGGGCAGAGAGGCCTGGGAGGACTTGTGTCCACGGGAAGGAGGGCCTCCACAGTGGGTTGCTGGCTCTCCTTCAAAAGCCACCTCTCTGGCCCTGCTGGTTGCAACAGGCTTGGGCACCTGAGGGCTTACGAAATGGCGGTTTCCTTGGTCTCCTCTGTACATCTGACGGACAGACCAGATGGACTTCCCTGACTCCTGGAGATGAGAGACTCTGTCTCCTGCCCAAACAAAACGGTACCCTGGAACGGTAGGTCCCGGATCCCGGACTGCCGATCTTGGTGAAAGCCTGAGACCCTTAACAGAGTGTGGCACCGGAGACAGACCCCTGACGCCGCCGCTCTGGCCACCGTATCTGCAGTGTCGTACGAGGCATGCAGAAACATGTGTGCCGACGTCTGAGCCCGACTTAAGGACATCCAGATTCTCCGTCTTCTGTGCGGAGTCTGGCAAGGCATTCACTAGCTCTTGTTCCCACTTCCAGAGCGCATTCTTGTACTGAACCATATGCGTCAGGAAATTCAGGGACCTAATGGAGCAGATGGAAGCAGAATAGACCTTCTTGCCCACCTGGTCCAAATAGCGAGACTCAGGGTCAGGAGGCTGAGAGCTAAGGTGCTTGGGCTGCTTGGATTTATCATGGGCAGCTGTAATCACGGTGATGGATGTCGGTCAGGGGACCGACGTTGGAAGCAGGCCTGCCGATCAGAACAGGAACGGCTCCTGGTGTGAGACCTCACCCGGCGTCAGCTACCAGACCATGGGGAGCGCCGGCATTGGTCTGCGGACCGAGATCGGGAACAGGCCTTGGAGGGTGGTAGAGGTGGCAGCCTCTCGGGGGTCTTCTGCAGTGCGGAGACACCCTCCGGCTGGGGTTTACCCGATCTGTCTGGTACCGGTGATGGGGCCAGCTTCGCGGGGTGGTCCGCTTCTGGACCTGACCCCACCAAAAGGAAAAGAGATCCTGTAGCACGTCCTTTGTGAACAACAAGGCCGCTGTCCCCGGGAAAGGGTCCTCCAAAGTATCTGGCCTTAAAGGGGAGCCACCTGGAGAGTCCTGAGGGGAGGAGGACTTGGAGGATAGAGATGCTGTTCCCTCGCCAGCAGCGTCAGGATCCTTTGCCCCTCCTACCGGTGTCGGTACCGGGACTGGTGACAGCTTCACGCAGGGGGGTGCTGGAGTGTCCTTGGACTCCAGCGGCATGCCCTTATCAGGCGATGCCGTGGCCTTGGAAGGCAGCGCCATAGCTTGTGCCTCCGAGGTCTTAGTGGTGACTCTTAGCAGAGTCACCTTGGGCTTGGCTAGTTTCTCCCCCAATGGACTAGCTTTAATCTGTACCTTCTTAGAGGATTTAGAATGCTCACCTGAGCCTGGAGAAGTGTGGGCTTTCTTGAGAGAGGGCAGGGAGCGGGGCCTGGACTGGTGTTGGGACTGTCTATGGTCCTTGTCGCAGGACCACTTGGATTGTTCCTTATTGGAATGTTTGGCCTTCTCCCCAGAGGTGTGTAGGTCCATCTTCTGTTCAAGCAGATATGCCTTGAGAGCCTTTAGACGGCGGATCCTGGTCCTATTTGTAAAGCCCTGGAAGGTGGAACAGGCCGCGGTATCATGGTTAGGCCCCAGGCAGAAGACACACTTGGTGTGGCTGTCTTTGGCTGGAATCTGATGGCCGCAGCTACACTTTGCTGCGGGGTCCCGGCGAGGAGACCGAGATGGGGACACATACGGTCGGTACTGAAGAAAACTGTTGAAAATACAGACGAAAAGCAAAACCGGAGTTTTTGCTGGAGGCTGGCAAGCCAAGAACTTTCCACACATGCGCCGGTCACGGCGGAAAAGAACTGGGGTGGAGCTGGGTCTGCCCCCATTTTTGTACCAGGCTGACGCCGGGTGGAGCTGATCGCCGGGGCAGTGCCTGCTGGGTACCGCTGGCTGAGAAGTTTATGGTGCGGCCCCAATGCCCGCGCGTTAGTCCTAATTGTAATAGCCTGCTGCAAGAGCTCCACTCGGCGCTAAGATCGAAGGTTCGCGAGCGCGTAACAGGATAACTATTACAGCCCATTTAGATGCAACGTGGTCTGCTCAGTTGCAGTTCACAGACAGGTAATTATGTAAGGCTGAGGAGATAGAGGAAGGGGAAGAAGAAAGGCGAATCTGGGGAGGGGGAGGGAATTCCACAGTTTAGGGAAGCGGCACAAGAAGGCTGCCTGGACGACAGTAGTCGTACGGCACTGGACACCTAAAGTACAGGAAACTGAGGACCTAAGTGAATGGGTGGATGGTGGGGAGATTGTTAGGGAAGAGCTGAGATAAGTAGGGAGGAAGCCAAACCAAAATTTGGAGATGAATTTAGCACAGTGGAGGAGATGTCTGTTATCAAGAGATGGGAGAGCCAAAGTGTGGTAAAGTTGACAGTGATGAGTGAGGGTAGGAGTGTTGAGTGCAAAGCGGCAGAAGGAGTTGAAGAGGGTGTCCAGTCTGGCTAGGGAGGTCTTAGGTGTGGCACTGTAGACTATGTTGCAGTAGTCAAAGATGGGGAGGATCATCTTCTGGACAAGTTGATGTCTAGCCGGGTGAGGGAGGTAGTTCCGGTTCCTAAATAGTGCACCTAACTTGGGGCGCAGCTTTTTAAGGATGGCGTCCACGTGACCAGAGAAGGTGAGGTGAGGTGTTGGTCAAGCCAAAAACCCAGATATCTTTTTGAGGAGGTGTCCTTGAGAACCATCCCGTTGAGTATGTGGAGAGTGGGTAGGGAGGTGAGCCTTGAAAGTCTCTGCCTGGTGCCAAAGGTCATGGAGACTGTCTTCTTGGCATGTAGGAAAAGCTGATGTGAGCAAAACCAGCGCTGAATATTGTTGAAATCGTTCTGAAGTCTGGTTGCAACATAAGTGAGGGAGTGGCCGGAGGTGTAAAGGACTGTGTCGTCAGCATACATATGAATAGAGGCAGATGTGCAGACAGATGGCAAGTCACTGAGAAAGATGGAGAAGAGTATGGGGCCCAACACTGATCCCTGTGTCAATAGGGAGGGGTGAGGATATAAAATCCGCTATTCTAACTGACTTGAGTCCGACCTACCAGGTAGGCACAGAACCAGTTTGTGGCAGCAGCCAACAAGCCTGCAATGGAGAGAGAGTGTAACAGGACAGAGTGGAAGGCAGTGTCGAAAACCCTGGCTAGGTCAACAAAGATGGCAGACGTGATCTGCCCACTGTCCATCCCAGTGAGGATGGAGTCAGTGAGCCTAATCAGGGGGGTGGTGGTGGAGTGTTTTCTATGAAAGCCAGACTGGAAGGGGGTGAAAATGTTAAGAGTGAGAGACAGGCAGAGAGTTGGGTAAGAACTAGGTGTTCTTGCAGCTTAGCAAGGGTGAGAAGTAGGGATATGGGACAATAGTTCCCAGAGAAGGATGGGTCACCGCCCTTAGGGAAGGGAAGAACAATGGCATGTTTCCAGACAGAGAGGATAGCTTCCAATGTGAATGAGAGGTTGAGTAGCTCCGTCAGTGGGGCAGAGATAGTCATAGCAGAAAGGTAGTGCAGCTTGGGGTCCAGCCCATCAGGCGAACTGCTTCTGGAAGGGTTTAGGGTAAGCAGGGCATCCAGGGTGTCAGACGGTGTTATGTTAGTGAATGAGAAAGGAAGGGGCTGGGGATAGGTGTGTGGTGAGTTAGGGGGAGGATCAGACTGAAGAGATGGTAAGGAGGATAGAAAGGCAGAGGCACAGGAGGTGAAAAAAAGAATTAAATTCAGAGGCAACACTCAAGTGATCAGAGGTAATAGTGTTGTTTATAGTGAGAAGGGGGGTAGGAGGAGAAGGAAGGGGGGGAGAAAAGAGAGAGAGTGAATGACTTTCCAAAATTTTGCGGGGCTGTTTATGTTTGATTGAAAGGTTGAGGTAAAGTAGTCGACTTTATCCAAACAAGTGGCTTTGATGCATTTGTTGTGAAACTGATGACAGATGTCATAGCTTTCTGGAGCTTGGAGATTTTGTGTTGCTTCTAGGCTTGGTCCCTTGCTCTTTGGCATGCTATGAGTTCTGGTGTGACCCAAGGAAGGTGGTTCCCACGGACTCTTAACTTTGCATAGAGAGGCGTGCCGGTTCCAAACTTTGAGAAATTTTCCTTTGAAATATTCTGTGGCTGTGTCGATCATGTTTGCTGAGGTTATAGGGGACCAGTTTGTGCATGACAGGTCAAGTAGGAGTGGCCCAAGGTGCATGGATTTGTATGAGCGAGTCACTAAGGTTTTGTGGGGGACTTTGCGTATTGGGAAGGTCATGTGATGATCGCTCAGAGCATCTGATAACACTCCAGATCTGATTACTCTGTGTGGGTGGGAAGTGAGAGCCCAGTCAATTAAGGAACGGTTGCTTGTTTTTGGGTTTATCCTAGTAGGTTCAAGAATAAGTTGGGTTAAATCATGGGCAGCAATGTTGTTTTTTACTTTGAGAAGGGAGAAGGGGATAACCAGTTTAGGTTAAAATCGCCCATAATATAGACTTCATCCGAGGAGGTGTGGGAAACTATGGTAGAGAGGAGGTCAGTAATTAGGGAGGGGCTGAGGCCTGGGCGGTAGCAGGCCCCTGCAATAAAAATAGTGATTGAGAATGGGAGAGAGATAATTGTAAGATGAGTACTTCGTACGCTTTTGGGACAGAGGCAAAATTAATGGTATTGAATTGGATACCCAGGGAAATGTACATTGCCACACCTCTGCCCTCCCAGATCGGTCTTGTTGTGAAATAGAAAAGCCCGGGATGGCAAGTGGGGGTCACCTGTTTTATTATTTAGCCATGTTTCAGTCAGAATAATTATGTCAGGGCCTAGCAAAGCAACAAGGGTCTGGAGTAAGTCAATTTCAGGGAGAAGGCTACGTATGTTTAGGTGCAGAGTTTTCAAACCAAGGGGCAAGGCAGGGTTGAGGTAGCGGGGCTATAGGGGTAGCAGATGGAGGCATTGTGCCATTTTAGGAGCAAGGCCCAGGGTTAGGATTTATGTCTCCAGATGATAGGAGCAGGAATGCGATGATTAGATAATGGAGTTCAGCACTCTTATACCAGGGTATCTTAGAGGCTCGCCTAGTAGGAAGGGGGGTGCTGTCAGTAGGAGGAAGAAAACTAATAGAGTGTACAAGTGAACAGTAGAGAGGGATGAACATGAGAGAGGCACAGGGGTGAAGGCAGAAGTAATTCCAAGGAAGAGAAGGGGAAGGGGGGGAAACAGCATTGTTAGGGACCAAGTGGAGAAGTGTGGGAGGATGGGGTGGGTGCTGTGAGGGGGAAAGGTGGGAGTTGTTATGAGGAGGGGAAGAGTTAGGGAAATAAGGAAGGTTAGAAGAAAACTGGCAGTTCCTGGCAGAGTGGTCCAGTTTCTTGGACTCTTTGTCCGGAGGTCTATTAGTGTCTCCTGAAGTGCCCGAGTGCCGAAACACAGAGTTGGTCACCAACCCCTCAGCCGAGCGGTGCTCCATGAACCCTGAAAGGGAGCGGATGGGGACTGCATACTTGTGAGCCATTTGGACTGATGGTGCAGGGCAGGAAGCAGGGTGCTGCCAAAGCTCCAGGGCCGGGCCAACAATGGCTTTGGCCACTGGGAAGACCTCTGTTGGAGAATTCCCTTTATCCAGAATGTCCATCAGGGGATATCGAGCCCATTTCTGAACAGGCTCCAGTGTCATCCCTGTAGATTCAGAGATGGGACTGAGGATGTTGTGAAGGATGTGGGACCCTCCTCCTTCGAGACACTCCTGAGGGATTCCTCATCAAGCAGACGGGAATGCAGGGAGAAGTCTTCGGACTCCGAGGAGTCCGCATACATCGGCCGACCACCTAAGTCACATTCAACCCGCCGTGGACAGTCACAAGTAAGAGTGACCGACAGGCTGTATGGAAGGCCCTTGGCAGGCCAAGACTCCTTGACAAAGCCCCCGAGGGAGGCTGTTTAGGTGGCGGCTCCACCATAATCGGTAGAGAGGCTGGTTAAAACTGAGCCAGAAAGGCCTTCACTGGCTCTGCAGGAGGAGGGACGGTGTCGGCCGACTCCAGAGGAGTCGGCGTCGGCCTAGAGGGCAACAGCCATGTGATGGCTGGTGTGGAAGCCTGGGTCGACTTCAGACCAGCGAACACCAACTATTGCCACATGGATCTTTGTAGCATTGATGCAACTTGCGCCAAAGCCTCTCCTCTTCCGAGGAGGACAAGGATGAATAGCAGCTGCACTGCTTTTTGGAACACTGCGAGTGGCGTCTGAGAGTTCTCTTCGGCATATCAGACAAAGATGACCGAGACCTAGTTCTTCACCACTGGGGGGACTGGCGGGGGTGCTCAGAAGGAGCTGGAGAGACCCACAGCTCCTCCAGATCTGGGCCAGGGATCGTGAAGAGGTTCCCAGCAGGCTGGGTCTCCTCCTCAGTAGGTCCAAAGAGGACCGGTGTCCTGAACAAGGAGTTGTCTACCTCATCTAGCAACAACGGGTTGATGGGGTTGATGATGATCTCAACCGGGTCGTCGTCCCATGTCTTAGTCGGCTGACCTGATGGGGGCACCGTGAAGCCAAAGTCGAAACTGGAGATTCCTGGGAACGAGACCCCTCTCAATCCCAAGAATGATGACGTTGCGTCTTCTTCTTCTCTCTCAATTCCTCAGACTATTTTTCCTTTTTACAGGAATGGGAGCTGTGTGAAGCCAACGGGCCCTTCCCCTTGGTCAAGAGAAACTGGCACAACTCCTTGAAGGAGCCTGAAAAGGTTGAGCCCAGTTTGAGTGGGACGAAGACCGAAGCTGAAGAGGACTGATCGGCAGCCTGAGCCGTCTCCTCCTCGAAAGCCTTTATGTGCCCACTGTATTCTCTTATCTTGCCTATGCTGTCATTATGCTGATGTATCCTCAGTATTTCCCTCATATGTTGCCCATGCTGTCATGTATTTGAAATGTTGTCTTTGTACCATCATGTTGTATTCTCCCGGGTCGTTCCTGAAAATAGGCATAATACTTGTCCAGTGTTCTTACCCGGTAAACAAAAGCTAAATAACTAAAGTAAATAAATTTGCTCAAGTTGTTCATTGGACCCCACAGCCACAGGGACCACCCAACGGGCCTCTTTAGCTCTGACTGGAGGGTTCAGTTTCTTGGGTCAGCCGAGCTGTAATCGGGCGAGGTGATCATATAACACATTCGGCTGGAACGAGTGACAAAAATCGCAGGCCTGGGTATCGTGATCTTGTCCCAGGCAGTAGACCCATGTGGCATGCACATCAGTGCGAGACATCTTCTGCCCGCAGGGGCACCGGTGGAACCTGAGCGAGGACTTGTCCTCCATCATGGTCATGAACAAAGATTGCAGCGATGAAACTCTAACGAGTTTAAGTTTAAGTTTTGGTAAGCAATACAAAGATTTAAACACCAGGGCCTTCTCAACGCAGGAGCAGTAAGGAGGGAACCTGATTCTTCCAAGAGAAAAGGAAGATCTGGCATCAAAGGGCGGAATCGAGGGATATACCACCTGGGTGGGTGGGAGGAGCCAGCTTAAAGACTTCCAGCAAGATATTTAAAGGGAAAGGACATGCCATTACGTGTGGATAGAACAACATATCTACTTCCCTAGAATATACATTTTTTAAGGCTTTCCGAATGGTGTCAGAGGCTCTTTAAAGCAGCAGTGCAAAAAAGGGGCAGATCCGTGCCTGCTGCTTGGATCCTGTTGCAATGGTGCCCTCTCTTCCTTTCTGCCTGCTGAACTGTTCTATTTTACAGTTTTATAATAAGGCCAGAACAAATAAATAGGTTGATCCTTGGATTTCTCTGGGCATTTTCCTAAAGTGGCATTTTTTTAAAAACTTGTTTTTTCCTCAACAAGCTTTTACTTGCTACTTAAGAGTAACAAAAACAACTATATCTTTTGTTTGGGGGGAGAGGATAGAAGGATGAAAGTTTGCATGATAATCCCCCCCACCTCCTCATGACATGATAATCCAGTAAATATTCATGTAAAGGATAAAAAAAAATCCAAATAAGATGAGGCAGTTCTGAGGATCAGCATGTATTTTGGTCATGGCCTAACACATATTTCTGAATTTATATCTGATAACGCCTTTTTAGTTTGGAATTAAAGTGCGTCCAACATTGACACTGCAACGTCCAGCTCTCTCTCGGACATGCTCCTAAGCTCTTTCTACACAGCAAAGTCTGTGATACTATGAGCCACACCAAGGAATGGAGCATAAAATACCCTAAATAAATTCACTAAAAATGCCACCAACAGCTTAATCTGGTTCCATTTCTGTTAGTCTGCATCTGCATCAGTCCTCACCCCACTACCTCACCCCCAAGACCAGGCTGAAAATAGGCAGAGATGTCTAGCCCTCTCTTCCCGGTTAACAAAAATGTAAATACATTTGGGATGTGGAAAGCAAGGACTTCCTCTGCCTGTTAGCAGCCGCACATTTTCTAGGTTTTTACACCTACCCTGGCACCATACCTCAAATATTACACATCATGAGAAACATCTCTTTTTACCTCTCAGAACAGCTCTGTCCCACATCCATCCCACATGAAAACGGTGCTGTGCAGTGTAGGTGCCATTAACTCAGACTTTAAAGCACACATTTCATAATAACCAAGGATGCTAAAGCAAAGTTAAACTTTGCACAAATAAAAACACTAATTTCCACAGTGTTCCAAGAGTGTTTTCTTTAAAAATGAAAACTTTTTTTTACACTTTAAACAAAAGATATGTTTAATGATTTATAATTTATAGAGATGCTCTGAGCATCTCTTATGTCTGTGAGCATCACCTTTTGGGACTTTACGGTGACAGAACCAGTCACATTCAGGTCATGGTCCTCTTACTGGAAGAGCACACAAGAGACCCTCTTACAGCCATACAATACACTCCAAGCATCCCTGTAAATAGGTGGTTCTGAAAAGTTCCAAAGGAAATTACCTGCGCTCAGGAATGAGGGTTGTGCACAACTACAGGGTGGCTAGCCCCACAGTTAAACAATAGCGAAGTGCTGTGCAATACTAATAAAGTGAGTGACCACAACATTTTAAACAACTAATAGTGATTTTATTCCACCATTTTGTGCGAGCCCAAAATGGTGGAGATAAAATCAACACTAGTTGTTTAAAATTTTGTAACCTCATGATTGATATTGACTACATACTTCTAGATATTAACATAGGTAGTACTGACTGCCATCAATCTACTCTTCTTGGTTCTTTTCCTCACTCCTTCCCTCCACCCACAGGTACCACATTATGCCATTAATACGGACTGACCCTGTGAAAGAGACACGGACAGCTCCTGGACCCATCACAGGGGTCGCTGCGGGATTGGAAGGACAGGGCCTCCCTCCCCCTGCCAAGGAAGAGCCACCATAGACAGCACCTCCCCCCAACCATAAACTGCCAGACAAAGAGAGATCTGCGCTCACACCTGAAGCTGAGATGCACACATGGTAGCCCAACATATTACAGCTGGGCTTGTGGGGTGGCCAGTTTCACCTAGGATTACAGTTTTTAAGCAAACTCAGTCTGTTCTGTAGATATCGTTTGTTTTGAATTTTCCTCTTGCTACGAGTCCGTTCTACTTACTGACAGCGGGTGCAATTCCCCCCACTGATCCGGGTCCGGGGATGTTGCCCACCACCGCTGCGGCCTGCGCTGCCGCTGCAGCCTGTGCTGTAGCTGCCTGCTGCTGCATCTGTCGGTGACACTGTCGCAAGTCAAATACCTGAGAAGCAGGGGAAATCGAGAAAATCACCGGTTACTTCAACAAACTGGGGCAACACATTGTGCGAGATTGCTGATGCTGTCTGTCCTGATGAAAGACGAACAGCCATGTGTAATAACTGATGCACTGAAAATACAGTCCCACCCTTATATTAAGAACTCCATAGCACCACCTTCAGGTGGCAGTAAAGCAAGGCAGTCACTATTTTCCCCAGAGGACAAAATCCTCTACAGTGTTTGATCCTCGTCCTGCTGACCAACAATGATGCCCTACGCTCAGAGCATGAAAATGGGTCACCAATATAGTGAGTGCCACACTGCCGCCCACTGCTGCTATCAAGAAGGTGATTTTTTTTGTTTTAATTGTGTTGATCTCCTCCTGCTTATTCCTTGCTGGCTCCCATCTGGACCGCCTCCCTACCACAGTCACCCTCCATTTCTGGGACTTACTTCTGTTAACCCATGACTTACACCGTATGTCCTCATGGCGGGAACAGAGGGGCTTACCCATGCCCCTCTGAAGTGGATCCAAGCAGGTGCCCAGTTGGTTGTCCCAGGCCTGCAGGGAACTGTCCTTCCTCCCTCCCTCCCAGCAAGGGATTTTCTCTATAGTTTTCTGTCCTAGGATGTCAATGTGCAATGATGCAAAATGTCAGTCAAAATCCCTCACCCTTCTGGGTCTCTCAAAAGCTTTGACACCCAGCCTCCTCTAGGTGTCAGGCATACTGCAGGAGATGTGACCCTGCCACCCCATGCAAAGAGAGCAGTTGCTTGGATGCTTGATCTTCTCACCCCTGGTCGACCTCTGGTGACTCATGTTTGCTCCTGAACCCAGTCAATGATGTAACAAGAACGATCCCTACCCCTGCACTATAAGGCCAGCTGCACTTTTTTTGTTAAACATTTTACTAAAAGCCAGCTTGTCAGCACAGTGGTAGTTCTACTGCTCATGACATCAGAGACCTGGGTTCAGAAGCGAGCCCACATCGTCGGGGGCCGGCCCGTCTCCAGGGAGGGAGGTCTGTGTGCTCTGTTACAGCACTGCCACCCTGGGTTACCACAGGTAACAATGCAAGCCAAGCCCCGATAGGTGGGCGGAGCACCTCCCGACTAGGACGTCTGGATGCTTATGTGAATATGCCTGCTTAGTCCTCACCCATGTGGTCCTCAGGACGGGAAACAGAGTGAGAAAAACCTCACTGGACTGTGGCAGAATGATGCCACCTCTCTCTCTTCAGGCCTCACACCACTCAATGGGCTGCCAACCACAACTGGATTAAACCCCTCCCGGGACTAGGGAACTCGGAAGGCTACGCCACGGTGGTGGTGGGGGGTGGGAACCATGGGGCACTGTACATGTCAGAGATAAGTCCCAGGAACAGTGGGTCATGGGGCTGGGACAGAGAGGATGGCTGATGTACATAGGTCCAGGAAAGAAAGCATACTAATTCAAAAAAATACACTTTACTAAAGATGACCCAGCTGAGTCACAACATCTCATTTTCAGTGGCAGACTGCTTCTCCTTAATCTCTCAGCTGGCATGGGTGGAAGCAAAAGGACACCAAGGGATTTGCTAAAGTTCACAAAGTGAATCAGTGGCTGTGGTAGGATCTGCACCTAGAATCCCTGGGGTTACAGTTCCGCTGCCTAACCCCTGGGTCACACTGCCCTGTTGAATGTGGAGTGCCAGGTTCAAGAGCATCCTATGACCTGTCTCATTGCACCAGTGAGATGATCTGTTCACTCTTTGGGGGAGGCTTACTGCATGTGGCTAAACTGCACTCCTCGCAGTCAGTGTGTGAGAAGGATGTGGTTATCAGTCTCTGAGAAAATGTCTCACCTGTTGCCTTCATCCTGAGATGCAGAGCCACAACACTGCTGTACAGACTGGGAAGGTGACAGAGGGATAAAAGGAAGAGTTTTTTTTTATTTATACTTTATGCTCCTGCTGCCAGCTTCAGCCCCCATCAGCACCTCTGCAACTGCCCACCCTGTTACTGACTCTGAGGATCCCTTAGCCTTCGAGAGGTGGAAAATCCTTCTGAAACATAACTAAATCAGTGACAGGGACCTCTTGTGGGGTGGACAGGCGGTGCGGGGCCATTCACATACCCGCGGTCCACCCTGCAGAGCCAGGGTTGCATCATCATGCTCCCTCCTGAGAGGTTGGCTGTAAGCTCGCATACTGCAGGCGAGCAAAGTCATGTATGGTGCACTGCCTCAGCTAGGATGTTGAACTGATAAGTCTTATTAGCGTATGTGATGTGGAGTCATGGTGGGGCAAGCAGGGTGTGCACTACTCCGAGACTCCTTAGTTGGTGTCGAGGCGGGTCGAACATCTTTCAGTAGGTCTGAGTTGTACAGGACCAGTCAGGAAACAATTTAATCTCCTGATCACCCACTGAAACCAAGTAATGCACCCATGCCCAGTCTAAAATCAGATCGTGCACCTCTGGTCCCAAAGTCACAATCAGGAGAGTCCGAAGAGTGTCTCTGGACCCCTATTGCCTGATGAAAATTATTCCGATATACTTTACAGATGGTCTGTGGAGCAAAAGCCAGTTCCTCAGGTAGGGACGATGTTAGCCAGGTTCTGACAAAGGACAGTGGATTACCTGAGCATCTGGCTCCACTTTTGGGCCCCCAGATGGTGCTCCTGCAGTGGGGTGGGGATAGCCTCCCACTCCAAGGAGGCAAGTGTCCTCTGGGTCATTCAGTCCTCCACCCCAGCCATTCCCCAGTGGTCCAGGCTTGTCCCCAAACCCAGATCGCCAGCGTCACATGCAGTAACCCCACTGCTGCACTGATGGGCTTGCCGGGGGTGGGTGGGGGGATTTAAGAAAAGTCATAGATGTAATGCATAACTCTGTGTGGTATTACTTTATCCATAGCACAATTATATAGAACAGAGACAATACCTTTGATACCACGAGAGACACTGTCCACCCACCTTGATGTAGGCACCAGGGTATATTTTGTGCACAGCATCTCCGGGTGCACGCCCCGCCTCCCTATCCAGGTAATAACTCTGCACAAAGACTGCGTGGTCACTTAGGCACCTCATCCAGACGTCCCCCTCGCCCCGACATTCCAACTGCACACCTTTACCAATATGTAACCTGCAAATTAAGCAATTTAAATGTTAACATTACAGATGTAAAGATGAATAAGTTAATTATCTTTTTTATTTTATTATTATGTTCTTTATCCTCCCCATTATTGGTGCTGTCCTATCTACTCAGATACCACCCCCCCCCAGCCATGTCTCTTCCCTTCTCTGTCACTTACCCAGGCTTCTGGGGGTCCACAGGTAGCTCCACTCACCATGGCCCCACACAGTTCCACAGATTGCAAGAGGCTGGTGGGCAGTTTAGTTCAGTGGGGCCAGAGAGTGCTGGCATCATTCTGCTGCCCTTGTGGCTTTTCCTCCTTGTCCTTTTTCCCCTCCCTCAAGAAGCAGGAGGCAAGAACTACATGGAGCACATGTGCACGGCCGCCCACTTCACAGTCATGCTGCATCCTCCTTCCTGCAAGCATCTCCTGCTGAACTACCACCTATGGTCATCCAAGTGGGCTACAGCAGTGCAGATCATTGCCCTACCTCCCCTGGAACTCCTGATCGCTCTTCCCCCACCCAGCCACCAATATCCTGTGCTTGTTCTTAAACCCAGGTCACTGGTGCTGTGAGTGGAAAACCTAGAAACACAGAAAATGATGGTAGGAAAAAACCCAGGTTCCATCCAGTCTGCCAGTTTTCATACCAATTCCCCTTGACCTACTGTCACAATAGGGTTTACCCTTCGATCTTTTCCTCAGTTTGCCCAGTTGACCCCTCCCCCCCCATATTTATTGCACTGTGCTGACTGGGCCAACATACCTTTTTTTGCTTCCATCAATTTGTTTTTCTCTAGGCCCTCTACCTCTTTCGGCTACACTAGCCCCTATTCTGCCTGCTGGACTTACCTGCAGACAGCATCACTTGCCTCCAGATTCCTAATGTCAGCCATACAGTACAATAAGGCATGAACAGGTGCATTATGGTTGGATAACGGCCCACTTCAGGTGGGTTGAAGCATGAGATGAAGCCACCCGTGAAGGGCTGTTAGCCCACCATAACGCACCACCTGGACTGCCTTATTGCAACTATGAAATTGGTCTTTTTAGTAATTTGGATTTTTTTTCCATATTGATTTTTATCCTCCTTGGCTCTGCAGGTGTATATCAGTCCCTCTCCAGTTGCTGCCCCCCAGATACCCCCGTGCCATATTTGGCGGGCTATTACGGGTGGTCCCGAGGTGGCGGCGCTGGCTGAGAAGGACTTCATGGAGCCTGCAGCCATTTTTTCCTCCTATTTTCTGGTCCCTCCCCTTGCGGCCCTGAATGTGTGTGCGTGGAGGCGCGCGCACGTCACAAAGCCACATTTCTTGCATCTCCCGTGGTCCGACACTGCCCCCTATCCTCCACCAGGAGGCAGCCATAGAGCGGGACAATGTACCCACCCGCCCCCAGGAAAGAAGAGCTGTCGTGGGATGCTCAATCCTCTCCCTCTCTCCCCTGCCGACCCCTGGCAGCCTGAGCTCGCTCCCAAACCCAGGTTGCTGGCATGGTGCAAGGTGTGGTGTCCAGCACCTCAACCCTCAGCATCACTGGGCCGATGTCGGATTTATTTTTTAAACATATTTTTGTTGAGCTACGCTCAGCTGTGCTGTTGTGCTGGAATAACAGTCCAGCTGAAAGTACCTCTTGGTCAATCAGGAAGCCAGCATTTGTTCTACCCATTTCATAAGTAAGCAATAAGACATGATGGGGTGTGCATTAGAACTGTCTAACACACATCTCTGGAGCAGCTTGTTGCGTTTATAAAATGGGTCTGTGTATTCTACATAGGGTTTCTAGTTTTAGCCATGCATCAGACACTTCTAATGCATGGCTAACAACCAACCACATTGCTTGAAATCCTTTGTCCATTTTATAATGCTAGGTAATACATGCTCAGCTACTAGGGGCCAACACGCTCCAAAGTGGTGACATCATGATGGAATCCTTAACTCCACCCCATTCTGAGGCAGTTAGCTTTGAATCCTTAATCTTCAGTGTTTTGGCTTCAGAGTGTCAGCATTGCTAGAGCTCTCTTGCTTGAAGACTTTCTTTGAAACTTTTGTTTTCTTAGATTGTGTTAACCCATACCAGAGAATCCTGTTTGCTTTTACAGATAGAATTTCAGCTGTGCCTGTTGCTTATTTGCTTAGCTGGAACCTGCTTTTAACTCCAAATTCCTCTCGAAGGCTGGGTGTTTTGCCATTCTGACAGACTTCTACTCAGAATTCTTTAACAGTGTAAGATAAGCAATAAAGGTATTGCTAGTTGGTCTGCATTTAGTTCGGCGCCTAAGTAAATCTTCCTTTTTTTTTTTTTTAACTTTATGTTTATTCAGTTATATAACTGAACATAGCCAGAAAGCTAATTATTAACATAAGAGATTAAAATTCCATTGCAGAAGTAACAGGTATTCGCATATTTTAGTATCAGGATAGTTTAAAGTCATTAATAAGTGATACATCATGTGGGGTACCACCAAATAAGTTCACATGTTTCTATGAAACTGTCCAGTTAATGCAGAAGATGTGCCAAGCAAAGACTGTGAGAAATCATCAACAGAAAAGGCAATAAAAACAACATGTGCTAACATGACTCCACTCAGTCACCGTTCCCACTAACTACCATAACACCATACTAAGGGAACGTGGTGCCACTGACTTTGCTACAGCAGAACACTTTTAAGTTTCAATCAACAGTGACAAACGGATACAAAATAATAATGATAATAATAAGGCACCCTGCAGGTTTCCTTACTTAGATAACCTGCCTAGCCAGTCACATCAGCATAAAATCAAATACATCATCAGGATAGATGCTTTACCTAAATCGAACACAAAACATTTTATAAACAGTATAAGTACCTCACAAGAACTTAGGATTTAGTAACTCCATGTGGTTTAGAGGCACCTTCTGAATGCGTCACTTGCATCTCCACGTGGTCGGTGTCATTCTGATGCATGCAACCACAAGGCAGTTAAAACACTATTAAACTGAGCAACATGACCAAACAGGCAGCAAAAATCCCAAAGTCTTTAAATTCTGAAACGTATAAAGGAAATCATTTAACATCAACTGCCTTACTGATCTCTGCCACTAACTTTCAAAGAAAAAATACTTTACACTAACTGAATGTCCAGGTTACCTAAGCAAGGCATTCACTCCCCATCCGCAGAACTGTCCTGTCTCTCCTCTCTAGCTTCTTCCCGATGTGTTCCCCTAGGTGAGCCCCCCATCCTGACAATGAGGCATCCATCGTTAGAGTTTGTGATGGGGCCATCTCTGAAAGGAGACCCCTCCCTCCAGATGTGGGAGGCAGAGCCACCACTCAAGGTAGCGACAGACTGCTGCTGAGACTAAGATCGGCTGATCCAAGCCATCCACTTCCTGGTTCCACTGGACCTTGAGGTGCCACTGCAGAACCGTCATGTGTAATCTGGCAAGGGGGACCATAGCAATGGCCGCAGCCATGTGGCCCAGAAGCTGAAGGATGACCCTCGCTGGGATGGAAGATGCTGCTGGGACTCTGTGCGCCAGGTCCATAAAGCGATCTGCCCTGTCTGAAGGCAAAAAGGCTTTCCCCTGAATGGTGTCCAGGATGGCCCCTATGTAGTGCAACCTCTGGGAGGGCCAGAGTTGTGACTTTGGCCAATTTATAGTATGCCCAGGGAGAGAAAAAGTTTTCCGTTTCCTCCAGGGCGACTCTCAACTGGCTTGCCGACTGGGCTGAAATGAGACAGTCGTCCAGGTAGGGGTAGATGAAGTGGCCTTTCCTTTGCAGGACCGCTGCCACTACTGCCAGGCATTTGGTAAAAACCCTGGGTGCCAACAAAAGGCCGAAGGGCAGAACTTGGAATTGGTAATGCTGGTCCCTGAAGTGAAACCGGAGAAATCTCCTGTGGGAACGCAGGACCTTGATATGCACGTAGGCATCCTGCATATCTAGTGAGCATAATCAATCCCCTTGATGGATAAGGGGAAGCAAGTTTGCCAGTGTTACCATCCGTAATCTCTGGTATTTGATCGAGAGATTGAGCTGGCTGAGATCCAGAATGGGGCGAAGGTCTTCCATCTTCTTTGGGACTAGAAAGAAACAGGAGTAGAAACCCATACCCCTTTGGGCCTGTGGCACCGGCTGGATGGCTCTTTTCTTGAGCAGCAGCTGAATTTCGTCTGCCAGAAGCTTGGCATGGGCTGGTGGACAATGATGGCGGGTGGGGGAGTTGTCCGGTGGTATGCTGAGAAACTCTATTGCATAGCCGGACCATTCTGCAAGGTAAAGGGAGAATCTCCCTCCTACTTTCTTGCCCTGCATCTCCGGAGAGAGAGGAGGGAGATGCAGCGAGTCAGGCTATGGAAGGGTTGGGGCCCTGTACCCTAGGAGCTTTGGGCTGCTTGGGGCCTGGGGCACCCTGAGGGGCAGGGTGACCATGCCTCTTAAACCCTTTTCCCTGGGGTTGCTTGCCCCCTTGTCCCTGACCTCTACAAAACGGACAACGGTGGGGGCCTTAAGGCTCTGATTTGTACATTCGATGTACACCTACTATGGCTTTGCCCGACTCCTGTAACTCCTTGTCCAGGGTTTCCACTTCCTGGCCAAACATTACTGGGCCCTGAAAGGGTGCATCCAGTATGGATTCTTGGAGATCTGGGCGGAACCCTGTGAACCTGAGCGAAGAATGCCTCCTCAGACAGATCCCCGTAACAGCCACCCGGGAAGTCATGTCCACCGAGTCATATGAGCATCTTAGGACATGTTTGTCTACAACCAGTCTGGGATGGGTGTAGGCCAGGATTTCCTCCTTGGTGTCCGAGTCTGGCAGAGTCTTCACTAGTTCCATTGTTTTCTCCCACAGTAACTGTTGGTACATCACCATGTGGGCAAGGAAATTCAGCGAACAGCTAGAGCATGTTGCTGAAGAAAAAACTTTCCTGCCCTAGCTGTCCAATTTTTTGGACTCCGGATCTGGTGGTTGGGAGCTGAGGTGCTTGGGTTGGCTACCGCGGCCATAAGCAGCCGTAAGCACCAGTGAATTGGCTCTTGGGTGCTCCTCCAAAAATGGCTCGGCCTTGCAGGGCTTATATAGCCTGTCTGCTTTCTTCGGGACAGCAGAAGTGGATGAGGGTTTAAGCCATGTGATCCTGGTGACATCCTGGAATGGCTCTACAAGAGGTGGGATGACCTGGGGTTTCAGTTCTTTGGACCCTAGAAACTTTGCCAGTCATCTGCACTCTGGGTCCAGCTCCTCTGTGTCCCCTTCATAAATGGACTGAATGTGACGCATGCTGTCCAGAAATGAAGGGTCATCCGGGGGAGATCTTGGAGAGTCCCTAGGGCCCGGAGAGGGCGGGACAAATTCCTCTTCGTCCAAGGTGTCCAATGAAGAAGGATTTGCATCCCCATCATCCGGGGAGGATGGGCGTCCACTGGAGGATGGAATCAAGGAAGAACGTCTCCTCCTGCGCTTGCCTTTCAGGTCAGGGTGAGTTACCTCCTCTCCATCTGGATTGGTCGGGGTTGGAGGGTCCGATTGGTGGAGGTGTCGGGGTTGGGATGGGGGTCTGTACAAGAGGTCCCCCTTGACGGTGTTCCAGCAGGATGTAAAGAGCGAGCCGATGTCTGCCACAGGGACAGCCGCTGGGGCGGGTGCCGGGTTCACTGGATCTGGCGTCTGCAGTTCCTGTGGATCTGGCACCTAGTCTGGGGAGCCCTGCTTATCCTTGTCTGGCTGCTCAGTGTCTGCATCCCCAGAGAACTCAGTATCTGGAGTAGGAGGGGGACCATCAGGTGACCGGCCCTCAGAGGGAGGGGCGGGCATCTGAACCTCTATTGGCCACCGCCTTGTATCAGGCGGGGTGCGGGATGCCGGAGAGGGCAAATGGCTTGGTGGGTGCCTGTCAAGGAAGGAGGGGTGCACCTTAGCCGGAGGAGGCGGAGTAGGCGTCCGGTGGCAGACAGTCTCCTGATGCCCGTCAGAGTCATCCACACTTGCGCTTCTCTGACGGGTTAGCGATTTGACCAGGCTCTTTGGGCCAGCAGGCTGGGGTCTTCCTGGGTCAACCCTGAAGATTTGTGGGGTTGGTGGGCCAGGGAAGGATGAGTGGGAAAATGCCCAGAGGAAGATGGCTCCCTGTGCTTGCCCTGAGAAGAGGTGGGAGCTGGCTTCGACTTCAGCGAGGACTCGGTTGCACTAGACAGGACCCAGCCCGACCTCCGGCCAGAGGTCGAAGAAGAAGGCGTCTCAGAAGGTGACTTGGGCGGGATTCAGACCTGGCCCTATCCTTCTCCCTGTGATGATGGTGTTTTCCTCCCAACGACTTTTCTCTGAGTGAGGAATCCTTGGCGGGAGAGGAAGAGCTGCGCTCCGAAGACTGCTGCATCGCTGCCACCTTCTGTTTCAGGAGAAAGGCTTTTAGGGTGTTGGCTCTCTCCTGGTCCTGGTCTTCTGGTTGAACTTCTGGCAATGTGGGTAGTCAGTGGCCAAAGGGCAGAACTCGGAATTGGTAATGCTGGTCCCTGAATCGAAACCAGAGAAATCTTCTGTGGGAATGCACGACCTTGATATGCATGTAGGCGTCCTGCATATCTAGGGAGCATAACCAATCCCCTTGATGGATAAGGGGAAGCAAGTTTGCCAGTGTTACCATTCAGAATCTCTGGTATTTGACTGAGAGATTGAGCTGACTGAGATCCAGAATGGGGCGAAGGTCTCCCGTCTTCTTCGGGACTAGAAAGAAACAGGAGTAGAAACCCATACCCTTTTGGGCCTGTGGCACCGGCTGGATGGCTTTTCTCTTGAGCAGCAGCTGAATTTCATCTGCCAGAAGCTTGGCATGGGCTGGTGGACAATGGGCAGGGGGGGGGGACTGTCCGGTGGTATGCTCAGAAACTCTATTGCACAGCCTCTGTGAATGGTTTCTAGCACCCATTGGTCCGAGGTTATGCTGGACCATTTTGCAAGATAAAGGGAGAATCTCCCTCCTACTTTCTTGCTCTGCATTTCCCGAGAGAGAGGAGGGAGATGCAGTGAGTCAGGCTGTGGAGGGGTTGGGGCCCTGTGCCCTAGGCGTTTTGGGCTGCTTGGGGCCTGGGGCACCGAGGGGCAGGGTGATCACACCTCTTAAACCCTTTTCCCTGGGGTTGCTTGCCCCCTTGTCCCTGACCTCTATGAAACGGACAATGGTGGGGGCCTTGAGGCTTCCGATTTGTACATTCGATGTACATCTGCTACAGCTTTGCCCAACTCCTGTAACTCCCTGACCAGGGTTTCCACTTCCTGGCCAAACAGTACTGGGCCCTGAAAGGGTGCATCCAGTATGGATTCTTGGAGATCTGGGTGGAACCCTGAGAACCTGAGCCAAGAATGCCTCCTCAGACAGACTCCCGTAGCAGCCGCCCGGGAAGCCATGTCCACGGAGTCATATGAACATCTTAGGACATGTTTGTCTACATCCAGTCCGGACTGGGTGTAGGCCAGGATTTCCTCCTTAGTGTCCGAGTCTGGCAGAGTTTTCACTAATTCCATTGTTTTCTCCCATAGTAACTGTTGGTACTTCACCATGTGGGCAAGGAAATTCAGTGAACAGACAGAGCCTGTTGCTGAAGAAAATACTTTCCTGCCCCAGCTGTCCAATTTTTGGACTCCGGATCTGGTGGTTGGGAGCTGAGGTGCTTGGGTTGGCTACCGCGGCCATAAGCAGCTGTACGCATCAGTGAATTGGCTCTTAGGTGCTCCCCCAAAAACAGCTTGGCCTTGGGGGGCTTATATAGCCTGTCTGCCTTCTTTGGGACAGCAGAAGTGGACAAGGGTTTAAGCCATGTGATCCTGGTGACATCCTGGAATGGCTCTACAAGAGGCGGATGACCAGGGATTTTGGTTCTTTGGACACTGGAAACTTTGCCAGACAAATGCGCTCTGGATCTAGCTCCTCTGTATCCCCTTCATAAATGGACTGAATGTGACGCATGATGTCCAGAAATGAAGGGTCATCCAGGGGAGACCTTGGAGAGTCCCTAAAGCCTGGAGAGGGCGGGACAAATTCCTCTTCATCCGAGGAGTCCAGTGAAGAAGGACTTGCATTCCCCGTCGTCCAGGGAGGACAGGCGTCCACTGGAGGATGGAATCAGGGAAGAACGTCTCCTCCTGCGCTTGCCTTTCAGGTCAGGGTGGGTTACCTCCTCTCCAGCTGGATTGGTTGGGGCTGGAGGGGGTCCCATTGGTGGAGGTGTCAGGGTTGGGACAGGGGGGTCTGTACAAGAGGTTTCCCTTGACCGTGTTCCACCAGGACGTAAAGAGCGAGCTGATGTCTGCCACGGGGACGACTGCTGGGGCGGGTGACTGATTCGCTGGATCTGACATCTGCAGTTCCTGTGGATCTGGCACCTGGTCTGGGAAGCCCTGCTTATCCTTGTCCAGCTGCTTGGTGTCTGCGTCCCCAGGGGACCCGGCGTCTGGAGTAGGAGGGGAACCATCAGGCAACCGGCCCTTAGAGGGAGGGGCGGGCATCCGAGCCTCTATCGGCCACCGCATCGTATCAGGCATCAGGGTGCAGGACACAGGAGAGGGCGACCGGCTTGGTGGGCACCTGTCAGGGATGAAGGGGTGCACCTTAGCCGGAGGAGGGGGCGTCCGGTGGCGGATGGTCTCCTGACGCCTGTCAAGAGTCATCTGGGCGCTTGCGCTTCTCTGACGAACTGCATGATTTGCCTGCATCTTTGGGCTTGCCGGCAGGTGGGTGGCCTTCCTGGGTTGACCCTGAAGATTTGTGGGGTCGGTGGGCCAGAGAAGGATGAGCAGGCAAATACCCAGAGGAAGATGGCTTCCTGTACTTGCCCTGAGAGGAGGAGGGAGCTGGCTTCGTCTTCAGCGAGGACTTGGTTGCATTAGGCGGGACCCAGCCTAACCTCTGGCCAGAGGTCAAAGAAGGTGGCGTCTTAGAAGGTGACTTGGGGTGGGATTCAGACCTGGCCCTATCCTTCTCCCTGCGGTGATGGTGCTTTCCTCCCAACGACTTTTCTCTCGGTGGGGAGTCCTTGGCGGGAGAGGAAGAGCTGTGCTCCAAAGTCTGCTGCATGGCTGCCACCTTCTGTTCCAGGAGAAAGGCTTTTAGGGTGTTGGCTCTCTCCTGGTCCTGGCCTTCTGGTTGAACTTCTGGCAATGTGGGTAGTCGGTGGGCCAGTGGTCGAGGCCTAGACAGATGAGGCAGGCCGCGTGGCCGTCTTTCGCCAGAATCTGTTTCCCGCATGCACACTTAGACTTGCACCGCGGTGGAGAGGGCAACGACATGCAAGGAGATAAGAATCGTCAAAGGACAAAATAGAAAAAATCGAAATATCTGAAAAATTAAGAAAAGAGGTCGACTGCTCTGAAAGGCATCCATGGAGCTGAACTGAGAGGGTTGATGGTGGGAAAAGAACTGAGAAGCCGCCGGGGGACCGCCCCCTTTATACTATGTCTGATGTCAGGCAGAGCAAACGTAGGGGGTGGTCCCCCACTACAGACTGCTAGCTACAAGATTTTCCATGGGGTCCTAATGCTTGGCAGCATTGGTCCTAATGGTATTACCTGCTGCAAGAGATCCCCCACGAAGTCAGATCTTTTTGTATTACCCCATGGTCATAATATACCTTTTGTTGGTTTTGGGCCTCTTCCTGATTACTATGGGCAATTTCAACATATTTTGCCGGCTTCTTTGTTAGGGCACACATATAAAACATGATGGATTGTTTCTGAGTGGGGTTATCTTCCCACATTTCTTTTATCACATCCAGAGGCCCTCTTGGCTGCCTACCATACAGCATTTCAAATGGTGAAAACCCTGTTGACGCCTGTGGCACTTCTCTGTAAGCAAAAAGTAGGTAAGGTTAGTATTGGTCCCAATCTTTCCCTTCCCCTTTTACAAACCTTTTTAACATGCGTTTTAGGGTTTGGTTAAAACGCTCAACAAGACCGTATGTCTGAGGGTGATAGGGGGAGGTTCTTATGGCAGGGATACCTAGTAATCTGTACAGCTCCTTAAGTAATGCAGCACCAAAATTACTACCCTGATCAGTAATAATTTCATTAGATATGCCCACTCTGCTGAAAATTTTTGCAAGCTATGCTGCCACTTTTAAAGCTGCGACAGTACGCATTGGAACTGCTTCTGGGTATCGAGTAGCACAGTCACATACTACCAGGATAAATCTATTACCCTTTTTACTTTTGTCTAAAGGACCAACCACATCCATTGCAATTCTCTCAAAAGGCACATCTATCAAGTGTAGGGGCACCAGGGGCACCTTGTCTGTTCTAGTGACTGGGGCTACTTTCTGACACTCTGCACAGAAATTACAATAGGTAGCAACATCTTCATGAATTCCAGGCCAGTAAAATCTATACAGCAGTCTGGCAAGGGTGCGATCCCTCCCTGAGTGACCAGCCATAGGACTATCATGTGCTATCTGTAACAACTCTGTTCTATACTTCTGTGGTATAACCAATTGTTCTGTCTGTTCCTGTGTCTGAGGTTTAACTCAAACTCTGTACAGTAACCCATTACATTTTTTAAACATTGGTCTGCCCTGTTTTGGTTTCGCCCCAGCTACTTAAAATTACCCTTGAGAGAAACATTGTTAGCTTGTTCTGAAAGAAAATCACAATCAGTTATCAGCTTAGTTTCAAATTTTCATAGTTTAACCCTTCATGTCCATCAGACATTTGTTACCACAGTTTCTTCAGGCATCGTCTTTCTTTCCTGGATTTCCGGATCTTGGAGCTGTGCTCAAACAAGTCCGAATCAAAATCACTGAAAGGAAAAGTGTCCCCACCGTCTGAAATTTTCTTTGCCTGAGCTCTTGTCACCACAGCTGTTGAAACATCAGGATTTAGTTCCTTTGAGATCAACTCAGTAAAATCCTGGACAGTCATTTCCAATAATCACAGGTACAGGTAACTTAGGTACTACCCCCACTTTCATTTGGTGTGACACACCCTTAATGGTCAGTCACTTGGGTGGTGGGATAGTTTAGAGTGTCCCCATGGATGCAGATGACACCTGGTCCTTTTGCACAGTGTTTTCCCAGCACCTCAACATGCACTAGGGTCTGTCTGCTTCCCGAATCAATGAGTCCCTTTACAGTCTTATCTCCCACCTTCACATCTGTTAAGTACCTGCCCCCAATCTGCTAAGGACAAATCTGCTCCAGTGTAACTCTTCTTATGGCAATTTCTTACAATATGACCTGGCTTATTACAGTTATAGTAAATAACGTGTTTTGGCACTTATTTGTTACCTCCACCAGAGTTCTTATCAGGCTTGGAGTTTAAATGGGAAAAAGAGTGTCTTACCGGTGCTTGGCTGTTGCCTCGCTGTGGTGTCTGTCTGGCCATTTGGTAGTCCTCAGCCATAGAAACAACCTTTTCCCTACTTTCTGGTTGGTGTTCCTTTACCCAAAGCTGCACATCAGTAGGCAGGATGTTGATGAATTGCTCCATTGCAAATGTGTCGATGATCTGTGGGACTGTTTTGCCCTCTGGTTGAAGCCATTTTATCAGGAGTTCTCAGAGTCGGGTGAAGGCTTCTCGAGGATTGTCGACTGGGTTGTACTTCAGAGATCAGAATCTCTGCCTGTAGGTCTCTCTTGAGATGTCATACCTTTTCAGGATTTCACTTTTAACCAGGTCATAGTTTTCTGACTGTGCAGTGTCCATATTGTTGTAGGAAAGCTGGGCTTTCCCTGTCAGGTAGGGTACCAGTCTGATTGTCCATTGCTGCTTTGGCCATAGGCAGGCTGTAGCAACTCTTTCAAAAGTTGTCAGGTATGCCTCGATATGATCCGAGGGACACAACTTTGTAAGTTAAATGGCTTTTAAATTTCTTGTGTTCTGTTGCTCATCTGGATCTGTGCCAGATCCTCTGCCTTTGATAGTTTGCAAGACATCCAGCCATCACTGCTCCTGTCGCGGCATCTCTTCTCTCATCTGCTGCTTCTCTTCTCTCCTCTCCTCCATTTCTCCATCTCTTTTTGTTGTATGGCCCACCATTTGAAAAAGTCCATCAGGCTTTTAGGTTCTGTCATTGCCTGTTCCTTTTCCATAACTTGTGCTGGTTGTACAATCTCAGCTTGAACTTCTGTCTCTGCTAGTTTGGCTGCCATTCTCCTGGTAACTACTCCTGGACTTGCTGCTGCAGAATCCATACCTTTCTCTACGCTTCCCTGGTACTAGGTACAGTACCCATGCACAAAACTCCTGGCTTAGAGTATGCATGGCGTAAATCCCAGTTCTGACACCATCTGTCATTGAGGCACAGGTAAGGAAGCATAGGAAAAACAGGAGCAGTTGTAGAATTCACCAAAAACCAAAAATGTTGTTTTGTACTAGCAGTAACATAAAATTAAAATTGTTCAGTATCATTATTTACAAGGCAAAATAAAATAGAGGAGATCCATCAGAGTTTTCCTTCAGTCTCTGTGTCCATCTCTGCAAGCAACTGCAGCTCAGCTCTTTTATAAGTCCTTGCAACCCCCACTCTTAACAAGCAACCTGTTTTTTTCTAATATGTTCTTGTAAGTATCAGGCATGTGCAGCTAGAACACAGTGTCCCAGAACTGAGGCCCATTTTTCACAGCTTCTGCAAATGGCTTAAAAATTGCACTCCAGTAACCCCTTGAGTTTCTAACTGCTTGCTGCAATCATCTCAAACTATAATTATACACATTTCAACAGTAACACTATATAATTTTTTTTTTTTAATATATTTTTATTAAAAGGTTTAAAAACACACAGGATGACAGATGCTTAAGTAAGTTGTACAGCAGATCACATAAAAGGGCCACTAGATGCTTACTTCTCAGCAGATGACATACATAGTATGTCCAAACATGGGCTGTTAATTGTACACTTGAATATAAGAAGTTTGATGTGTCACTTCGTGGAACTTCAGTCATGGGTCAAACTGTACAATCCTGATATCCTCTGTCTCACTGAGACCTGGCTAAAACCATCAGTTACTGACTCCCTCTACTCCCTGCCAAATTACTCTATTATTCGAAGGGATAGGAAATCAAACAAACGTAGTGGTGGAGTTGCTCTGTACTACAAAAATAATCTGACTGTCTCTCTTCTCGCTATCCTGGATGCTCAATCAGTATGTGAATAGTTGCATGCCACAGTTGCGCTGGGAGCCAAGAAACTGCATGTTATCTGTGTATATAACCCCCTAGCGAGAGGGACTGCAGGTCTAGAGTACCTGTTGGAAAATACCTCTCAGAATTTTAATCATAATGAGGTTGTCATTTTAGGGGACCTAAACTTAAACTGGCTTGGGGCAGCTCTCAGTTCTCTTCAATCTCTGACAACCTGCATCACATGGTAACAGTGCCGACTAGAAGCCTGTCTTCATCACCACTAGGCACACTATTGGATTGGGTGCTGGTAAACCGGATCTAACATATCTCAGCCGCTGGTACTCTTGCTGATGCCTTAACTGACCACTCTCCTACTTTCTGCATCCTGTCCTTGGGGGCACCTTCATCTCCTCCACCGTGTCTCATCACTCTCACAAACTTTGCTCACCTAGACCAAGAGGTGTTTCTGTATGATGTCTCCAGAATTGATTGATCATAGATCTATCTATCACACTGTTCTCAGGACGCTCTTAACCTCTTCATCACTAAATTCCTTATGGTTTAATGTAAACATGCCCCAAAGATCACCCGGAAAGTGATGGATAAACAAACAAGATGTCTAAACAAAGACTTGCTCAAAAGTCTGAGCCTTACAGATAAACTCTAGAAGCGCTACAAAACATCAGGCCAGCAAACAGATTTCAACGCTTACCGTATGCTACGGAATTCATGTAAAAGACAAGTCAGAGCTGCTAAGAGCAAGTACTGTAAAGACCTACTGATTAACTCGGCCAATGATCCCAGAAAATTCTAGTCACACATCAAATCCTTCCTAGGATCCTCACGGTCAACTACCCCTGGTGATATGCTGACAAATGATGTGCTTTGCAATGACTCACAAACCATAGCTAATTCTTTCAACCGCATTTCTCTGATCTCTCCCAATATACCTCTTCCTTCAATCCCACTGCAGTGTCCTCCCACTCCTCATCAGGAACCTGTCTGGATAAGCTGGAAGTGTTGTCCCCTGTGCCTCCTTATACTCCTCCATTCTATTTTAAGGCTGTGTCTAGAAAGAAAGTCCTGAAGCTCCTGAGGTCCATCTCTGATCATACCAGCTCTGGCTCAGACTCCCTGGAACCCCACCTCTTGAAACTTGCAGCTCCCCTTATTGCATTACCGCTGGTCAAAATTTATACATCATCTCTTTCAGGTGGAATGGTCCCTGACCTCTGGAAAGCTGCTTGGATCACATCTGTACTTAAAAAAAGGGGATCCTAAGGTTGTCATGAACTACAGACCAATTGCCATACTCTCAGTACTGAGCAAAATCCTGGAGAAAATTGTCGCAACTCAGACAACTGACTATCTACTTAAGCACAGTCTGCTCTCGAATACCCAACATGGCTTCAGGAAAGGACATAGCACAACGACTGCACTCCTTAAATTCACCACAGACACTCTTTCAAAAATGGATACTGGCAATCTGACTGGGGCTGTCTTTATTGACCTTGTTGATCACACTTTGCTTCTCTCCTCGCTTCAACACCTACATTTCTCCTTCTCTGTTGTTGACTGGTACGAAAGCTACCCGACAAATAGGACTCAAGTGTTGAAACTGAATTCCTCTCTATCAAACAGTACCACCATTAACATTGGTGTACCTCAGGGCTCCCATCCTAGGGCCCCTCCTATTCTCTCTTTATATAAGTAACATTGGAGCTGCTCTAAAATTCTGCTCTGCTATTCTATATGCTGATGATCTTGTCATCTATACAAGTTCTACTAATATAGACACTGTCAATACAACCCTCTCCTCTGACTTTAACAATATCCAAAACTGGCTATATGACCACAAACTGGCTGTCAACACTAGCAAAACTAAAGCCATGCTGCTTGATTGGCCCCAAAGTTCTGGCTTGCACAACAGCACTGATGGTGCAGGACTTAGAAGGTCAATTACTGGAATGTGTGACCTCTTTCAAGTACCCGGGCATCCTGCTAGATCAATCTCTTGATCTTAATCTTCATGTACAGTCTGTTTGCAGAGCTGTCAACTACAAATTGGGTGTTGCATATAAGACTAGCTATATGCTCATGCCATCGGCTAAAATGGCCATTGCGAGGGGGATTCTGCTCCCCACCCTAACGTATGGGGCTCCCTTATTTGGGGCTGCTCATAAAACTAACCTACTCAGATGGGATATTACGTATAATAACACATGTCGCTATGCCTCTTCTGCTCCTCGGCTTAAACACCACTGTCAACTTTATAATGATCTTGGTTGGCTCTCTCCGTTAGCTAGTAGGAAATACTACCTTGGCTCTCTTATTGATTCGATAATTCTAAATCAAACCCCTAGATGTCTTGCAGCTATGCTTGTTCCTCAGGACACACTCCACGGTCTACGATCAGCTGATAAATCCTTTCTGAATTTGCCGAGGTGCCACACTAGGAAAGGAAAGTACAGTTACGTAAGAACTTACCGTAACAGTAGATCTTCGAGAACAGCTCTTGCAGCAGGTTACACCATTAGGACTGAAGCCGGCAGGCGTCAGGACCCCACGGAAAAATTCTAGCTAGCTATCTTCAGCGGGGACCGCCCCCGATGTCGGTCCCGCCTCCGACGTCAGGCGTGGTACATAAGGGGGCGGTCCCGCCAGATTCCCCAGTTCTCCCGCCGGAGACTTCCGCCGCAGGCTGACATCGAAATGGGAGACCGAGGATCCACCGTCAGAAGACAAATGGGAAAAATCCCTGTTAACAAAGGCTTAAGCCATGCCTCTTCCAAGGGGGAAGGTGGGCGGGAAGGTACCTGCTGCAAGAGCTGTTCTCGAAGATCTACTGTTACGGTAAGTTCTTACGTAACTGTACTATCTTACTTCGAGACACAGCTCTTGCAGCAGGTTACACCATTAAGACTGATTCCCAAGCAGTAGCGCTTGCAAACACTCTGGGAGGAGGAAATAAGAAAGAACGTTCCAGGTCCTGAATCTAGGACAGGAAACCCTGTAGCACTGCCAGGCCAAAGCCTGCTCTTCGCCGTGAAGCGATGTCCCGGCTATAATGCCTGATAAAGGTATGAACAGAGCTCCAAGTGGCTGCAGCACAAATGGCAGAGGTGGAGACATTTCGAAGTGCTGCAAAGGATGTGGCCACACCCCTAGTGGAATGGCCCCGGACTGCTCCTGGGAGGGCTTGCTTGATATCATAACAGTAAGAGATGCACTGGACAAGCCAGTGAGACAGGGACTGTTTGGATACTGGTTGGCCCATCATCCTTTAGGTAAAGGAGATGAAAAGTTGCTCAAGTACAGGCTGTAGTTCTGCTCAGGTAGTACCTTAAGCTCGGTGAACATCCAGGGTGTGAAGCAGCGCCTCTCCTCTGTTAGAGTAATTGGGAAGTAGACCAGCAGGTCAATATCCTGATTGAGAGTGAGTGTGGAAACCACCTTAGGCAAGAATTTAGGATTCGTCCTCAGGGATACTCTGTCGGTGGAAAATTAAATAAGGCTCTTTGCACATGAAGCCTGAGAGCAAAACTCTTCTCGCTGATGTAAGAGCCACAAAAACAACTTTTCCATGACCAGAAAGCACATCGCAATCATGGCAGGTTCAAGGGGCGTGGTTTAGCTCGGGGACAAGAGCAAGTCCCAAGGAGGCACTGGGTCCTTAATGGGCGGCCTAAGGTGTAACGCCCCTCTTAAGAATTCTCGACAGGCATCTAATTGTGCCACTGTGCGCTGTCCCACCGGGAGGTGATAAGCTGAAATGGCACAGAGGTGCACTTTAATAGAGGAGTAGGCGAGACCTGAACGGAAAAGGAAGAGCAGGTACTCTAACACCGCTTTCACAGAACAACCTAAAAGGGAAAGGCCGCGTGCTTGCGACCATAGACAAAAACCGCGCCATTTCATGGCGTACGTCGCATGTGTTGCCGGCTTTCTGGCTGCAGAAAGAACTTCCGCAACCTCTTGCGAGACCCCGTGACGCAAGATGGCTATGTCTCTAGGAGCCATGCATGCAGGTTCAGTGAGCGTAAGTCCGGGTGGACCAGTGAACCCTTCTCCTGAGACAAGAGGTGGGAGCTGAACGGCAATGGGAGCGGAGGTTCCCGGGACAGCTGAATTAGCAAAGGGAACCAGATCTGCCTGGGCCAGAAAGAGGCGACCAGGATCATTGTTGCATGCTCCCTGCATAGTTTGAGAAGAACTCTCTGGATCAACGGGAAGGGAGGGAAAGCGTAGAGGAATCTGTCCGCCCAGGAGAGGGACAACGCATCTCACCAGAAAACACCAGGCCCTGGATCTAGTGAGCAAAAATTGGGCAGTTTTGCGTTGGATGGGGAAGCGAACAAGTCCAATTCTGGAGTTCCCCATCGAAGAAACAGATCCTCTGCTACCTCCTGGAGAAGTTCCACTCATGGACTCTGGCCTGGGAGCGACTCAGGCCGTCTGCAATTGTGTTGTCCACCCGGGAACATGTACTGTGATCAGGTTCACGCCGTGTCGGATGACCAATCCCACACCCTCATGGCCTCCCTGCAAGGGTGAGTGTCGCCTCCTTGTTTGTTGAGGTAATACATCACCGCCGTGTTGTCTGTCTGAAGCAGGAGAGTACTCGGCGGGATCTCTGACTGAAAAGCCTGCAGGGCATAAGGACGCCCTCATCTCTAGGGCGTTGATATGGAGGTGGGCCTCCAGAGGGGTCCCACGTGCCGGGACTTCACCCGTCAGATGTGCTCCCCACCCTAGACCTGAGGCGTCTGTGGTGAGGATTACCTCCGGGGGCGGCGCTATGAGCAGGGCGCCCATAGAGTGTCCCTGGGTCTAGCCACCACTGCCAGTCTCAAATCGTGGTATTGGTGATTCTGACCGGATGCTGCATGTGGTCTTGCCTTTGGTCCCATTGCACCTTGAGCACATCCACTGAGTTACCGCATGTGGAGCCTTGCCCGAGAAGGGACGGTAGGAATGGCGCAGCCGTGACCTGTCCGAACAAGCGAAGGACCGACCTGGCTGGGGCGGTCTTGTTCGACGAAAGCTCCCTGATGAGGGATCTGATGCGCTCCGCTCTGTCGTCTGGAAGAAATGCTCTTCCCTGAACGGTGTCCAGTACTGCGCCTATGAACTGCAGTTTCTGCGACAGTACCAGGAGGGACTTCTCGTGGTTGATTAGGATACCCAGAGATCGAAACAGGACCTGGGTGCTCTGGATCGCCCGTAACAACGCCTCTCTGGAGGCGGCCATGAGAAGCCAATCGTCCAGGTACGGGAACACATAATGGCCCTGTCTCCTTAGAGCCGCTGCCACGACTGCCATGCATTTGGTAAAGACCCTGGGTGCCGATGACAGCCCGAATGGAAGAGCTCGGAACTGAAGATGGTGGCCGAGAAACTCGAAGCGCAGGAACCTCTTGTGCGCTTGAGCTATAGGGATGTGCAGGTGGCGTCCTGCATATCTAGAGACGCTAAAAAGCGTCCTGCTTCAGCATGGGAATAAGACCGGAAGAGTTACCATGCGGAATCTTTTAGGTGACTGACAAATTGAGGTCGCTGAGGTCCAGAATCGGACGGAGGTCTCTGTCTTCTTTGGAACCAGGAAGAAGTGGGAATAGTATCCGTGTCTCTCTGGTTCTCTGGGACCTCTATCGGCTCCCTTTTGTAGTAGGACCAGTACTTCTTGTCTGATCAATGACTTGTGCTGACCGGGTGCACGGAAAGCAACGGAGCCTCTGGCGGGTGGCTTTTCCGCGAATTCTATAAAGTGGCCTCTTCCCACCAACTGTAGAACCCACCTGTCAGTGGTTATAGTCTGCCATCCCGGCAGGAAATTCACAATGCGACCCCCTACCATGACGTCCCGTTGATCCTGAGGGGCGGGGGCTGGAAGGAGTCAGGCTGTGGCGGCTGAGGGTCCCGCTGGCTGGATCGGCTTAGGAGTGCGCTGGCTTCGACCTGCGGGTTGTTTTCCCTGGGCTCTGCGAAAACCGGAGCCCCTCTGTTGTGGAACAGGGGCGGGACTGTTGTCTCTGCGTCCGTCCACGAAATCGGCTTTGGTTCCCACGAAAGGAACCAAGCTTGGAGTCGTACATGGCCTGAACCGACCTCACCGCCTTCCTGGCCTCTTGGAGTTTGGTAATTATCTTCTCTGAGGGTTTACCAAACAAAACTTCTCCCTCGAATGGGGCATCCATGATGTTTTTCTGGACATCCGGGGTAAAACCGGAGACACGGAGCCAAGAGTGCCTCCGGAGGCATACGCCTGAAGCTGCTGCTCGGGCCAAGGAGTCCACGGAGTCGTACGCGGCTCATAGCACTTGGGATCCCACGTCCGAACCCGTATGGAGGAGCTGCAACATCTCCTCCTTCTGCTCACCTTCCGGCAATTTCTCAGCCGCATCCAGACCCTGCTCCCATAGGGCATTTTGGAACTGCACCATGTGGATCAAACAATTCAGGGATCTGATGGCGCAGGTAGCGGAAGCATACGTGCGCCTACCCATGGAGTCCAGCTGCTTGGACTCTGGGTCCGGTGGCAGGGTGCTCAGATGTTGCGGTCTCTGGGACCGGTCATGAGAGGCTGTTATGACCAGAGAGTCGGCCTGAGGATGCTGGGTCAAGTGCTGGTCTTCTTGAGGCCTTGTACAAGCGGTCAGCTTTCTTGACATCGCCGGGGCCAATGTGGACGCTTCCACGCTGCCTTGGTGACGTCCACGAAAGTGTCTACCAAGGGTGGCACCACCACAGGCTTGGGGTCCTTCTGCCGAAGATACTTCACAAGGCGCAGCCTTTCGGGGTCTAACTCTTCCACATCCCATCCCATGTTCTCTTGGATGTGTCTCATGATATCCGAGAACGAAGGGTCATCCGGAGGAGACTTTGGCAGCTCACGTGGGTCCGGAGAAGGGAGATGGGGATCTGGATGTTGAAAACTCTGATCCCGTGTCCTCAGTCGAAGGCGAACGGCGGCATCTTCTGGGTCTCTTGGGACTGGGTGACCTAGAAGAGGATCTGGACGGAGGTCTCCTTTTATCTAGTCTCCCCCTTGGAGGGGTCCTGGGCTCCCGGGGAGGAGGTAACCGGCCTGCAGACCCAGAAGGAGGCGGGGCACAGGAACCGGAGGAGCAACGGTGTAGGAGGAGGGGAGGAAGTGGAGGTGGAGTGGGGACCATGTCCTTTTTGATGGTATCCCACCAGTAAGTGAAAAGTTCCTTCACCTCTGAAAAAGAAAGGCCCAACGACGGCCCGGGCGCCGGTGGACAGTCGTCGGGTCCCGGCGTCGGCTCCACAGGGGGCCGGGTTGTAGCAAGGGTTCCTAGGAGTCTCAACAGGACCGGGGTCGCCCGTCTGGTCCTCGGGCTGAGGTTAACTCCTCCTCAGTGATGGTCTCCTGACCGGCGTCGGTCGGGAGGCATCGAGTCCTCTTCTCAATGGAGGCCGGGCGCGGTCCCCTACGCGTCGGTGATGGTTAGCCTGGCGGCGGCAGTCTTCTGACAGACGGCGGCTCTGGGGACTCTGTGGCGAGAGGCCGATGTCGGACGAACGCCGGGTCCTGCTGCCTCTAGGCGAGGTGAGCTCCTCGATTTCGGTGAAGAGGAGGAGGCAGGAAGCAGACCTGACGTCGGGTTCAGAATGGCGGGAACCCGACCTGTGGTGATGGTGGTTATCCCCCGACTTAGCCAGGGCCTTGGAGGACGAGGAAGGCCTGGGAGTCTTGGCCTGAGAAGAGGATGAAGATTTTCTCACCGTAGCGGGGGAAGGCTACGAGCTGGCCCGGGAAGGAGAGTGGTTGGACCTGGAGCCAGAGCTGCGCGAATCGGAGGCCCTAGATGGGGACCTGGAAGGGGCCTTCTCCCTGTGCTTCTCAGCATGCTTGCGGGCCTTCTGCGAAGAATCCCCCTTGGAAGCCATGGTCTTGAGTTGCTCCTCTAGCAGGAATGCCTGTAGGGCCTTCTGGCTGACGGATCGAGTTCTGCTAGTTGAAACCCTGGCAAAGGAGCAGGACTGGGTGTCGTGGTCTGGGCCTAGGCACGGACACAGGCAGTCACGGATCCTTGAATGGGATCTGCTTCCTACAGGCGCACTGAGGAGTGACCGGAGTCGAGAAGGACATCAGAGAAAAAACTGAACTCGAGCAGAATTTCCCGTGGGAAAACACTTTACCACGCACAAGGCTTAGAAACCGAACCAAAGGGTCAAGACATGCAAGTCGACGGCGGAAAGAACTGGGGAATCTGGCGGGACCCCCTTATGTACTCGCCTGATGTTGGAGGCGGGACCGACGTCGGAGGCGGTCCCCGCTGAAGATAGCTAGCTAGAATTTTTCCGTGAGGTCCTGACGCCTGCCGGCTTCAGTCCTAATGGTGTAACCTGCTGCAAGAGCTGTGTCTTGAAGTAAGATCTGTTCATTTGAGCATGCAGCTCCACAGCTGTGGAATTCCCTTCCCCTCGATATTAGACTTTCTAGCACCCACACATGCTTTAAGAGAAAATTGCGCTCAAATCTGCTGATTGTTGATACCTGTTCCTGCTTTCACCCTACCTAAAGACTGATGTCTCTCGGCATACAATAGTATTTCCTCACTTCTATATAACCCTCTTACTGCCTCAACCTGTCCCAGCTCCCTTTCCCTGCCCATATACAATCTTGCACTGCAGGAATCTCCCTTATACTTACATATACTCATATAATCTAATTTCATGGCTTGCTCCCCTTTTCCTCACTTACCGACCTTTTCCTTAATGACACCCCCTGCTCTCAATGGTTATTTCTCCCTTTTGTATTACCTGTTTTTGTGTACCTTGTTCTGTTTATATGATATGTCACCTGATAATTTATTGTCCAAGGTCCTCTCTATTCATTGCATAGGTGGGCACTTATGAATGGTCTACTCTGTATGTCTGTGATATATTGTATCCACTTTAACTCACTGAATGTAAAGCGCTTTACTTTGTATGTTCCGATATATTGTATCCTCTTTAACTCATTGTATGTAAAGCACTTATAAATTGTTATCCTGTTAAGTTTCTGCATGTCTGTACTCTCCCTGGTCGTGCTTGAAAATAGTCATTTTATGGCTTGTGCACTTACCCGGTTAACAAAAGCTAAATAAATAAATAAAATAACAGCTTGGTATGAGTAATAGGACAGAGTCTATATATTTCTTGGGAATTTAAAGTTTTCCCTCTCCTCATAAACATTTCAGAATTTAAATAATTGTTGAAATGTTTTTTTTTCTTTAGAAACATCATGGGTACCTTTTAAAGTGCATTTAATATCTTTTAAATGATACAACCTCTTTACCCTCACCCCCATTCAGTCTCTCAAGGTACTAAATCTGGATCCTCTCTTGAATAATGAAGAATTCAGCTTCTCCATTTTGTCTGGAGAGCCGGGAGATGATCTTGTAATGCTGCGGTCAGGCTTTCCATTTGATAGATTTGTTTCATTATTTCTCTCCAATCTTGCATTGATGGGATCGACTTGGTCATCCATTTTCTAGTAATTGATTTTTTGGCTGCTATTAGGAAGATTGGTACCAATGTTTTAACCCAGGGAAGGGAGCAATCTGGATAGACTGATAGCAAAACCATTTCAGCTGTTAATTCAACTGGCTCTCCCAGACAAGTGGTAAGTTCAATTTGAGGAGCACACCAAAAGGGCATCAAGAGCAGGCAGTGCCACATTATATGACCAAGATTGACCAGCCTGCAGCCACAGTCCCTCCAGCAGTGACCATATCTGTCTGGAAACACTATATAAATTCTAAACAAAAGGATCCCAATATCAGTTACATTTCCACATAATGATTTGCATATATTTTTAAACCAGCAGATATGCAAGGGAGGAAAAAGACACACTGCAAGGGAAAACTGCGAGACAGTGAGAGGCAAATAATTGCGAAACTGTCGGGGTGATCAAATCCTAGATTTCACAGGAAAATTTGGTTGCGTAACCAGACAGAGAAGAGTCAGAAAAGAAGAGAACAGAACAGATCCCTGCATTCAAACTCTCCATAACAACTGGGACAGGGTCCTATTCCACCCTGTCACAAAGATGTAAGGTATAGATAATTTTTACCAGCGAATGGAGAGATTGGGTTTCTTCTTCCCAACTCATGCCATGCAGGGTTCCGATCTAGTTGATTTTCAAACCCTTATTAACAAATACCACTGGAGACCTGCTGAGTACTTGCGATATGCATAGGTTCGCAGTTTTCTTTTAAAGCAAGCTAAGCAGCCCACAGGATAAAACATACCCAGTTTTATTTCTATAGCTGCTGTAATACCATAGTGGGAGCCACACTGGAGTCACTTATATCTCAACTGTATTGAGCATTAATGGCGATGACAGGCCTATCCACTGAATACCTCCACCTTATATGGCAAACAGATCTTGGCTTTGAAATAGATAGTGCACAGGACAAGTACTTCTGGTACATTCATAAGCCTACTCCTGGAAATGCTTTACTAGATTTTTTTATACCCCTGTACAACAAACAAGGTTTTCTCCCTTAGTGATCCCTTCTTGCTGGAGAATATGTGGGGAATCCAGAGCAACACATGCACATATATTCTGGTTTTATCCAAAGGTACAGGTATTTTGGGAAGCCTTGCAATTATAGGAAATATTTAGCCCCTCCCTCCAAAGTACACCGCACTTGATTTTCTTTCTAGATATGCCAGAAGGGTATCGTCAATCACAAACCCGAAAACTGCTATCTATTTGAACACTGCTTAACAAAAATGTTGTAACAAAGATGTAGAGGGCGGAAAATTCTCCTTCAGTACAACTTCGGCAGCAATTAATGATAAATACGTACACAATGGAGAAACTTACAGCATGTCTACGACGACATACTACTTCCAAATCTGAGTTACTCTGGCATAGATGGGTTATGTATATTTATTTTATTTATTTATTTAGCTTTTGTTAACCGGTTAGGTGCACTAGCCATAAAATGACTATTTTCAGGCACGACCCAGGAGAGTACAGACATGCAGAAACTTAACAGGATAACAAATTATAAGTGCTTTACATACAATGAGTTAGAGAGGATACAATATATCTGAACATACAAAGTAAAGCGCTTTACATACAATGAGTTAAAGTGGATACAATACAGTATATCAGAGACATACAGAGTAGACCATTCATAAGTTCATAGGTACCTATCTATGCAATGAATAGAGAGGACCTTGGACAATAAATTTTCAGGTGGCACATCATATGAACAGAAACAAGGTACACAAAAACAAAAACAGGTAATACAAAAGGAAGAGATAACCACCGAGAGCAGGGGGCGTCATTAAGGAAAAGGTCGGTAAGTGAGGAAGAGGGGAGCAAGCCATGAAATTAGATTATATGAGTGTATGGAAGTGTAAGGGAGATGCCTGCAGTGCAAGATTGTATATGGGCAGGGAAAGGGAGCCGGGACAGACTGAGGCAGTAAGAGGGTTATGTAGAGGTGAGGAAATACTACTGTATGGCCAGAGACATCAGTCATTAGGTAGAGTGAAAGCAGGAACAGGTATCAGCAATCAGCAGATTTGAGCACAGTTTTCTCTTAAAGCATGTGTGGGAGCTAGAAAGTCTAATGTCGAGGGGAAGGGAATTCCACAGCTGTGGAGCCGCATGTTCAAATGCAACAGTTCCTTTCCTCATGTGGCACCTCGGCAAATTCAGAAAGGATTTGTCAGCTGATCGTAGACCATGGAGTGTGTCCTGAGGAACAAGCATAGCTGCAAGACACCTAGGGGTTTGATTTCGAATTATCGAATCAATAAGAGAGCCAAAGTAGTATTTCCTACTAGCTAATGGAGACAGCCAACCAAGATCATTATAAAGCTGACAGTGGTGTTTAAGCCGAGGAGCAGAAGAGGCATAGCGACATATGTTGTTATACGTAATATCCCATCTGAGTAGGTCAGTTTTATGAGCAGCCCCAAATAAGGAAGCCCCATAGGTTAGGGTGGGGAGCAGAATCCCCCTCACAATGGCCATTTTAGCTGATGGCATGAGCATATAACTAGTCTTATATGCAACACCCAGTTTGGAGTTGACAGCTCTGCAAACAGACTGTACATGAAGATTAAGATCAAGAGATTGATCTAGCAGGATGCCAGGTACTTGAAAGAGGTCACATTCCAGTAATTGACCTTCTAAGTCCTGCACCGTCAGTGCTGTTGTGCAAGCCCGGAGCTTTGGGGCTCATCCAAGCAGCATGGCTTTAGTTTTGCTAGTGTTGACAGCCAGTTTGTGGTCATATAGCCAGTTCTGGATATTGTTAAAGTCAGAGGAAAGGGTTGTGTTGATAGGGTCTATATTAGTAGAACTTGTATAGATGACAAGATCATCAGCATATAGAATAGCAGAGCAGGATTTTAGAGCAGCTCCAAAGTTATTTATATAAAGAGAGAATAGGAGGGGCCCTAGGATGGAGCCCTGAGGTACACCAATGTTAATGGTGGTACTGTTCGATAGAGAGGAATTAAATTTCACCACTTGCGTTCTATTTGTCAGGTAGCTTTCATACCAGTCAACAACACAGGAGGAGAAATGCAGGTGTTGAAGCGAGGAGAGAAGCAAAGTGTGATCAACAAGGTCAAAAGCCTTTGTGAGGTCAATAAAGACAGCCCCAGTCGGATTGCCAGTATCCATTTTTGAAAGTGTGTCAGTGGTGAATTTAAGGAGTGCAGTCGTTGTGCTATGTCCTTTCCTGAAGCCATGTTGGGTATCCGAGAGCAGGCTATGCTTAAGTAGATAGTCAGTTGTCTGAGTTGCGACAATTTTCTCCAGGATTTTGCTCAGTACTGAGAGTATGGCAATCGGTCTGTAGTTCATGACAACCTTAGGATCCCCTTTTTTAAGTACAGGTGTGATCCGAGCAGCTTTCCAGAGGTCAGGGACCACTCCACCTGAAAGTGATAATGTATAAATTTTGGCCAGCGGTAATGCAATAAGGGGAGCTGCAAGTTTCAAGAGGCGGGGTTCAAAGGAGTCTGAGCCAGAGCTGGTATGATCAGAGATGGACCTCAGGAGCTTCAGGACTTCCTTTCTAGACACAGCCTTAAAATAGAATGGAGGAGTATAAGGAGGCACAGGGACAACACTTCCAACTTATCCAGACAGGTTCCTGATGAGGAGTGGGAGGACACTGCAGTGGGATTGAAGGAAGAGGTATATTGGGAGAGATCAGAGAAATGCAGGTTGAAAGAGTTAGCTATGGTCTGTGAGTCATTGCAATACACATCATTTATCAGCATATCACCAGGGGTAGTTGACTGTGAGGATCCTAGGAAGGATTTGATGTGTGACCAGAATTTTCTGGGATCATTGGCCGAGTTAATCAGTAGGTCTTTACAGTACTTGCTCTTAGCAGCTCTGAATTGTTTTTTACATGAATTCCGTAGCGTACGGTAAGCGTTGAAATCTGTTTGCTGGCCTGATGTTTTGTAGCGCTTCCAGAGTTTATCTCTAAAGTGCAAACTTTTGAGCAAGTCTTTGTTCAGCTATGAAAGCAGATGTTATCCCATAAATACTCTTTATACAATGTCAGTGATTCATACCTGGTGTACTTGGTTTTTGTATTTGTCTGGCAATGTTATTGTTTTATCCTAGTTTTCACCTTATGACTCTGTAGCTTGTATGTCTGTTTTTTTATGGAAAATCAATAAACTTATATTATTAAAAAGAAAACAAAAAATGTAAGTTATGTCATAAGCCCTTGAGACAGTTTCAGTATGGGATGTTTTGTCTGTTCTATACTACCAAGAACAATGTGAATGTTTCGGCACCTGGTCCCCTAACTGCTGGTAGTTCAGGTGAAGGTACACCTGATTTCATGTTTGGCAGTAGCAATAAGCAGTTACACAGGTCCCTACTTATCTCAACAAACTCTTTTATAAGGAAGAGCAAACAACAAGGATGCCAAAGAGTGTTCCTCTCTTACACCCAATTGGGGAGGCATGTCCAGATGCATCAGGACATCGGCCAAGGAACTTTGACAGAAAGTATGTTCTTCAATTAAATGCATTCCCGGACCTTTCTGGGCAAGCCACCATCCTTCAAGCCAGATGGCGTGGAAGACTCCCAAGGTGATATGAATCCTACTACCCTCAGGATCCACTGGGATCCAAAGGACACTCAGGGATTCTGGAGAGGATGAACTGGAGGTGGGGCTTAGTCAGAGTTGAGGTAGCAAGTGATTTTTGTTTTCTTGGAAGAAGCCAGAAGGGGAAAGAAACATATTCATTTCAGTGCTGTACAGTAACTGGTAATTGCTATTTTGGTTATTACACTTAGATTGTGTGCTTTCAGTGACACTGTAATTTCTATGCTGTCTTTACTTAGAATTGTTTTTGGGGTGTTGAAAATTTAAAACGTAGTGGTGGTGTATTTCTTTGCTGTCTTTAATTGCTGCAAATTCCGCCCCCCCCCCCAAACTCTTAATTATATGCCCTGTTAAATCTGATTGACAGGAGCTAAACACAGGGGATAGTAGGGGGTGTGGAGTTGGAGGGGCATAAGGGGAAGAAGCCCACCCTCAGCACGACAAGTGTTTTGACTCATTTATTTATTTTATGTTTTTTTAAAGAAAAGTATCTGAGGATCAATGGCAGGATTTTTAGGACAGTGAATTAATAAAAAGGGAACTGGGAGAGCTTCAGTAATAGACAAGTAGTGGAATAGCAGTATAACTGCAGTATAATGTGGGGAGTGGTGCAATGCAGTGGCTGCGGGGCAGCCATATTCAGGCAGACCTTCTGGACACTGAGGTGCTGCCCTATCTGCATGCATCTCTCTGGACTGCGGGATGAGGTAGCCAGACTCAGAGCAGAAGTAAACTGGGTCAGGAGTACCATCACCCCTATCCAGAGACCACCCAGTCCAATGCCGCTGCCTCAAAGGATGCCAAGAATGAGGAGCACGTGGATGGCAGTGGGCTCAGTGCGGGTTAAGATGGTCAGGCAGAGGCACATCCCAGATCCTATTCCACTCAAGAACTCATATGCCACACTGGCAAATGGGGGCAACCAAACAGAAGTACCCAGAGAAGTCGAAGGAAAGAATGTGGAGGTTAGCCAAGAAGGTGACCTCAGTGGGGAGAGCAGTGGACCCAGAGGAGGAGGAAGCCAATCCTGGTGGGGGACTCCCTCATAAGAGGGATCCAGCTAGGAACACAGCAGGGGGAGGACAGGGAGGTGAGGTGCCTACCAGGTGCCACGGCATGGAGGAATGGAAGGAAGATCCTGGGGATCACTGGGAAGGCAAGACAGGAGGGTGAACTGGATGTCATTATCCACCTAGGTACTAATGACATGGCAAATAGGGAGCAAAAGGAAGTTCAGGAAGAGTTTAGGAAATTGGGGAGGGGTCTCAAGCAAGTAGTTACTTCTGTCACCTTCTCAGAAGTACTACCTGCGAGAGGCATGGAGAGCATAGGGGTGCGTGCACCAGGAACTTTAACTCATGGTTGAAGAACTGGTGCTGTGAGGAAGGGTTTGGATTCATTGGTGACTGGGGACCCACCTGGAGGGATGGAAGTTTGTTCAAGCCTGATGGCCTGCATCCATCCTGGAGGGGAATCCAAGCACTCAATGATAAGTTTAAATGCTACATTGACAAGCATTTAAACTAGCCAAGGGGGCTGGCAGACCAGCAAAGAGGGTACCTACTTGCTCACTCCCCACAGCCAGCAGTGGAACCAGTGAACCAGAGGAGTGGATATCTCAACAAAGCAGTGTGCAAAAGATGGAGATTAGCGCCCAAGAGGTGGATAGGCAAAAAAGGGGCAAAAATCAGCAGAGGGGCAGACAGCAAAGAGAACCAGGGATAAAGGACAACCAGGGAAGGGGCTGGAGTAGAACAGCTAAACAGTCTAGGGAGGTCAAATCATGGAAAGCCATGTGCACCAATGCCAGGAGCCTTAGCAACAAGATGGAAGATCTGGAGGCTATCATGGTGCAGTCAGACCTGGACATTGTGGCCATCACAGAAACCTGGTGTAATGATAACCATGACTGGGAGATGGCCATTCCTGGCTACAACATATTCAGAAGAGGCCAGGCAGGTAGGAAGGGAGGAGGAGTGGCACTGTATGTGAAAATTGACATAAGGGCCACAGAGATCCAGGAGGAGCAAAATGGGGGAGAGATACTGTGGGTTAAGCTGGAAAGGAAAATGGGGCCAGCCATCCGCAAAGGTGTGGTGTATAGACCACCAGCCCAGGAGGAAGAAACAGATAGGGACCTGATGCTAGCCATCCAAAGGATGGCAGACAAGGGTGAGGTAGTACTGGTTGGAGACTTCAATATTCCAGACGTGGACTGGAGCATCTCAGCAGCAGCATCAACTAGGAGCAGATTTATCCTGGACTCCCTTCAGGGTGCCTTCCTCAAGCAACTGGTCATGGAACCAACTCGGCAGAAGGCAATACTGGACCTTGTGCTCACAAACAGGGACAGTGTGATGGGGGTAACAGTGGGGGAGCACCTGGGGAACAGTGGCCACCAGTTGCCGTGGTTTGAAATCACAGAAGGAGCAGAACCAAACCACACAAAAACACGTATCCTGGATTGTAGGGGGTCAGACTTTGGGAAAATGGGGAGATACCTGAAAGAGGTATTAAGGGGAATGGGGCAGGAATCAGGGGTTGAGGAACAGTGGGCAGTATTTAAAATGGGGATTACAAGAGCAACAGAATTATGCATTAAGCAGGTTAGCAAGAGGAAAAGGAAGAGGATGCCATTATGGTTTTCTAAAGAGGTAGCAAAGAAAGTGAAAGCCAAAAAGATTGCATTCAGGCAGTACAAAAAGACACAGGCAGAGGGGGACAGGGAGAAGTACCAGAAGAAGCAAAGGGAGGCAGGGAGGTCAGTAAGGGGAACCAAAGCTCAGACAGAAGAGCACATTGCAAAATCAGTGGGTAGAGGGGACAAAACCTTTTACAGGTAAATAAGTGAAAAAAGAAAGGCAAAGGGAGGGATAGTGAGACTGAAGGGGGAGGATGGGGGCCATGTGGAGGATGACAACAGTAAAGCTGACATACTGAACAGGTATTTCTGCTCAATCTTTACTGAGGAATAGGAGGGTAATGGGTCTGAAGGGAGTACAAGGGACGAGAATGGTGCAGAAATGGACACAAGTCCCTTTACACAAGAAAGGGTCCTGAAGGAACTGGAAGTAATAAGAGTTGATAAAGCAATGGGGCCAGATGGGGTGCATCCCAGGGTCCTTAAAGAACTAAGAGAGGTGGTGGCTGAACCTCTGGCTATCCTGTTTGTCGATCATTGGAAACAGGAGGTACCCAAAGACTGGAGAACAGCAGATGTAGTCCCCTTTATACAAAAGCGGGAAACAAAGAGGAAGCAGGGAACTACAGACTGTCAGCCTCACCTCAGTAGTGGGGAAGATCATGGAAGCACTACTGAAGGAGAGATTGGTGGAACATCTGGTTGTCAATGGACTGCAGGACCCAAGGCAGCATGGTTTCACCAGGGGAGGTAATGTCAGACCAACCTCATTTAATTTTTTGACTGGGTGACTAGGGAGATGGATCGGGAGGGCAGTGGACATGGCGTATCTGGACTTCAGCAAGGCCTTTGATACTGTGCCACATAGAAGACTATTGCACAAACTAGGGAATATGGTGTGGCAGGACAGTGAGTGTGGTGGGTAGGTAACTGGCTGGGTGGCAGGACACAGAGGGTGGTGGTAAATGGCTGTCACTCCACAGAGGGAAGAGTGACTAGTGGGGTACCACAGGGATCAGTGCTGGGACCAGTCCTATTCAACATCTTCATCAGTGACATTGTGCAGGACCTAGAAGGCATAATTTCACTGTTCGCTGAAGACACAAAGCTCTGTAACAGAGTAGACACACCAGAGGGTGTAGACAGAATGAGAAGAGACCTGCAAAAACTTAAAGAATGGTCAGGGGTTTGGCAGTTGAAATTCAATGCAAAGAAGTGCAAGATAATGCATATGGGGCACAAAAACCCTGGCACAATATATCAGTTGGGGGGTGAGGATATAGCATGCACCAAGCAGGAAAGGGATCTTGGGGTTATCATCTCTGATGACCTCAAGGTAGGGAAACAGTGTAACAAGGCAGCAGGTAAAGCAAATATGATGCTGGGATGCATAGGCAGGGGCATCACCAGCAGGAAAAGGGAGGTCATAATTCCTCTATACAAGACATTAGTGAGGCCCCACCTGGAGTACAGTGTACAGTTCTGGAGACCTTACCTACGTAAGGACACAGACAAAGTAGAGAAGGTTCAGAGGAGGGCAACAAAGATGGTACATGGATTGCATCACAAGTCCTATGAGGACAGGTTGAAGGAATTGAATATGTACTCCCTGGAGGAGAGGTGGGAGAGAGGGGACATAATAGAGACATGCAAGTATCTTACAGGGAGGAACAGGGTGCAAGATTACACTACTTTTAAGTGAAAAAGATGTTCCAGGACTAGAGGGCATGGGATGAAGTTGGAGGGAGGACGATTCAGAGGAAATGTGAGGAAGAATTTCTTCACAGAATGAGTGGTGGACAAGTGGAACACCCTGCCAGAGGAAGTGGTGGGGGCTGAAATAATCACGGGATTTAAGAATGCATGGGATAGACACAAAGGAATTCTGGAAGTCAAGGGTAAGGGGCAACAGAGTTCTAGGAAAACATAAACTGAAGTTACAAACTCAAATGGGCAGACTAGGTGGGCCATAAGGCCCTTACTTGCAGACACTGTCTATGTATCTATGTAGATGAGATTCAGTCTTCCTTGATCCCAACTATATTTTATCCGAAGCATATTCCCTTCCTAGTTTGCGAGTGACAGCTTCAACCTGGTAGCACAAGTGCTATGTGAATGGTCAGCTGCAATAGCAGATGAGGTTCCAGAGGATTCTCCAGTCAGACACCTCCTGCCTTTACTCCATATGGCAGCATCTTTTTAAGGGAATCCAAGGCCCCCCCCAGGTTACCTTAAAAATTGTCTCCTGAACATTGGCAGCCTCCTACCAAAGATGTCTCAGTTCGAAGCCCAGGTGAGACAAAACCAGCCAGACATCATCTCACTCACTGAGACATGGCTATCCTCTAAAACTCCTGACACCTCTATCTCACTACAAGGCTATAACCACTTCCAGTTAGACCATATAGGTGAACAGGGAGGCTGATGCCTAGTCTACCTACAAACACCTTGCAAGGTTATAAAATCACCCTAGATGGGACAAATGATAGCTGTGAGCGCCTAGCAGTACACCTAATATTAGGGAATGGGAGGAAGAACCTAACCCTTATGACCATTTACATTCCCCCAGGAAAGCAACAAGTTGGACAATACACTTTCGCCGTGTATTACAAGCAAGTAAGCCAGATTCATGAAACTGTAGTAGTGGGTGATTTTAATGTCAATTGGAAGGCAAAATCTAGCACAGGTTACAAAGACCAAATACACAATCTTTACCTTACACAAGCTGTTACAGAAAACACCAGAACCAATTACAAAACAGGCACTTCAACCTTTATAGACTGGGTCCTCACTACCCACCCAGATAGGCTGAAGAAGGTTACTGTGATGCCTGATGTTCTGAGTGACCACTCACCAATTGTGTGTAGTTGGTCTGCCAAACTAACCTGGCCAGCTCCCAAAACAACCTACAATAGGGTACTCTGCAAAGAGGCACTGAGTACATCCAAAGCCCACTTGGCCCAACTAAAATGGAGCCAGCTAGATTCCACCACCAGCAATGATGCAGTCTTCGACCACTTCATAACTGTGTTTAATGCTGCTGCAGATAAATTTGCCCCCTTCAAGAAGCAGGTCGTCCGAGGGGACTCTGCCACATGGGTTACACAGTCACTGCTTGCTCAGATGCGGGACAGTAACAACCTATGGCACAAAGTCAAGGAATCCGGCACACAGGCACACTGGCAGGAATACAGGGTGGCTAGGAATAGGTGTACTAAGAATATCATACAGGCTAAGGTTAAGTTTTATAAAGAGCATCAAACTAGCTGCTGGGGAAAGGGGAAGGCATTCTGGGAATCGCTAAAGTATCTCCTGGGTAGGGGTAATGAAATGTCACCAACAATGCTCAACTCAAAATGGAAGCATCTCCACTCGACCCTATTGAGATAGCCAATTCACTCAATAAAGACTTCACTGACCTTAGTGCAGTCCTCCCCCCTGAAGACAAACCCACTGCCACCACTGTATCCCATGATGACACCCAAAAAGACTAATGTAGGCCACAATTCCACTTCAAATCTGTCTTGGTAAAGGACATGGTCCGTTATGTTAAGTGAGTTCTGGGGAAAGCAAGGATGGGAGGTGACTCACTTGACATGAAACTAGTTGCTCTGGTCCTGGATGAGCTTGCCATCCCCCTGACTAAACTTTTTAACCTCTCCCTCAGATTCTCACAGTTCCCCAAGGAATGGAAAAGTGCCCTGGTCACCCCGTCCATAAAAATGGAGATTACACATTAGTTGCAAACTACAGGCCTATATCCATTCTCTCCCCACTGTCCAAAGCACTTGAGAGAATTATGTCTGACCAACTTATCTCATACCTCAGCCAGTATAAAGTCCAGTGTGAACAACAACACGGTTTCCATAAAATGCACAGCACCTCCACTGCACTGATCGAATACACAAACAAACTACACAAGGCTCTTGACAAAGGGCACCTGGTGGGCTCTATCTACATAGACCTCACCAAGGCCTTCAGTTTAGTAAACCACGCTCTACTACTAACAAAACTACCCACATTAGGTCTCTCTGTGGACACTGTGCTCTGGTTTAAAAGCTACCACTCAGGCAGATCGCAACAGGTTAAGATAAATGGGGAACTCTCTGATGCCAGGCCTGTCACATCAGGTGTGCCACGAGGCTCCATCCCGGGGCCCATTTTGTTCAGCCTCTTCATCAATAACCTTTCCCAAGCCTGCCCTAGTTCCACTGTCTTACTTCATTCAGATGATGCAGTCATCTGTGCAAGTAACCCCTGCCAGGACTTACTTACTCAAGACCTCCAATGCAACTCTGCATCCCTCAAGAATTGGTTCCAGCAGAACAAGCTTGTGCTCAACTAAAAGAAAACCAAAACAATGCTCTTCTCAAGCGCACAGAAGAGAACTAAGGTACAAGCGTTCAACATCTTCAACAGTAAGGGCGCCCTCTAGAACAAGTAAAAACTTTCAAATACCTTGGGGTCACCATCGACCAGACTCTAACATTTGACCAACATGTCGACCAAATCATCTGAAATATTAACAGGAGACTAGGAGCACTATATAGATATAGGCACAACTCTACCCTGGAAGCCAAAAAAGTGGCGGTTACAAGTTTCATCCTCCCCATAGCTGACTATGGCCTAACAGTCTATGGGAGTGCCACAGACACTGTGTTAAGCAGGGTCCAGTTAGTCCTGAATTAAGCCTGCTGCTTTGTAACTGGGGCTGACAAAGTCACGCACACCTGCACTCTTTACTCTCTCACAAACTGGCTTCCCTGCAGGACAGAACAAAATATCAAACCTGCCTGCTAGGCATGAAAGCCCTCATGAGCCTGACACCCCCCCTTTCCAGGACTGCAAGGTCTCCTACAACCTGCTCCAAATCCTTACCCAACCAGAGGCATAACTATCAGTACATTGGCTGTTTCATTCAACCGAACAGCTCTGGCCAAATGCCCCTTTGCAACCAGGGTACCAAGCTCACTTAATGAACTTCAGGTAATACAAAAGACACCAACTAAGCTGGGTCCTTTCAAACAGGAACTTCTAAATTTGCTACTACCTGGCTCCAAATGTTGCTGCTTCTCCTAATGAAACCCCATCCCATGCACTGTCACTTGCCAACTGCTCCCCAACCCAACCCTTGCACCATCTGATCATGGTGCTTCTGCCCCAAGATCTCCTCTTACACTTGCACATGATACCAGCACCTTACCCTCCACATGGTCTCCTCGCTCATGTGCCTCTCCCCCATTCCAATGAGCCGTAAAAGCGCACAGACTTAACCTCTGACAATGCCCAGATGGGCTGCTACCTTTGTTTAGCTCCTAGTGCCTATGTTATGCTTTGTATTATTTGACCTGTTAAATGTTAATTTTTGTTCACTCTGTGTTGCCGAAACGGTACTTATATTACTCATTCTGTTTTGTTATGTCACTGAATCAATAATGTCTAGCCTTTGTTAATCAGGTTTTAATACTGTCTTTGACATGGTGTAAACAAATTGTTATTCTGACAAGGAACCTTTTGTAAATGAGCATTTCTGCTCAAAGGTGTATTTCCGAACTTTGAAATAAATAAATAAATAAATAAAATACATTTCCTTTGTGCCTCAACAAGGGTTTGTACTGCAGCTACAGTATAGAGGCCCTTTGCCCAGTTTTGTGTTGACACTGTTTGACTAGTCACACCTCCAAGTCACTTTTACGTAGTGGGCCTTTTTTACCCGCTGTATGTCATTCAGCCCACAGTTAGAAGATATTCTCAGAAAGGAACAGCTGACCCAAAAAATTCATGTAGTCCCCAGCCCCCACTGTTAACTTACCTGATAAGGACCAAGAAAGTCCAATGTTTAGAATTTTTATGCCCATACTTTCTTTTGGGGAAGGGATTGTAAATCCTTGTATAGAGGAGCTGGCTGCCAGAACCTGTCACCTTCCTGGTACCCTGCAGTGACAGCTCCGCCCCCGTGCTGTTCCTACTGTCTGACATTTTATGACATAAGAGTCTGTACAGCACGGAGGCATGCTCTATTGATTTCAATGGAGACAGATTTTAAATTGTTTTTAATCGAATTTTATAGGCCTACTGAGTTTAAATCAATGCTGCCTCTTGACCAGCAAGGCTACCAGATGTGGCTTGCAGCCTCCCAGCTACAGCTTTGGCAAGGAGCAGGGCTATCTTTGACTCCCTACAAGGGGCTTTTCTCAGGCAGCTAGTCAACAAACCCACTAGGAATGGGGAAGTGCTGGAGCTGGTGCTTACAAACAGGAACGGCACTGCAAACATCACAGTGGGCAGTCCCCTCTAGGTACCAGTGTCGCAAGTTTCAGAGGACATTCTGTTCATTAAAGGAAAGTTCCAATATTTAAAAAATGGGTTTTTCAAACCCATTGCCTTATGCTGGTGATAGTCTTTTAGGTAACAACGTAATGTTTTGTACATGTCCACTACAGGAGGGAAGGGATCGAAAAATCATGCTGAATAGATGGCCAGGCAATCCCTTCCACTTCCTGGTCTGTTGGCCCCACCCACGCGCTCTAATGTTGAGACTCCTATTAGTTGAGAGATGGCTTTCACTTATATCAAAGATTGCTTTAATTAATATAAAACAAGTCTGAAAATGTCCTCCATTGACTTGTATGTGACGCACCCACAAGCTCTCCCAGTTTGGACGTCACTAAATGCATGAGCATGGGGGCAGGGTCGGCAGACCAGGAAGTGGAAGGGATTGGCTGTCTGTCTGTTCAGCACAATCTTTAATCCCTTCCCTCCCATAGTGGACGTGTGCAAAACATTCCATTGTTACTTAAAAAGACTATCGCCAGCATAAGGTAATGGAATACCGTATTGAAAAACCCAGTTTTTTTTTTTTTTAAATTGGAACGTCTCTTGAAGACAAGGTTTTCTAGAACCAGTTTGCTCTGCTAGACATGATACAACAGAGCTACGGGCTCTCTCCTTCAAGGAACTATAGTTCTTTCTTCAGGATAAGGCAGTGTTTCATATAGTCTCTTCATTCTTTCCTCAGGTTCCTACTGAACTTTATGTTAACTGAGATGTAAGCCTCCCTTCCTTTTGTCCATGGCCCGGAAGCACTAAAGAAAAGCAGTTTCACAAGTTAGATGTTTGCAGAACATTGGGGAGGGGAGGTACTGACAAATAGAACGCAGGAAAAGGAGCTTGTGATTATCATAACTGACAATCTCAAAGTGGCAGGGCAGTGTGACAAAGCAGTGGGTGGGGCTAGCGGGATTCTGGACTGCAGAGAGAGAGAGAGAGAGAGAGAGAGAGAGACATCTCCAGAAAGAGGAGGAGGGGGGAAGTGGTGTTGCCACTGTATCACTCACTGGCGAGACCTCACCTGGAGTACTGTGTCCAGTTTTGGCAGCCACACCTCATAACGAACATGGACAGGGAAGAGTTAGTCCAGAGGAGGGCAGCTAAAATGGTGCAGGGGTTGCACTAGGAGGGCAGCTAAAATGGTGCTGGGGTTGCACGAGAAGCCCTACCAGGAGAGACTCAGGCATCTCAATATCTACAACCTGGAAGAGAGGAGAGCAAGATGGGACATGATAGAGACCTACAAGTACCTCATGGTGGGGTGAACAGGATGCAGGAGGGGAGTCACTTTCAAATGAGAAAGGGCACCAGGCCTGGGGGGCATGTGATGAAGCAGGGGGGGAGTTTAATAGGGATGTGAAGATGTACTGCTTCATTGAAAGGGTAGCAGATGCCTGGAACAGACTGCCAGCAGAATTAGTGGAGGGTGAAAACTGTGAGGACCTTCAAACATGCGTGGGATGGACGCAGAGGAATTGTAACGGGGCCAGAGGTCGCTGGAGACCAGTCAGGGTCTGCGGTACGGACACAGTCCTTTCAGAAATCTGACAGACTCTGTACATTATTTGGTCCAGCAAAACAGGGCCAAAGGGCTTCCAAGGTGGTCCTGGAAGGGTCAGAACAAGTATAGTAAAGGCTTATGTGACATTGAAGCTGACATCACCAGCTTTGATCAAAGCGCATTCGACCAGGGCTATGGCAGCCTCTTGGGTAGAAAGAAGCAAATGCCTCAGTTTCTGACTCATGCAAGGCAGGAACCTGGTCTTTCCTGGAAAAATTTACAAAATATTCTAGTATGGTCACTCACAGTTCCACTTATGCGACCTTCAAACCCCAGGAAATCTTACTGCATTCTGACATATGCAGTATGGTCTCATCATAGGACTGCCCCGGAGCCGAAATGGTCAATAGAGCCTATGCTAATGATGGAATGCTAGGCTCCAGCTTGATTTTCAAACCACTGTGCCTGGAATACATCCTGCAACCATCAAATTCTTTACTCCGCTTGCCTAAGTAAGCCGGCTTGGAGAGCTAGCTGTCCAACTTCCTTGAAGATTTTGTTTTCTTGTTTTTTCAAGTACTGTTTATTTCTGTTCATTTTTAAAGCACTGTCCTTGGTTTTACACATAGATTAGTCTAGATTTAGTGTTATTCTGGTAAGTTTTTCGGTTCCCTGCCTGTTCATTGCAACAGGAGGGAAAACGATCCTTTGCACATATTTTGTAAGGTAAATTTTCTTTATAAACTACTTCCCTGTGCCGGTTTCTTGATTTTATTTAATTTGTGAAGGGAACCAGTGTAACTCTCAGTTCTTTCATCGGTCGTTAAACTAACCGCAACAAAAAAAAAAAAAAAAAAGAGAAGTCTTTGTTTACTAGTGTGGGTATCTAACTCACAGAAACCCAGTTTTCAAGTGTTTTTTCTTTTATGTCACTACCCAAGAAAAGAACTGGCCCTATGGGTTTTCAGCATTGTACAGAGTGTGGTGAACCATTTGCTAAAGCTAATCCACACCTGATTTGTGTTTTCTACCTAGAGTTTGACCACCTGAACACAGATTGTGAAATTTGTAAAAACTTTCCTCAGTCGACGCTTGACAGGCGACTGAACCGACTGAGAAATAATGTCCGATAAGGCTGCTGATCTGGCCTCGGATAAACTGTCTACTTCTCATCCTAAAGAGAAACCGAAGGAACTGGTTGAACAGCCCTCTGACCAGGGCAGAAAACAAACTGCAGATGCTGCCTCTGAACCAGCAAGTTCTGCTAAAAAAATAAAAAGGAGAAACACTCCAGTAAGGAACCTCAACCGACAAGCCTGTTGGTTTCTACTGCTGAGGAGATAGCCAATGCTATTAGAATTATCCAGGCGCTGCAAACAGGTATCACAGTACCGGTTCAGCGACCTGGTTCACAGCCCTTGGTTCAGACTCTGGGTTCCTCCTCGGTTCCCGGTTCATTTGAGCACTATACTGAGGTTTCTGCTGAGGGTGATGATGATGATGATGAGGACTTTGGGGAGCCTCCTGAGCTGGATGTTTCCCCTGATCCTCAACGTCCTGACTCCCTTGACAAGGGAGCTGAGGATTTTTCTACACATTTTGCTTTCATGAAGCAAGTGGCACAGACTCTGGACCTCTCCACCCAGGACTCTACAGAGGAGGAGGAGGAGGAGCCAGATTATATGGAGATGATGGATGTGCCAGCAACTAAGAGGCTGTTGTTGCCCATCCATAAATCCCTAAAGAGACAAGCCACTAGAATTTTGCAGACCCCCCACTTCCATTCCACCAGTGGATAAGAGGATGGATAGGAAGTATTGGGTAGCTAAGACTGGAGCCGAGTTCCTTTTTGGACATCCCAGCCATGAAGGGGTGGTGCAGGCTGCTGTATGTGATATTGCAAGTAATCCCCGGCATCACACTCACCTGATAAAGATGCTATAAAAATGGATTCTATGGCCAAGAAGTCCTGCCTGGGTTCTTCTTTGGCCATTAGACAGGCCACTTATATGGCTTATGTTTCCAGATATCAAAAAAGTCTATGGAATACAGTTTTAGAGATTGCCAAGGCTTGCACAGAACCCATTGCATCATACCTGGCTGAAGCTGCAAAAAGGGGTATAGAGGTTTCAAAATGCCAATTTTGGATGGCAGTGGATGCCAATGACATTGCAGCCAGGCAAATGGCAACTTCAGAGTCCTTGCAGAGGTTTGCTTGGCTAAGGGCCACTAATCTGTCCCAGGACACCCAGACGAAGGCCCTGGATTTTCCTTGTGAGCAAACAGAGGCTTACATGAAGAAAATGGATGAGTACAAGGTAGCCTACAAGAGTGCTGCTGCTAAGGAGAAAGCAACAACACCTCAGAAGTACCAGAGAGTAAGGGGATAGGGGTAGAACCCACTGCAGACCTTTTTTCCCAGACTCAGACCCTGCCAGCTTATCAACCTCAGAGATGGTACTTTAGAGGCAGAGGCAGAAGGGGCTGAAGCCGTGCTGGCCCCAGCACTCAGCCAAGTGCACAAGTAAAACAGACCCCATGTCTGTCAAGGTCACCTCCCCACTTCCAGTAGGAGGCAGACTGTCTCACTATTTCCAGGCTTGGAAATCCATTACCACAGACAAGTGACTGAGGGCAAGAGTTTTCAGACCTGCCACCCTATCAGAAGCAGTTTTGTTGGAGGTGGAAGTAGCAAAACTCCTTCAGGACAAGGCAGTAGAGCCTGTTCCCTTGGCCCAAACGGGACGGGGTCTCTATTCAAGTTACTTCCTCACATTAAAGAAAACAGGTGAGTGGCAACCAATACTGGATCTCAGACATTTAAACAGACATTTGACAAAGTCAAAGTTCAAAATGGTCACCTTGGCTACCATTCTCCCTTCACTCAGGCAAAGAGTCTGTGGCATCCATGGATTTAAAGGATATTTACTTCCACATTCCTATCAGGCAATCCCACAGAAAGTACCTCAGGTTCACATTGCCATCAGACCATTACCAGTTCAGAGCCATGCCTTTTGACCTGACTTCTGCTCCAAGGGTGTTTACCAAGTGCCTTGCAGTAGTGGTAGAACACCTAAGGAGGCAGAGAGTTACAGTCTTCCCATACTTGGACTGGTTAGTGGTAGGCCAGGCACCTCAGCAAGTCAAAGATGCACTGACCACCACTCAGAATACCCTGTGGGCACTGGGCTTCCTGGTAAATCAGAAAAAGTCAGCACTGACAACCAGTTCAGCTCCTGGAATTCATAGGGGCAGAATTAGACACACTAAGAGGAAAGGCCTTCCTCCATCAGGGGAGGGCAGCCTAGTACAGTTGGCCAGCTCCTTCCAACTGCATACCCCCAGACCAGCAAGGCATCTTCTTCAGCTGTTGGGATACATGGCTGCAGCAAAAGCAACAGTGCCAGGTTCCAGGTTTCAGATGAGAGACATCCAGTTCCATCTCAGAACTCACTGGTCTCAGAAAAGAGATTTCCTGTCCAAAATGGTACCAGTCACAGGAACTCTTCTTCAAGCAGTACATTAGTGGCAGGCAAAGGACAACCTCAGGGAAGGTGTGCATTTCCTTCAGCTGCCACCATCAGCAGTGTTAACAATGGATGCCTCCCTCCTAGGATGGGGTGCCCACCTGGGGGAGCACACTACACACGGTACCTGGCTCCAGCAGTAGCCCCTACGTAACATAAATCTGTTGGAACTCGGGGCAGGTTACCTGGGCATTCAGTGCTTTGCCTCAATGCTGCAGGGCAAGGTGGTTCAAGTCAGAACAGACAATACAACCACAATGTACTACATAAACAAGTAAGGGGCACAAGGTCATCCCCCCTGTGCACAGAGGCCATAAAAATTTGGAATTTGGCCTACTCCCTGGGTATCTCCCTCTCAGCAGTTCATTTCCCATGAAAGGACAACGTCCTCGCAGATGCCCTCAGCAGGATTGATCAGAATCACCATGAGTGGTCACTAAAACAGCAGTTACATAAGAACTTACCGTAACAGTAGATTTCGAGAGAGGTTCCTGCAGTAGGTCTTCATAGAATAGGACTGCGCCCCCTGGCCAAATTTCTAGCTAGCAATCTATAGCAGGGGACCGCCCCCGGCGTCACATGATGGACATCAGCGTGACTGTATAAAGGGGGCAGTCCCCACTCCTGCCCTCCAGTTCTCCCGCCGGAGACCTCGGAAGAGGAAACAGGAGAAAGGAGTAACAATTTCTGAAGCCCTGAGCTGCTAATAACAAAGCCCTGGGAAAGGAAAAGAGGAAAGACAGGAGCTGGGGGAAGGTGGGAGGGAAATCTAGACCTACTGCAGGAACCTCTCTTGAAGATCTACTGTTACAGTAAGTTGTTACGTAACTAGGCCAGCCCGGTGGTGCCAAGGGATGAGGCACTGGACACCACATGTTGCGCCACGCCAGCGACGGACTCGGGTTGCCGAGAGTCGGCAGGGGAGGGAGAGGACAGAGCATACGGAGGACAGCTCTTCCTCCCTGGGGAGGGATCCAGGGTTGCTTGGCGTCCTGGTGGTCCCCAGTGGAGATTGGAGGTACTGCAGGTACACCAGCCAGCATAAGGGTTGGAGTGCGGCAGACGCCAGCAGGGCAGCCATGTGCAGACGTCATTGCAAGCCACACTCCAAAGGTGAGAAAACAACAAAAACCCTCTACGGCATCGAGGAGATAATGGGGACTCCTGGGGAGGCCCACATCCCAATGCCAGCCTAGCACTCGAAGGGACCCCATGGCCACCCTGACACCCAGGTAGGCCTCTGTAATTCCAGAAAGGCTGCCACGGGAGGGCGCTCCCACCCCCGGGTGGGGGTAATCCGGGGGGCTAGACCTGCTTGGGTGTTCGAGGGAGGAAGCTGACAGTGAGGGGTTCAGGCAGGGAGTAGAGGCCTTGCCAAATGAATACCTCGGAAGGATGCCCAGGCCATAGGGTGCATAAAGAAAGTCTAAAAAAAAGGTTCTTACATAACTGCTATATCGTACTTCGAGAGGGATCCAGCAGTAGGTCTTCACAAAATAGGACTGAATACCAAGCAGTCAAAAAAAAAAAGGAAGTCAGAGACTAAGTTCTGGAAGGAGGAAGCGTCTAGCAACTAGAGGTCTGCGTAGGACAGGAGGCCTTGCAGGACTGCAAGGCCAAAACTGGCTCTGCGCCTTGAGGTGATATCCAGATTGTAATGCTTGGTGAGGGTGTGGCCAGAAGACCAAGTGGTCGCTGCACAAATATCTGCAGTGAACACATTCCTCAGCAAGGCCGTTGAAGCAGCCGTGCCCCGAGTTGAGTGGCCTTTCACGTCCCCCATAAGAGGTTTCTCTTAGTTGTTGTAGATGTATGAGATGCAGTTAGCCAACCATTTTGACAAACCCTGTTTGGAAATGGCCTTGCCTTGACATTTAGGTGTGAAGGCTACAGACAACTGGTTAGACTTCCGGTCCTTTTTGGTCCTAGAGATGTAATATCTCAGAATCCTATGCACATCCAAGGTGTACAAGAGGTATTCCCCCCTATTGGAATGCTCTGGGAAATATACCGGCAGTTCAACATTCTGATTCAAAGTAAATTACAAAACTACCTTCGGAAGAAAAGAAGGGTTAGTCTGCAGAGCCACCCAGCCTCTGTGGAAAATCAAATAAGGCTCCTTACAAACTAGTGCCTTAAGCTCTGAAAGTCTTCGAGCAGAGGTAATGGCGACTAAAAAGAGCATTTTCCAAGATAAGTGAGGAAGAGGTACTGGGGGTTCCATCGTCAGCTGCTGCAGCAGAGGAAACCAAATCTGCCAAAGCCACTGAGGGGCAATGAGAATCATGCAGGCCCCCTCTGCCTGGAGCTTCGGCAGAATCTTCTGTAGAATAGGAAAGGGAGGGAAAGTATACAGAAATCTCCCTGTCCAAGATAGAGACAGCATGTTTCACCAGAAAATACCACGCCCAGGAACGAACGAGCAAAAGCTGGGTAGTTTTGCGTTGGATGGGGAGGCAAAACAGATCTATTTCTGGACGACCCCACTGAAGGAAGAGATCTTCCACTACTTCCTGCTTTAGCTCCCACTCATAAGTCCGAGCGACAGTGTGGCTGAGACCGTCTGCCAGGACATTGTGGATTCCTGGGACATGGACTGCTATCAATGTTAGGCTGTGCTGGACTGCCCAGTACCACACCCACATCGCCTCCCTGCAAAGGGGGCATGACTGGGGGCCTCCCTGTTTGTTGATGTACCAGACCATGGCAGTGTTTTCTGTCTGGATCAGAAGTGTTCCCAAAAGCAAAAGGGATTGGAAGGCTTGGAGAGCACAGAGCATTGCCCTCGTCTTCAAAATGTCGATATGCAAATGCTCCTCTGGGGGGACCAAGTTCCCTGTGTCCGGTGGGCTCCCCCACCATGGCCCAAGGCGTCTGTCGTGAGGGCCATGGAGGGAGGTGGGGGATGGACGGGAACCCCCAGAGAAAGGTTGGATAGATCCTGCCACCAGAGGAGATCCCTCTTCAAGCTGCTAGAGACTAGGACCTTATGATCAATGTCGTCCATGCATTGACCCCACTGGATGTGGAGGGACCATTGGGTCACCCTCATATGCAGTCTGGCCAAGGGGACTGTGGATATGGCAGCCACCATAAAACCCAACAGGCGGAAAATAGTGTGTGCTGCGGTCCGACAGGATGAGGACACCAATGCCGCTTGTTGAATCAGTGTTTCCACTCTGTCTGTAGGTAAAAAAGGCCCTGCCCTGGACCATGTCCAGCACCGCTCCAATGAACTGAAGGCACTAGGAGGATAACAGCTGAGACTTGGGATAATTCACAGTGATGCCAAGTCTGAAGGAAAGGTCCAGGGTGGTGGAAAGTGAATCCATCAGACTGTTTCTGAGATGGAGCGGACAGCAGCCAGTCATCCAGGTAAGAGAACACATAAATACCCTTGCGGCGCAGGGCCGCAGCCACCACTGCTAGGCACTTGGTAAAAATCTGAGGTGCCGAAGAGAGGCCAAAAGGAAGGGCCTTGAACTGATAATGATTCTCCTGAAAGGAGAATCTCAGGAAACGGTTGTGGGCCGGGAGGATAGGAATGTGCAGGTAAGCATCCTGCATGTCCAGTGAGCACAGCCAATGATTTTGTTGGGGCAGGGGAAGGAGTCCCTGGAGGGTCAGCATGTGAAACCATTTGTACTCTATGAAGAGGCTGAGCAGACTGAGATCTAGAAATGTCTCAGATCTCCTGTTTTTTTCGGTACTAGGAAGAAGTGGGAATAATATCCCTTTCCTATGTGCCCTGGTGGAACTGGCTCTATGGCCGACTTTGTCAATACAGCTTGAATTTCCTGTTGGATAAGGCCTAGATGTCCTGATGGGTAGTGGGACCTTCCCAGTGGATTGCCTGGGGGACTCTCCAGGAACTCTATGGAGTGTCCCCTAGCGACAAGCTGGAGGCCCCAAGCATCTGCGGTTATTGCCTTCCATCCTTCCAGGTGGAGGGCGAACCTTCCCCCCACTTGCTCCTCCAGAAATACATGAGGAGGTGGAGGGGACCGCCTCGAGTCAGGAGGCGGAAGGGAGAGCCACTTTGCCACCACTGCCAGCCTTCTGAGACTTTGCCTGAGGAGTCTGGGTACCAGAACTGGTGGTACGACGCTTGCCCTGTGGTCTGCCCTGGTTCTGTCTATTCCACCTCTTCTGGGGGTGACGAAAATTCAGCTTGGGTTTCTGAACCGAGCGGTACATTGAGCGGACGTCTTTTAGAGATCTCCTGCTCTCCTGTAGCTCAGTTATTATGTCTTTGGCATCACCCCCAAAAAGGACGGAGCCCCTGAATAGGTGTCCAGCAGGGTGCTCTGGACATCTTGTGCCAGTCCCGCAAGATGGAGCCATGCCAGGCACCTCAGGCAAACTCCAGTAGCAGTGCAACGAGCCACAGACTCGACGGAGTCATAAGTGGCCCGTAACGCATGGCGGCAGGAAGACTTGTTAAGTCTTACTTTGTCTAGTAGCCAATTTCTGAGGTCCTCGCCTGAATGGCCTGGAGTTCTCTATCTAAGTTGGATAGAGCCGACTTCTGAAAGGACACCATGTGAGCCACATAATTTAAAGAATGAATGGCACAGGTTGAGGAAGCACAGACCTTGAGGCCATACCGGTCCATTTGTTTGGACTCCTTGTCCAGTGGGGAGGCACTCAGGTGTTTAGGCTGGGCTGATCTATTGCGGGCTGCTGTAATGACAATAGAATCAGCTTTAGGTTGAGTAGTCAAATGGCAAGCTTCTTCCAGGGGGTGGTAGGTCCTGTCTCTTGGGGTTCCGGCGGAGGTGTGGAAGAGGCTGGTAGCCTGGGTACCCTGTGGGGGGGGGGGTAAGCCAGGTGTCTGGTACCAGTAGTAGTATGGCTTATATCCATGGTACAAGGGACCTTGGCCTGGCGTCGGGTACCCTGGCATCAGAGTTTGCAGTGGGTAACCCGGCGACACCCCCGTGTCGGGTAGTAGGGGAACTGAGGCAGCTGGTACCTAGGATAGTTGCCTGTGGGGCCCAATGGAGAAGGAGGGGCAGAAGGCCCAGGTATAGGCAGTGTCGAGGGACCGCTGGGGGTAGTGTGGTCCATCGGCAGGCTTGAGGTCAGGGTGGGAACCCCTGAATGGCCAGAAGAGTGCTACAGCGTCGGAGTGAAAAGTCCCTGGTCCATGTCCAAATCTAAGTGACTGTGAACTGGGGAATGGCCTGGCGTCAGCAGTCTAAAGGTGCCTAACGTCAGAATAGAGAGAGGCGGGGGGGGGTAAGGGAACAGATACCCCTGTCGACAGGTCTGCTGGGGAGGCAGGCGTCTCAGTAGATTAGCCTGAAGCAAGAGGGGACTCCTGGACAGCAGCACTCAATTCCCATGGGACTGGGGGAAACAAGACGTCGGGCTGGGTCAATGAGGCCCAGAAGGGAGAACCCTTGCAGGACCTGGGGAAGCCTGGAAGCTCGCTCTACGCGACATCGGAAACCACACAGGTATCTGATGGGAGAGCAACCACTGAGCGGGCATCAGGCAAGCCGGTGACCAACTTATCGATGTCAATCTGGCTGGCATTGGAGGACCCGATGTTCGACTTACAGGAGAGGTCAGGCCGACAGCCACCGGAAGGCTGGAGTATGGCGGACGACTCAAGGCTGTGGGGCCTCAAGCAAGGGGCCAGAGGCGACTTATCAGCTGAGCTTGCAATAGGCCCTGAAGGAAGGTCTTCTGAAGAGGAGACCCCTGACTGCCCACTGACCAAGGCAGGAGGGGGGATAAGGCATCCGGTCCACCGGGGCGGATGGAGACCTATAAGGTGGAGTACTCACCGATGTGGATGCCCTACCCGATGTGGCGTCGGCTGTCTGGCGACAATGAGTGGAGGGAGAACTCTCCCGCTCCATGCGCTTCTCCTTCTTTTTTCTGTGGGTGAAGAACAGTGTTCCCTCAGCTCCTGGAACTCTTTTTCCATCAGTGCAAGGCGTTGTTTTAGGAGGTGAGCATCAAGAACCTTCTGGCGATGGGAGCATGTGGCCTGGTTGAAGGATAGGCAGATTTGGCAATCCACTACCTTGTGTTTGGGGCCCAGGCAGAGAACACAGTGGGAGTGGTCGTCCCCGTGCGGGATCTGCACGCCACACTTTGAGCAATTTTTCTTTGGTGTACGCGAAGACATGCAACACGATGTGTACTGAGAAAAAATATGGAAATACTAATTCTTAGACATAAAAATGGCAACAACCAAAGCTGTTCAACCGCGAGGTCAGATGATTCAGGTCGATGGCGGGAAAGAACTGGAGGGTGGATGTGGAGACCGCCCCCTTTACACAGTCCCGCTGACATCTGTCATGTGACGCCGGGGGTGGTCCCCCGCTATAGATTGCTAGCTAGAAATTTGTCATGCGGTACTGTCGCCAGGAGCGTAGCCCTAATCTGTGAAGACCTACTGTACGAACCTTCTCGAAGTAAGATCAGGCAGATCCTGCAAGTTGTGTTCTGAAGGTGGGGCAACCCAGAGGTGGACCTCTTTGCAGCCCCACACAATCACCAGCTACCACAATTCTGTTGCAGGCCTCCTGCAGTGGGTACGGTCCCTCTGGATGCACTGCTGCTGGACTGGACAGGAAAGTTCCTGTCCGCCTTCCCTCCATTACCCTGTTGCTCAAGAGTACTGAACAAGCTCAGGGCTCAGCCAGCAACAATGATCCTCATTGCTCCAGACTGGGACAGGCAGCTCTGGTATTCTCTGCTTCTGACCCTGTCAATATCAAAACCAATCTCCCTACCCAGGAGGCACAACCTACTGACCTCCTCTCAGGGCAGGATGCTTTACTCCAGTCTCTAATCCATCAGGCTCGGGGCTTGGCTCTTGAGAACTTAGAGTATGCTGACCTGCACCTCTCTGAAGGGGTGCTGGAGGTCCTTAGAATTTCTAGAAAATCCTCTACCAGAAAGACTTGCACCTCTAAGTGGAAGAGGTTTTCCATTTGGCGCCAGCAAAAAGAGATAGACTGCTGCCAGGCTGGTTTGTCAGTAGTTGTGGAATATCTGACACACCTTCTTTCTCTCAGTCTTAGGCCTTCCACCCTCAAGGTGCACCTAGCAGCTGTCTCTGCCTACCTCTCAGCTGGTAAAGGGTCATCCCTGGCTGCTAACCAGGTATTTAGGGAGTTCTTCAAGGGCCTGCTGCACTTGCGTCCCCCTCACAGGGAACCCACTCCTGCATGGGACCTCAATATATGCACTGGTCAGCTAATGCAACCACCGTTTGAGCCCATGTCTTTAGCAGAGCTTAAGTATGTAACATGGAAAACAGTGTTCTTGGTAGCCATCGCCTCAGCCAGGAGAATCAGTGAGCTCCAGGCCTTGTCCACAGAGCTAGATTATATGTCAGTCCATAGGGACAAGGTAGTCGTCAGGACTAACAGAAAGTTTCTTCCCAAGGTAGTGTTGGACTTTCACCTAAATCAGTTCATCACTTTGCCAGTCTTTTTCACTGACCATTCCAGTTCAGGGGAATGCAGACTGCATGCCTAGAAGTCAAGAGATCTATAAGCTACTACTTGGATCACACAAAGGGCCACAGGCAGGATAGCACTCAGCTTTTCCTGACCTATGGAGAAGTGGGAAAGGGCAAACCTGCCTCAAAGAGGTCTAATGCCCACTGGATTGTTGCCTGTATTCAGTTCTACTACAGCAAAGTGGGCCTTAGGGCCCATTCTACAAGGGGTTCACAGCTGCCTCGTTAGCAGCTGCAAGAAATATTCCTTTGCTGAAAATTTGAAAAGCAGCTACCTAGAAAACAGTTCACACCTTTACCAAACACTACAGCCTGGATATCCAGGCCAGAAGTGATGCCAGATTTGGCACAGTAGTACTGCAGAGCCTGTTTCCCAAATAGGTTCTCTACCCTCCTCCAAAGGTACTGCTTAAGTAGTCTGCAAATGTCAGAATAGAGTAAGATTTCCTGGGGTTTGAAGAAAAAACTACTTACCATAGTAATCTTGTTTCTTCCAAGGGAATCCTACTGTATTCTGACCTCCCACCCTACCTCCCCTACTAGAACCTATGGACACTGCAACACTGCTGTCCATACTGTCTGAAACCTGTGAGTGTTTCTTTATTGGGCATTAGTGACTTGAGTCTTAGTGATGCTCACACTTTTAAATAAAGGAAACTGTCTGTTTTTGAGGGATGTTAATTAGTTAGTTATTAGTATAGTTTAGATAAACAGGTTACTCACCTGTAACAGTAGTTCTAGGAGTAGCATATGTTGTTCATCCACACTCTCTTGCATGTCCCTTTCCCCTTTAAATATTGCCGGAAGTCTTCAAGCTGGCTCCTCCCACCCACTGGGTGGTATATACCTTGGCTCTGCCCCATGACGCCAGATCTTAGCCTGCTGAAAGCAAGGTGATGCGCCTAAAGCCGGGGAGGTCGGGTGGGTGCGTGTGGATGAACAACATATACCACTCCTAGAACTACTGTTACAGGTGAGTAACCTGTTTTTCTAGGAGCGTGGATATGTTGTTCATCCACACTCTCTGGCAGACTCCTAGCAGTTCTCCGGGAGGAGGGAGGCAAGGCGCACACCCCTTACTTAGGAAACAGAGATTGGAGAACCGAGGCCCCAAAACCAGCATCGCAACGTGACTCCAGGTCGATGTGGTAATGGGTAATGAAGGCGTTTGCTGACTTCCAGGTAGCAGCCCGACAGATTTCCTGGATAGGGATGTCCCTGGAAGCAGCCACCGATGCAGCAGTATGGCGGGTAGAATGAGCTCTTAACCCTCTGGGAGGCTCCTTGCCCACCAACTCATAACACAGACCTATGCATGATGTAATCCATCTTGCAATAGTCCGTTTGGCTGCAGGTCTGCCAGAAGCGGCTTCAGCGTAGTGACAAACAGCTGGCGAACCTCTCCCCGAATTTCCGCTGTCTTCCCCTTGTAGTAGGAGAGAGCATGTCTAAGGTCCAGAGTATGGAGCCTGTACTCGGCGTCCGAGGTGTAATTAGGGTAATATACCGGCAGAGTCAACACCTGGTTAAGATGAAACTCAGACACCACCTTCGGACGGAATTTCGGGTGGGGGAGCAGGACAACTTTGTCCCTGTGAAAGACCAGATAAAGGGAGTCCACTGAGAGTGCCTGGAGTTCCCCTGTCCTTCTGGCTGATATGATAGCCACCAGGAAGGCAGTCTTCCATGACAAGTGTGAGAGTTCACACTTGTGCATGGGTTCGAATGGCTTGCCCATGAGCTTTGCCAAAACCAGCAGAAGATCCCACGGAGGTGGTGGTTCACGCACCGGAGGGGATATGTGATCCAGGCCTTTGATAAAGCACCTGACCACTGTCTCCTGTGCCAATGTCGACTGACGGGCCTGCGCCCGGTAAGCAGAGATGGCTGCCAGGTTCACCCTAAGGGTCGATGACCAAACACCCCCTTTGGAGAGAGACCAAAGGTAGTTTAAAATGTTAGCCACAGAGCAGGATAAGGGGTCCAGACTCTTACCCTGACACCAAATGGAAAACCTTTTCCATTTGAAGGCATAACATTTCCTGGTCGATTCCTTACGAGATGCCTCCACCATGGTGTAGACATCCTCGGAAAGACCCAAAGCCTGGAACTCTGGCCACTCAGGAACCAGGCTGTGAGGTGCAGGGATTGACGGTCCAGGTGGAATACCTTCCCCTGGTTCAATAATATCAGGTCCGGGCGTGTACAAAGCCGCTCCGGGGCCCTGCAGCTGAGATTGAGGAGATCTGGATACCAGAACTGGTGGGGCCAATCTGGGGCTACCAGGATCACCTTCGCCTTGTCCCTCCTTACCTTGAGTAACACCTTGTGGATCAAGGGAAATGGAGGGAAGGCGCAGAGGAGGCCTGGGGTCCACGGCCTCGAAAAGGCATTCCCCTGCAGCGAGCCCTGCAGAGGGGGGTGGGCATGATACAGCCCCAGCTTGGTGTTCTCCCTGGAGGCAAACAGACCCACCAATGGTTTGCCCCAACGGGAGAACAGACTGTAAGCTACCTCTGGATGGAGAGACCACTCGTGGGATGTCTGGCCTATGCGGCTGAGAGCATCCGCCAGTTGGTTTGAGACTCCTGCCACATGGATGGCAGGGAGATCCGCCTCCAACCGGCTGATGAAGGTCCAGATCCGGAGCGCCTCCTTGCATAGCAGACGGGAGTGCGTGCCGCCCTGTTTGTTGAGGTAGTACATGGTTGTGGTATTGTCCGTCTGGACTTGAACCACTTGACCCCGGAGCTGAGGAGCGAAAGTTGACAGTGCCAATCTGACTGCTCTGAGTTCCAACAGGTTGATGTGGCAACGGAAATCCTCAGGGGTCCAGAACCCATGGACTCTGTGGTCCCCCATGTGGGCTCCCCAGCCCATGAGAGAGGCATCGGTCGTAAGAACGACCGTCGGCTCGGGGCAGACAAATGGAATCCCTTCCTGCAGACAACTTGGGACGGTCCACCATTGGAGAGCATCCCACATCTTCTGGGTGACAGTGACCAGCTGGTCGAAAAGACCCTGACGCTGAATCCACTGAGCGGCCAGCTCCCACTGGAGGGGACGCATGTACAACCTGGCCCAATGGACCACTGAGGTGCACGCCGCCATGTAACCCAGAAGGCGCAGGAAGTCCTGGGTAGGGCGCAAGCGCCCAACCAGAAATGATTGGGCAAAGGAGGAAAGAACCTCCGCCCTGTCCGCTGGAAGTCGGGCTCTGGCTTGACGAGAGTCGAGCTCTGCCCCGATAAAGCCCATCACCTGAGAGGGCATGAGTTCCAACTTGGCCTCGTTGATCAGGAGGCCTAAGTGGGAACAGGTTCAGAAGGCCAGGTCCCTGGACCTCTCCACCTCCTGCAGGGAGGAACCCGCCAGGAGCCAATCGTCGAGGTAGGGGTATATGCGAACCCCTTGACGCCGTAGATGGGCTGCCACCACTGCAGTGCATTTGGTGAAGACCCGAGGGGCCAATGACAGGCTGAACGGCATGGCTCGGAATTCGTACAGGGTCCCTTCGACCCTGAAGCGGAGGAACCACTGGTGGGACGGACAGATTGGGACGTGAAAGAACCACATGTTTCTCCCCAGAGATGGTATGATCTGGTTCAGAGTTACCATCTGGAAGGTGCGAGACCTGAGATATTGATTCAGGTCACGGAGATCCAGGATGGGGCGCCAGCCCCCCCCCCATCCGCTTGGGCACCAGGAAGTACCTGGACACGAAGCCTGGGTCTGTAAGAGGATCTGGCACTGGAGCTACCACCACCTCCTTGAGGAGAAGCTGAGCAATGTCATCCCCAAGGGCCGACTGAGCGCCAACAGATCCTTTCCTCCCGTGGGGCACGGGCTCAGCAAGGAGGGTACT